>OZ010794.1:235482330-236082330 GCA_963932465.1 Maratus speciosus | reverse complement strand
AGTTTTTTGAACAAAACATTTTTATATGTATAATTCCTAATTTCTGAAATAATTTTATTGTAGGTTCCTCATCATCAGATAACTGCGAAATGGTAAAATCTATATCAGTATCAGTAATAAATATTTTCTATTCAAAAAATAACAAATTAAAAAGTTTTGCGAGATTATGATGAAATAAAATAAATTCCATCATTAAAAATTCCTGCATAAAAATATTCACGTTCAACAATTAGCAAATGTTAATGTGTGGCACGGTTTGCAATAAAAATCGTTTGCACGATTAGGATTGAAATAAATAGCGGGATACCATACATTTTGGCATGGTATCGCGACGAAAATTAGAACGAAAAAGTACACAGTTTTTTTTATTATTATTATTATTTAGTTTTAGTTTTTGAGGCGTTTGAATTTTTTTTCTAATTGACGAAGTTGTTTTTATTTAACCAAAATGATTGGTTAAAAAATTATTCAATTTGAATTTTTTCGCTTGCTTCTTTTAACAGAATGAAAAGAATGAGTTTTTAGAAATTATCACTTGAAAAATTCAGGTTTTGGCGCCAAAGATAGTGCCAAATTAGAAAAATATGAAATATCTCTCGAACTATTGGGCTTAAAAGAATTTGGTTAGTACCATTCTATTCAGCATACAAAAATACATTAAAATATGTTATCAGTTTAAAAATAACTATAAAATCAGATTTTTAAGGAATTTTTTTAAACTTCGTTCTATTTTTTACCCCCTTTAGGGGTGGAATTTTAGAAAATCCTTTCTTAGCGGCACTCTATGTCATAAGAAGTATTTTTACCTCGATTTTCAAGATTTTAGGTTCAGTAGTTTTGGCTGCACGTTGATTAATACAAAATCCAGACTTTCTTTTATATATATAGATAACGCAAAAGCGCGTTTATATATCTGGAATATTATCTGTAACATGCGAAGTTTTGCGAAAAAAGAGCTTATGTTACTTATACAAAATACGATACACCGATAAATATTCATTATTTCTAACGCAGCGATGCCAAACAATATGTAAAGTAGCTTCATATTGATATCTTAAAGAACAAATGACAATATGAGATCTTTCGTCATAATAATGGAAGCATGTCAACTGAAGTAAAAAGAATTATTCTTATCATTTGTTATTCATACTCATGATCTATGTTGCGTAAATTGCATTTCTATTGGGTCAGAATAGAATCTCCATTATTTCCTATTAAAACTGCATAAATTAAATATAGTTTTCTAAGTAGATTACTTGAAATATGATATCATTATATGAATATAAAAGAGATAGACTGTTATGCAAATAAGGCTGTTTCTTTATTATATACCTTTCACATATTTATTAATGAATGTTTTTTTAAGCTCTCCATCATGAATGAAAACAATGTAGGAGAAACACAGGAATTTATAAAGAGTGAAGCCGGATTCTTTAACACGTTCATGCCGGCGCGGTGGGTCACACTCGACTGTCTCAGAGTTGTCAAGTCTTTGGCTTTTTGCACACCACTGTTATTTTAGAGAAAATGTTGTTCTTTTTAAATCGCCCAATTGTCCGACTTAAATAGAACAACATTTTCTGTAACAAAATACTGGTATCCAAAACGCCGGAGATTTGTCAGCTCTGAGACTATCGAGTGTGACACACTGCGCTGGTGTGAACGTGTTAAACATATTCACTCAAGCGAAATATTCCGATTTTTATGGATAAATCTCCTGCCTTGATTTTTGGGCTCAGGGATTAGCACGCTCTTTTAGCGTTACTAGAAAGTAATTAATTACATTATATTAATTACTTTAATATGATGGATTTCTGCATTGTTTATTTTACAGTTACTTTACATAAGTGAATTGCAAATATTATTTTGGCCAATGCAGCATTATTGGAAGAAATACCAACAAATATCACCTATTCTTGTAAATTATAGTTCTAAAATGTAACTGAAGTTGTTAAATGCCAAGATTATTTAACCCCTTCGGGACAGGAGCCTTTTACGAAATTTTTAATCTTTTGTCACCGTTTTTTAAAAACAGAAATTTGGGCCTTCTTGAATCCACACAATGCGATGATTAAACAAGGCAAATTTTACAGTAAAATTTTACTGGTGATGAAAAACAAGGATTCTGAGCGCTTCATGCGGCACGTATACGTGTCGCTCGTCCCCAAGGGGTTAAATGGATATATTTGTAATCTTGAAAAATAAAATTCATTTTTTTATTATTATTATTTAAATGCAAATAAACCTTTATATTTCGTTAAACTACATATTTGTACATATTAACCATTTAGAGAGCGGTGTCCACAAAAAAGGAATCCTAATTTTAAGAGTACTGGCACACAGACAATTTTATTTAAATTTTCTTTTTGTAAAGCACGGGAAAGTAAGCACGTTTTTATTTTCTAATAAATCCGTTAGTAAATTTCGGTGTCAGTCCATCATTTCACAATCAGAATTTCTCCGCGCAGGAAAGGGTTAACCGTTTCAGGGGCAAGGTACTTTTTCTCGTAAAAAGTTGAAATAATTTAATGACACCATTACTTACAAGATAATTTATTTGTAAACAAGTAAAAGTGTATTTTTGCGTACTTAATAAAAGTGCAATTTTATTATAAAATTCCGGTGCCAATATGGCAATTAGGGATTAAAATTATGTGATGCAGGGACGGCATCACCGCCCTTCAAGGAGAATGAAATCATTATTTAAATTTCTTCACTTATAACGGTTGGGTTCTCTTCAACCTTTTTACCTAAAAGTAGTTAGATATCACACATTTCGAAAGTTAACAATCGCCTTAATTAATCACGAATTTTCAATCATTAAATGAGGCAAATATTTTTGTACTAAAATAGTGGTAGTTTTCTGATGATCTGTAGCTTGCAATATTTACAATTTTCTGTAAGTACTCATAACCCCTTGAGAGGCGGCGGTATATATTATATACCACCTACGATTAATGAAGCTTTATACCAGAAAAAATTTATTAAATTTTATTTTTCTAACTTTGGTGGAAAAAGCCGTAAAATTGCTTTTCATTATTTTGAAATATATTTTTTCTAATTTTCCGGTGAGTATTTAGCATTTCACAAGCGTAATTGCTTGCCCCTCAAGGGGTTAATTTTCTAATTGAAAGGTATGTTAGTTCTAATCTTTATTGCTTTACCGTATTAAAATTCCAATATATGTATAGTGTTTATTTTTAACTGAATAAGATAACTGAGGCCGTGGCTACTCGTTAGTGGGTTCACAAACACTTTTCTACCAGCAATTTCTGAAATTATATTTATGCTTGTTTAGTTGTAAAAAATCCGACGATTAAATTAGGTACATTTTTTTTTGCTGAAAATCAACTATGAAAGTGATTATAAACACACTACTATGGAGCTGTCATTGACTGAAACATTAAATGCTTCACAGAAAATTTGATTTCGTGATTTTTAATTTAGAAAATTATAAAATATAAAACAAATTATCAATTCCGCCAGTAATAAAGTAACGTGAAAATCATTTTACTTCAGTGTTTATTTATATAAGTGATATTTAAAAAGTACTTTCAGCAATTTAATAATGATAAGTTATTGACAAGTATATAATACTCTTTGTATCTTGTGTACACCATAATAAGAATTCGTTACAATGAATTTATTGTTGACGTATTATATGTCTATAAACAAAGTATATCACATAACTTATATTTGATATTACATAGCATAATACTCCGTTTATTTATGAAATCTGTCAGACAATAATTCAAATTATTCAACATGCATAATATTTTGGTTTATCTAGGAATATTACATGTGATAAGATCGATTCCTAGATACGTGATTCTTATTTCTGGCCAATACATTACACAGACTTATAGAGTAAACTTCAAAATGTAGTACATGTTAATTTTTCTTTTTCCCATTTCTTTTATACTTTATTGGGTTGTTTTGTATTTTTTATGAATTGAATAGTCCTTTTAAATATTCTCTGTTTTTGTTTTCAAGGTTTATTTATTGTTTTATTTATAAATGGCGTTTTTTTAAAATATATTTTCCAATCAAATGTTATACAGTATTTACAAATAAATCTAATTTTAACTTATTTCTTCAGCTATAAATATGTGATGAATTAAATCACGAAAAATCGACGTTTAAACACACAATAAAGTACATTAGGTAATGTGAATAAAACCAGACGCATACGTGTCGTGAGTTCCAAGACTCACATCATCAGTGTATAAAATCTATGCATAAAACCAATATCCCCACCACCGTGACGTATCGTGACAAAACAAATCCACCCAGAAAGTTGAGATGCAAGGTACACTAGACAAATCATTAACCAAGGAGTTTTTAAATCTATTATATGAACAGCTTAAAAAAATCTAAATCTAGAGGAGTAGTGCATTTCTTGATAATACTAGCTGAGACAAAATTGAAATTATGTCCCTACATCCAGCAATGAGAAGCAATAGAGGAGGTACTTGCATTCGTAAAATGTTGAAATCATTTAGTGACACCTGTATTTACAAGAGAATCTATTTGTAAAGGAGTAAATGTATATTTTCGCTTACTTAACCCTTTAAGCGCCCTGCACAACTTTTCATGTATGTTTAATGATTCATAAAATAATATATATGAAAAGTATTTGTATGAGGATTTGTTTATGATTATCTGACATATTTATCTTGTGCACTGCAAGAAAATAAAATAAAATAAAAAAAAAAAAACATTAATATCAATTTTGTGCTAAATCCGCCCTTGAATCCACAGATTACGTGAAGAAAAAACACGGTTAGGACGCTTAAAGGGTTAATAAAGGTGAAATTTTCATTATAAAATCCCGGTGCCGATGTAGCAATTAAAATTATTCGATGCCATAACGGCATCGCCGCCTTTCAAGGGGTCAAGAAATTTGGTTTGATACCACCCAATATGCTTTTTTATTTTATTACGTAATTTTAATAAGGCATTCGATAATTTTCTTTATTCTGAGCAAAAAAAAAAGAAGAAATTTACTTCCCTTATTAAGAGAAACTGAAAAAAAATATTTATAACTATTGGGGTAACTGGATCCTGCATGGTCCAGTTACCCCGGATACATGTCCCAGTTACCCCATTATTGAAAAACATTATGTGGTAACTGGGAAACCGGGTTTACATTTGAAACATGAAGTAAATATGTATAGATACCTAATAATATTAATGTAGTTATATGCCTAACATTTTAAAAAACAGATTGTTTAATAAAAGTACTTACAGTATTTTAATAAAAAGCCGAGGCAGTTCAACCATATAGACGTTGCTTTTTAAAAAAGAAACGTAAATTTTTGACAACCTATCACAGCAAAGCTAGAGTTATGATTGAGTTTACTCACGTTGTTTTAGGAAGTAGAGATTAAGGTGAATTGTTCACAAAAGCTAAAACTTAAAAAAACATTAACAGTTTTTTATAATATAGCCTATGGCCCAGTTACCTCATGGATCCAGTTACGACAACTAACCCTACTATATCCATGGAACTATTAATAAAAAGGAACTTACATATCCTTTAAAATAGTGAAGCTTCAACTGTAACAGCTTACGCTGGGGCTGATTATCGCCGGCGAAAAATTCCACCAGTAAATTTAAATGGAAATTTTTTCCTAATTTGAGAAACTCATTATTCCAAACTTTCAGTCATAAATAATGGCAAAAACAGATATTCATTTTTACTGGTGGATGTTTATTTTAGCAGAAGTCAATCCTTGCATTTCCACCATATTGTGACAACCAAGACAACATCCTGTCAGTGTGAGTGAAAATATTATAATACGTAGGCAAACTGATACCAGTAAAAATAAATAAAAAAATTAACTATCTTTGTCAGAAAATATTTCCATGAATAAAGTGCTTAAAAAAGACGAAATTTTTTATTCGAATTTAGTGGTGGGAAGTTTGCCCCGTCGGTAATTTGAAACTGTTGATCCGATTAAAAAAAAAAAAAAAAAAAAAAAAAAAAAAAAACTGTCATCTTGTGACAACCTCCACAGTTACTTCACTCGCAACTCGTAGACAGTACACTATATGCCTCCTCCTCTTTATACATACCTCCATTACTATATCATAGGGACTATTAAGAAAGAGGAACTGACATATCCTTAGAATAGTGAAGCTTCAATTGTAACCGCTTCCGCAGGTGCTGATTAAATCTGGAGACAACTTCCACCATTCAGTTTAAATATATTCTTTCTTTCATATTTAAACGCGTTATTAATGCAAAATTTCAGTCATAAATAATAGCAAAAACAGAAATTTATTTTTACTGGTTAAAGTTTACTTCAACGGTATTCAGACTTTGGGTTTCCGCCATATTGTGACAATTTAACACTAGAACGCCCGGAAGGAGTCTATTCGACTCCGACCATATGATTAAATGCCAATTGGAACCAGAAATTCTTTCACAAAATAAGATAAATTTTTAAAATGCAGATTTGCGTTAAAAAAATCAGTCAAATAATTTTAAATAAAAATTCGGGCATAAAATGTTTTTATGAAACATGAGTAAAATTTCCGGTCGTTCTAGTGTTAAACAATCTGTTGTCAGTGTCTGTGGAGATGATGCAATGATTATAATGACTGGTAAGACTGCCAAGAGTAAAAACAAATTGGAAATTTTACCATAATTGTTACATAAATTTACAATGAATAAGGCACTTGAATAAAACAAATGTTTTTATTAAAATTTACCGATGAAACTTTACCCAGGCTATAATCAGATACTCTTGATCCCTTTTAAAAGAACAGCTACTATCTTATGTCAACCTCCTCAGTTACATAACTCCTTAATTCTCACTACCGTCATATTCACGGGCTGTGTTAATATCGTTTTACCTGTCATTAAATAAGGTGACAATTTCTTTTTCAAAAAAGTGGTGCCAATAAGCAATTAGAATTTTTAAACCGCAATTTAATTCGAGCGTTAAGGGATTAATTCGCAACTGGTAGAGAATACACTATGTGTCTCCTTCTCTGTATCAGGACTCGCAGCGTTCCTAACATTTTCGCTCTTTCCTACCACAATTTTAAAACGATAATATTTATTGTAGAATTCTATTATAGATGTTAAGGATATCTGCCACAAAGATTTTTGATTTAAAATACTGGTAGAAAAGTGTGAAAATTTTAGGAACGCTGCGAGCCCTGCTGTATTCATAACTCCATTATCACATATCAAAAGCTTTATATCAGAAGTTAATTTTAGAATTCGCCAGAAAGCAAATATTAATAACTATAATAATAGTTCTGTACGTCAATCCATCATGTAATACTTTTTTTTTTTTTTTTGTTCAGACTAAAAAATCCAATTAGTGAATATAATCGGCGCGATTAATTTTATTTTTGAAATATTATGTAACTACGATCAACAAAATAACATAATTTATATGTGATATTACATGCGATAACATCCCGATTATTGATTAATCCTGTCAGACAATAACTAGAATGATTAAACATATACGTTATTTCAGCTTATCTGGAAACATTTCCTATCACGCGATCGATAATTAAATACACGAAATTTGTCTCTAATCAATGTGTTACAAAAAGTTATAAACAGCTGTTCAATTTCGAAATGAAGAAGTTAAGTGTTGTTATTCGGATGCTTTGAATTTTATTGGGTTTAATTTTTTCTGTATTTTTTATATAGCATATGAATTCGAATACTTTCTGTATTTTATTTAGAGGGTTTTTTTTGTTGTTTTTAAGCGTAGATTTCCAAATATGATTGTCCTAGTAAATGTTATAAGGTAGCAATCGCAACAAAAACTGACAATTACACATTTCATCTGCTATAATTATGTGACAAATTATGTATTTATATTTATATGTATAAGTATGTTGTTTACATTCCCAACTTTCTTTATATATTTTCACTTGTGTAATATAAATAAGGAGGATCTTGTAAAACAAGTGGGTAAGTGTGATCATAGATCGCACAAAGGGTTTCGTTTAATATTCCTTTCAAAACGTCCAGTACATTTATCGCCATGGAACATCTTCTAAAT
Organism: Maratus speciosus; assembly: GCA_963932465.1. Lineage (NCBI taxonomy): Eukaryota > Metazoa > Arthropoda > Arachnida > Araneae > Salticidae > Maratus > Maratus speciosus. Next base: position 236,074,294 of record OZ010794.1, on the reverse strand, counting down.
TTTGGCAAACCCTTCCTAAACTATCGTAAAGCTTCAAACAGATTCAACTTGTTATAGTTCATAATTTTGTTCGTGCCACCCCCCCCCCTCGAAATGCTACGATATATCACATGACGGGTATCTGCCAAATTTAGAAAAGTGCCCCCTTTGGGGGGGTGAAGTGGGGTAATGGTCACCATGATTTTTGACGCGGCCTGATGTTTAAAATTTTTGTTACTTTTTATAAGCTATACTAAAGTTTCAAACAGATCGTCCAGCTATATTTTCTAATTTTGTTCGCGCCCCTCCCTCCCCCTCCCCCCTCGAAATGCGACACTCCATTCTTCTTTATACTTCATTATAATTTAAACTTTAAATACTTTATAACAAAACAGATCGAATTGTTAGATTTCCTACTTTAAATGAAATCGCGGTCTGTTAGTTCCACATTCTACCACCAGGGAGCGCACTCTATTCTTAACAAAAGCGTATCTGAACGAAACTCCTTTACACAACCTATCAGTAGATATGTTACTCGAAGGGGTGGCGGTCTTCAGCAAGAATTTAAGATAATTGTTGAAATTACCATTCGGAAATAGTGGTAATTTAACTTTTGACATATTTATATTTAATAAGTACCATGTATCTGAGGACTCCGTAAAAAAAAAATGCACCTGAAATGGTATGAAACAAAAAATAAATATTTTGCCCCTCCCTCTCTCTCCACCTGCCCGAAATTTCACGCGCCATTATTTATAAACTTTTTCTTATATGTTATAAACTATGTTAAAGTTTCAAACAGATCACCTTGTTAGATTTCCTACTTTAAATGAAATCGCGGTCTGTTAGTTCCACATTCCACCACGAGAGAGCGCACTCTATTCTTAACAAAACTGTATCTGAACGTAACTCCGTTAAACAACCTATCAGGAGATATGCTAGTCGAGGGGGTGGTGGTCTTAACCAAGAATTTATTATATTTGCTGAAATTATTATTCGAAAATAGTGGTATCAATACTTCTGACATTTTTATCTGGCATAAGTAACATTTATGCTGTATTTTTGAAAATCGGACACCGTTCAGAAGTATACTGCAATGAAACATCACGTAACTGCCTTGTAAAATAAGTATATAATAGAAATAAATCAATTAGTCAAATTAGCGCCCCTCCCCCTCTACCCGAAATTTCACGCGCCATTTTTATAAACTTTTTCTTATGTGTTATAAACTATCTTTAAGTTTCAAACAGATCGCCTTGTTATATTTCCTAATTTTAACAAAATCGCGTTATGTCAGTTCCACATTCCACCACCAGGGAGCGCACTCTATTCTTAACAAAACTGTATCGGAAGGAAACTCCGTTAAACAACCTATAAGTAGATATGTTACTCGAGGTGGTGGCGGTCTTAATAAGAAATTAAGATATTTGCTGAAATTACTATTCGGAAATAGTGGTAACTAAACTTTAGACAATTTTATATTAAATAAGTAAGATATATCTCAGGACTCCCTCAAAAAAAGCACCTAAAACGATCAGAAACACTAACTTTTTAAACAGAAATCTAGCGCCTCCCCCCCCTCCCCGGAATTTCACGTGCCATTCTTTTTTACACTTTATCTTATGTGTTATAAAATATCTTAAAGTTTCAAACAGATCGACTTGTTAGATTTCCTAATTTTAACAAAATCGCGTTATGTTAGTTCCACATTCCACCACCAGGGAATGCACTGTATTCTTAACAAAAGCATATCTGAACGAAACTCCTTTACGCAATCTTTCCGTAGATACATGGGCCCGGATGGTGGCGGTCTGCGGTAACAAACGCTAAGATTTTAAAAATAATTCTAGCTCCCCCCCCCCCCCCCTTACCAACACAATATCACACTCCATTCTTTTTTACACTTTTTCTTATGTGTTATAAACTATCTTAAAGTTTCAAGCAAATGGAGTGGCGGTCTTAACCAAAAATTTAAGATATTTACTGAAATTACTATTCGAAAATAGTGGTATGAATACTTGTAAACTTTCTGATGATGGATGAGTTATACTTATCTCATAGCGCTGTTCAAATATCCCACGCAAATTATTAGATTTTCGAAGCACGTGCCTTTATCATAATAATATTTGTCATGTTGACTAACTGGGATATTTAATCAAAAGTAGTTCCCTCCCCCCCTTTTCCATTCCCACAAACCTAACAAATACAAATTATGCGGTAGCGGGCGAAGCACGTTAGTCTTTGTCATAATAATATCTGTAATGCGCACTAACTGGTATATTTAATCAAAAGTAGTTCCCTCCCTCCCCCTTTTCCATTGACACAAACCTAACAAAATAAAATTATGCGATAGCGGGCGAAGCACGCTTTTCAATTTCGCTGGAAGAATGCATCTCATTTTACATCAGCATCGCATGGACTGAAATAATCCGATAGCGGGCGAAGCACGCTAGTCTTTGTCATAATATCTGTAATGCGAACTTTCCTAATTTTAACAAAATCGCTTTATGTTAGTTCCAAATTCCACCACCAGGGAGCGCAAACTATTCATAACAAAAGTGCATCAGAACGAAACTCTTTTGGGATATTTAATCAAAAGTATTTCCCTCCCCCCCCCCCTTTCCATTTACCCAAACCTTACAAATACAAATTATACGATAGCGGGCGAAGCACGCTAGTCTCCCCTCGAAATATCACACTCCATTCTTTTTTACGATTTTTCTTATGCGTTATAAACTATTTTAAAGTTTCAACCAGATCGAGTGGCGATCTCAACCAATAATTTAAGATATTTGCAGAAAAAATGCTATTCGAAAATAGTGGTATGAATACTTACAAACTTTCTTATAATGAATACTTGTCTCATAGAGCGGATAAAACCTCACGCAAATTGTTAGATTTCCCAATTTAAATAACTTCATGGTTAAAAAAGCACGTACCTCCATTTTATTCTATTCATTAGATAGAAATGAAACAGATTAATTAAATAATAATTAATATCTCAGCTTCTAATTGAGTGATCGCTTTGAATTGGGTATGTATGAAATCTGCGAGAAATTTCCCGTCCGGATGGGAAAAAATGTTATCAAAAAATTTAATATTTAAAAAGTTAAAATTTCGTATTAAAATATTCCACTACGGAAAACCGCAAGGTCGCCGTCATGTCTGAAGTTGAGCACACCTGCTTTCGCGAAGTTGGAGAAAGTTCATTTGAATCTGCGTTAAAAAGGTGGATTGGTTAATTTTAGAAGTTAATTAGCCCGTAATTCAGTTAATTACCAACTTTTTCAAAATTTTATGATTTGTTGTTTGATGTGAGGTGTTCAGCTATAAGTACCCAAAATTTCAAATCTCTAACATGTATAGTTTCTGAGAACGGGCTCTGTGACGGACAGACGGACAGACAGACAGATAGACAGACAGACAAAGGAGTGAGACGAATAGGGTTTCGTCAGATGAACGAAACCCTAAAAAATGGTGAATTCTCTGAGAGGCAATATGTATTATTCTTATATTTTGAAAGCTTTTTGTCAGTAGTTATTACGGATTTTTAATATGACAGGCATGCTAAATGTGCCTAATTATTATTCTCCAGTACCTTCGAGAACTGATGTTCTTTTCATGCAATTTAGATGAACTTTTTTTTTAATAGAGAAGAATTTTGCAAGTATAAAAATAAAGTTTTTTTTTCAAAAAATATTGATATTTTAGGTGATATGTGAACAATGTTATCATTATCTAAAAGATTCCAATATGAAATAATCAGAACTGTTCTAGATCTTAAATAATACATTTAAAGCTTTATATCACATTTCGCGTTTTTTTTTTTTTAATTTATCAATGAACCAATACTAATGACCATTAGAATCCTTCTGTCCATCAACCCACTATCTAATAGTTAATTTATGCTTTGTTCAAAGTAGGCAATCCAACCAAGTAAATATAATTCGTTTTTATGAATTTATTGTTGAAATATTGTACAACTACGGTCAAAGAATACCACTTGCATTTTATTTAATACTAGAAAGGTAGCCCGTCAAAAATGACGGAAATTTAGATATAAAGATATATACAACTCATGAGCAAGAATATGAGTTTTCTCGCTTGTTCCGCAGTGATAGATGTAAATAACACATTTTAAGAACGAAACACATTTATGAAAAACTGTGTACAGTAGAAGACCACTAACCTGCACAGTTTGGTTCCAAATGTTATGCAGATTTGAGGCTTTTTGCGGTCATGTCTATTCAATCTTTGTTTACATTTTTTTAATTCATATATTGTACAATTTAGATTGTTGAGCCTTAAAAATAAATAAATAACACACTTGAAGTAAGGTTAAAAACTATTAAATTATCGTATACGATTTCATGAAATGGTATTATATGGTATTATATGTGTGTGCTTCACGATCTTGGTTACGACGTTGGCGAAATTGGCTGCAACTTGTCATAATCCTAATAGCGTGGACCGCTATAACAGAAAAGTAACCAGTTTTTAGTAAAATTTTTGATATAATGTAGCTTTCAAAAACTTGTGTAAAATTGCAGGCCGTTCTAGTGTTATGTCAGTCCTAGGAATAATATTTCTAACACTGAAGATTTTCCATGTACATATGGAATTTAGAAAAGCTTCTCCAAAAGAAAGGTCCTGAAATGACATTGTAATTCCTCTAACTTCAAAATTTAATCGGGCCCTGATGTTGAGTACTGAAATCTAATAAATACAGTTATTTTGAATATTACAACAGAATTAAACAAACTTATTTAACTTAAACCCGCTGTTACTTCCGGATGTTATTTTTTAGTATTAAGTAAGAAAATTATTTAAAATTTTCAAATCATGCATTTATGATTTTTTCCGTCTTTAATAACTAAATAATGAAAAAATAGGCTTTTGTTCTGAGCTCATAAATATGATAATAAAATAATGTAACTAAGAGACATTGCAAAATTAAATCTTTGTGATTACAAACCATAAACAAACGATACCGCCACCATTTTACCTACTATGACGTCATTAGAATATTGCCCATTGATTGTTGGAGAACTTACTTTGTGAATGATTACCTCAATGATTTAATATTTTTGACGTTTCACGATGAATGAATCACTTGTGTTTGTTTAGGTTTATGGAATGGGATATTAAGCTATGAAACTAATTTCAATTTAAGTTATCCAAGGATATATGTATTTTTAACCGATATTAAAAACAATGCTTTGATCTCGAAATAAAAAGTTTTAGTTTGTATAATTTGTTATTTCTGTTAATGATTTATTTAAGTACTTTTCCATTATAGCGCATTTTTAAAAAAAGCTTGGCGCGATTTGGGAATCAGAAAGTGAGATATGTTGCGAAAATATATAAACAGCTATGAAAACAAATCTAATGAACTTTTATCTTTGTTTATATATGCACTTATATGCATAAAAAATCGTGGAATAGATGTCATATTCGCCCCATATTGGCGCCATTTTTTTTCTGTCGCCAATATCATATAGGCAACAGGTACTTATCTTGCGCCAAAGTGTCGTTATTTTGCTTGATGTGGTAACCCGGATTATGTTGTTTATGCTGTTGATGTTTTCGCCAAATTGGCAACCGAAAAAAACGCGCCAATATGGGACGAATATGACATCTGTACCAAAATCGTTTCTAAATATATATAATTTTTTTTTTATATACAAATTACGGCACAGATTTCAGATATGAACCGGGATACCTAACTGGCGCCAAAATGGTGTTAATTTGGCCTGCCATGGTAACCAGGCGATTGTTTTTTATTTATTAATAAATTGTTTATTTACTTTTATTTTCTGTTTTTTAATTATATAAACTGCTTTGTTCTATAGTTATTATTCAAACTTTTATTTATTTATGGTTATATTCTTTTCAAAATGATAGCAAATAATTGAAAAATATATAAGTAACTGGTATTCGAAAGCGAGATTTCTGCCAAATTGGCGTCATAGAAAAATCACGCCAACCACCATGCGTATATGACACCTGTGAAAAAATTTTCTGTTTCTTTTTAAAAACGGGTAAATAGCTTTTTTTTATATTAAATTGTCGGCACAGGTGTCATATACGCCCATATTGGCGCGATTTTTTTTTTTTTTTTTTTTTACGCCGATGTCATATATACACACAGGGTACTTAACTGGCGCCAAAGTGTCGTTATTTTGCTTGTAATGGTAACCCGAATGTTGGTTATGCTGTTGATGTTTTCGCCAAATTGGCGTCGGAAAAAAATCGCTCCAATATGGGGCGTACATGACATCTGGCCAAATTGTATACATATGGAAAAAATTGCTTGCGAGTATGAAGCAGTAAATAGGTTGCCAAAAAATACGTTGGCAAAATTCTTTCTCCCCAAGAAACTTTTCTTCGAAGTATTGTACATAAGCAATGATTGCTAGAAATGCATTTTTAATTATGATATGCGCTTTTATGTTTCACTACATTTATGCATACATGTGTATAAATGCGTATAAATGTGTATAAATGCTGTGTGTATAAATGCTACAGTTCATATGCAGGGCTACACAAAAGAATTCCTAAGGGTTACTGAGTATGAGAGTAAATTGCTTAAAGGTGGTTTTTAAAGGAGTTATGCATTTTTACGCTGAACTGCATTTAGTTTCCTAAGAAATGTTTGTAGAATATAGATAAAATGATATACATGGTCACGCAAAGAATTGGATACATAACCGTCTATGGATGATAATATCTGGAAATGTGATTTCAGTAGTTTTAAGTTGGTTGTATTTTTGACGGCCAATTATCTGCACGAGGGATATAGGCCCAGAGGGGGAGTGCCCTTCGTGGGGGTCTTTCTAAGGGAACCTAACCCGTATTAACGCTTGGAAATCCAAGGTTCGAAGAAAACCACGAACACTCCGAACGATTAGGCCGACGGGCGCGATTGGGATCGAACCCAGCACCTCCCGTCTACCAGCCTCGAGAGCAGAACCTCTCGGCCACTGGTGGGGCCAGTAGTTTTAAGAGTAGTTTAAATTAAATTTTAGCTAAAAAGTGGCATGTAATAACGGTACTATTGGCTATGGACGGTAACTGCTGAAATCAATTTTTAAATTTTTTCATGCGTTTTCTAAAATGTTTACTTAGTTATCTTGGTACTTCTTAGTTATCCTGTCGGCCAAATTACTCTCGCCAAATTGTAAGATTAATTGCCAATAATGGTTGCCATTAATTAATTAATTAAATGCCAATAATGGCCAATAAAACCATTAATTCGACGTTTTATTTGTATTTTTAATAATGTTTTACTATTGATTTGGCGATTTATATAATTTGGCGAAATTGGTCGACGGGATATCTAAGAAGTAACGTTATCTTATTTACCTTATTTCCCTAAATAACGAAGTTTTGTTAAAGTATTTAGGATGTGTTGGAAAGTGTTTCATATTCTATGCTTAACGCATGATTTTTCTTTCTTCTTTAGTCTTATTTTGCATTTATTTTATTCTTAATTTTTTAGTCTTATACTGCTTTATAGAAACTTTGGCGCAGTTGTCATATACGTTATCATATATTGGCGCGATTTTTTTCCGACGCCAATTTGGCGAAAACATCAACAGCATAAACAACAACATCCGGATTACCATATCAAGCAAAATTACGACACTTTGGCGCCAGTTAAGTACCCGTTGTGTATATGACATTGGCGTCAGAAAAAATCGCGCCAATATATGTCATATGTGCCGAAACTTTAATATTTAATGTTTAAACTCTTCGCTCCACTCCCCTTGCATATAGTACAAACTATAACACGGATAGCGCAAAAGATTAGACAGTTTGGTACTTTTCCACTGTAGGGGATTTGGCATTTTTTTAAAAAAGCTTGGTGTAATTTGGGCATCAGAAAGTGAGATTTGGGTACTTTTCCGTTATGCGGACACCATTGTCGCCAAGCGTAATAGTTGGCGCAAAATCGTGAATTGAAGCATTTGAAAAATAAAAGAAAAACCATTGTCGATACTAAAGTGAGCATTTAAAAAATATAACATTTGAAAATTCCAGATTTTTACGAACTATTTCATCAAATCACAAATATATACTTAAAATAAGTGAACAAATAACTGCTATAAAATAAAGCAATAAAATAAAACTCATATTAAACTGCTGGCATAAAATTACAAATATCTCTTACCATTTTGAAATAATTGGCGCATTAGCATACATTTTGGCATGGTGTCCGTATAACGGAAAAATATCGAGATTTGTTGTCAAATCATATAAACAGCTATGAAAACAAATTTGATGAGCGTTTTTGTTTGTTTTATATGTATATCATTGATGTTTTTATGTACAAATTACATCTGTTTCTGTATAAAATTAGAGAAAAGGCTTTTTTATGCTAAATAAATCGTATAAATATCGAAAAAACTGCGTATGTATATAAAATGAAACAGTGAATAAAAATATGTTACCAAATTTCCTTTTTCGTCAAGGCACCTATACTGGAAAAGTGTCTAAAGCACATTAAAATCGCGCAGTTAGGAGCTCACACAGTACACCGTTGTCTATTGGCGGTTATTTTATTAGTAGCATCGGGAGGAAGATGTAAAGATGCACTTTAAATTCTCACCCATAGATTTCGAAAAAATATCTTAAAAGTGTAACGGAAATTAAATTAAATTTCGGTGACCTCCATTATGAAAGATTAATGGTTTTAAATGGGAATTTCGCCAAATTAGCTAGCTATCGCCAAGTTGGCTAACATCTGGCGCTACTGTGGTAACCATGCATTAATATTTTTCAACAATTACTCATTTCAATGAGGCGGTCCTACCGGAATAGTGAGGGACACACAGAGACTTGGATTTTATATAAATAGATTACGCCAGATAACATTCTGTTTATTGATTAATTCTGTCGAAAAAAAAACTCATATGGTTAAACATATGCATTATTTTGGTTATCTGAATATTTTTCATGGGATAAGATTGATAATTAGATATACAAATATTGTTTTGAATCGGTATGTTATGCAGACTTATAATCGACGAAAACATATCGAAAGGATAACGTTAAAATATGTTATTGAGATATTCTTATACTTTGTTGGGTTGTTTTATTTTTTTCTTATAGTTCTTTTATACCTTTCAGGGGCAAGGCACTTGTATTCGTAAAATGTTCAAATAATTTAATGACACCTGTATTAACAGGAGATTTTATTTGTAAAGAAGTAAAAGTAAATTTTCATGTACTTATTAAAGAAGACATTTTCATAATAAAATTCCGGTGCCAATGTATAAATTTGGGATTAAAATTATATGATGCCGGGACGGCATCACCGCCCTTCAAGGGGTTAAAGCACATGTTTTCGAATGTTCCATATTTTGAAGATGTGTTTTGTTTGCTTCGTTTTTAAACAGCAGTTTTCAAATATTTTCGTCCCAGCAATTGTTGTACAGTAAAAAGCCCATTAAAAACTAACGGATCCATCGTATTTGATCTGCTATAAATATGTGGTCAAATATGTACACTGCTCCCAACAATTAGGGTAGCACATGGTTTTAACAAAATGACGCAAAAATTTACAGCGATAAGTAACGTAAAATAAAACATCCATAATTTAAAGTGTAAGTAGAAAATAGATGAAGTACATTTCACATGCAAATCAAAGTTAATGACGTCAAAACTAGAAAAAGGAGTAAGTGCAGAAGTCGGGAAATTGCATAAAATTCTGCTTCACTGTCTCATTTGTAAAATTCAAATGCTCTGCTTGTGTTTTGAGAAAAGAGGTCTTGAAAATGACACAACAATGTGATTTAGTGGAATCCATGACTTGGCGTATTATAGGAACAGTTGAATCTAGGGAAACACAAAGAAGTGTAGCAGACGCTTTTGGAGTCGCAAGAAGTGTCAATGAAAAGCTGTTGAAGCAATTCCAAGAAACATTGAATGGTATACATCAGGGGTGTCAAACTGTGGCCCGCCGGATACCACTAAAATTTTACAGTTATCTTTGCCTTATCGAATCGTCGAAATACTGCGATTTAACTTGTCGACTATTTCTTTAAAATTTTAGTGGTATCCGGCGGGCCACAGTTTGACATCCTTGGTATACATCGACACGTGCAAAGTCAACCATGTGCTACCACATAAACTGATGACTGATATATCCTGTTAGCAGCTCCTTGAGACGGAACAGGAAATTCTACTCAGTTCCAAACACAGTTTTTCTTGGCCACAGGACGAAGAGTGTCCAGACAAACAGTCCGAAATAAGCTTCATCTGGGTGGTCGCTATTCACGTAAGCCAATGTTATGTATTACGTTGACCTCAAGCAACTCTGCGGCTCAAAGAAGCTGGGCAACTGAACATCGAGTTTGGAGGCAACGTTGTTGAAATAAAATTCTGTCTACAGACCAGTCCCCATTCAGTCTGGATGTGTTTTGGCATGGAGAGAAAGGGGCACTCAGAATAATCCCACATTTGTTCTTGAAAAATCACTTAACAGACCAGGTGGGTTTATGCTATGACCTGGAATAAGTATAGGTGGGCGTACGGACACGCATATCATTTGGAATGGCACTTTGACAGCTCGAAGTTATAAAGACGAGATACAGAGGCTATGTCGTATTTTAAGTTGTAGCAATTGGTGATTCCTTTTTTTCCATGCATGATAATGCTAGACCGCATACAGCTCGTCTTGTGAAGAACATGGTTAACCCTTTCCGGTACAGACAATTTTTTGTTGTAAAATGATGAAATGATTCACTGACACCGGAATTTTAAAACGACTTTTTTAGGAATTAAAAACATTTTAATTTTAATGTTCTTTGTAAAAGCAAAATTTTACAAAAATATTCTTGGTGCCGTTCGTAAGTTTAGAATTAAAACTAGGTATCCCGACCCGGGCACAGAGTGCCAGAAAGGGTTAACAAGTTCACGCCGGCGCGGTGGGTCACACTCGACTGTCTTAGAGTTGTCATGTCTCCGGTCTTTTGCACACCACTATTATTTTAGAGAAAATGTTGTTCCTTTAAATCGGCCAAATGTTCTAATTAAATGAAAAAACATTTTCTGTATTAAAATAGTGGTATCCAAAAAGCCGGAGACTTGGCAGGTCCGAGACAGTCGTGTGTGACCACCGCGCCGCCGTGAACGTGTTAAAGTTGAAACAATACAGCATATGGAATAACCAACATGCTCTGCTGACCTGAATCCGATCGATCTTGTTTGGGACACACCCGGACGACTCATTGCATTGAGATTGAGGCCTCATTTTATTGTCCGGGGCTTGCAGATTGCAATTCTTGAGAAGTGGAGCAGTACTCGCCGAAAACTTATCGATAATGTTATCGAATCCACGGAAAACAAGTATGCAACAGTTTTATCTATTCGGAGGAACCACACTCCATATTAAATACCTTGCATCGTTCCTAAACAGTATTTTATTCGTCATTTACATGTAACCAAATTGTTGTCCTAAACCATCTTTTCACGTTCTATCCATCGTTTCAAAGAATGAAAGTTCTCTTGCAATTTTTTTGCATCTTTTTTTCTGTATTGCGCATTGATACACATGTTACTCTCAACTGTATGTCCGTGCATAGCTGTATCACGCTGTTCTCTTCACTTTTTTTTCTTGATCCCCTAATTGTTAGAGCAGTGTATTTATACTTATATGTATATGTAATTTACATTCACAACTTTGATGTTTAAACGGTATTATTTGCGCATAAATAATGAGAATGTCGTAAAAAGAATGGTGTATCCTCTCAGAGTGGAATATTTTTTTTAATATCTTGCAAACTTCCTCTTTTAAAAAAAGCTACTCGTTGCTGACGACTAGCTTTTTCGCTAATCGTTGCCACAGATTGATCTCGAAAAATGAAACATTTGAAGTTACTGAAAAAATTAATGGCTCGAAAAATGTTCTCAGAAAATTGTTAGACAAACTGCGTTAGAAAGGTAAAAAAGTGTATTTTCTTTATATAGATCTCAAATCTAATGGTTATGTCGTTTTTTAAATATTGAATTTAAAACAATTACCAAACTTCACAACAGTGTACCATAGCGAATCCTTAACGCGTAAAGAGATTATGACAATGGCAATGTGTACTGGCAACAGCACGAGTCACAAATTATAGTAGCATTATTGTTCTGTTAAAACATAAAAGTAAATTATGATGTCACGAGCGCATGATTTTTATTTAATTCTCGACAAATACTAGATGCTCCGTCTCTTTTCAGTTGTGAATAATATAGGTTAATTCACGTATGATCTAATATTTAAAACGAATACATGGTTAGTGCACGGCTTTTACAAGGGAAAGTGATATCATGAAGGGCTTTTTATGAATCTACATTTCTTTTTCATTTATTTTTCAAGAATCAAGACTATATTTATTTATGCTTAGGAAACTTTTTTTTTTAAATACTGGTATAAAAGCAAAATTTCTCAGGACTTTCAATACATAAAAAAAGAGATCATATTTGCGTGAGATAAATAGTCCTTACGGTGAATTATTTAAAAATTGATTTTTTCCAAACAAACATGTTTAAAACACCGGGCGTATTTCGGCTAGAGTTATAATTAATTACTGAAACTTTTAATAACAAAGACATACTAAATCGTCGTTAATAACATTTCTCCAGAGCTTCAAGAACTCTTGCTCATTTCACGTATGACAGAACATCTGTTTTACAATGAAAAAAATTACTATTAGGCAAATGAAGGTTTTCTCCAGAAAATTATATATTTTATGAGCTGATATGAAGTAATAATTTTATTTAATCTAAAAAATATATAGCTGTTTCACATACTATATCACTCCTAAATGCTTATGTGCCAATTTAAATTAATTTTCAAAATTATTAAAAAGCAAATACTGATCCCCATAACAGTCGTTCATCTAATCTTTAGTTTCCCTATTATTGAAACAAGGTGAAACAACCAAGTAAATGTACTTCGGGGCGATCAATTTATTGTTGAAATATTATGGAACTACAATCAAAGCATACCACAGAAGTTGTATTTGATATTTCATGCGATAATATCGAGATTATTGATTAAACGGGTCAGACAATAACTCGCATCATTACACGTATACATTAGTCCAGGGGTGTCAAACTGTGGCCCGCGGATACCACTAAAATTTTACAGTTATTATACACTGTACTATACCGTAGTATACCTTATCGAATCGTCGAATTTCTGCGATTCAACTTGTGGACTATTTCTTTAAAATTTTAGTAGTATCCGGCGGCCCACAGTTTGACACCCCTGCATTAGTCACATACATCTTGAAAAAACAATAATGACTCATCTCAGAGTCTATATATTTTGTTTAGGATGTTCTACAAGGACATTTTCGGTAAGGATCACAATTTCTTATGACAAAGAAATTCTAAAATGTTGCCAATTATAATACTCCAGCACATTTAAGAACGCTGTTCATTTCATACAATTCGGAATAACTGTTTTAAAATAGAAAAAAAAATTCTCCATTATGCTAAAGAAGTTTTTGTCAAAAAAATGTTAATATTTCAAACGCTGATAGTAAAAATATAATTACTTAATATATAATTAATAGAATATTTTCTGATACTATAACACGTGTTAAAATGGTTATATCCTACTTTAATTTAATTTTCAAATTTATCAAAAAGCATATACATATACTCATAAATGTCGCTCCATCTAATAATAAATTTAATTTTTGTTCAAACTATACAAACCATCCCAGTAAATATAAATAGGGTAGATCAATATATAGTTCAAATAATATGGAATATGATCAAAGCATTTCACAAAAGTATTTTTTTTTATTACATGCGATAGCATCCCGATTATTTATTAATCCTGTCAGATAAAAACTCAAATGAATAAACAAATACATTATTATGGCTTATCAGGAATATTTCATTTGACAAGATCGGCAATTATATAAACAAATATCGTTTCGAACCGATATATTTCGCAGACTTATAATCATCGAGAACATTTCAAAATCAAGAATTTAACTTTTGTTATTCCGAAGTTTTTGTATTTTGTTGGACTCTTTTATTTTTTCATACAACTTTTTTATATAATATCAATTTGAATAGTGTATATTTTTTCGATTTTGTTTTTCGTTTTAAACCAACGGTTTCTAAATATTTTTGTCCAAGCAAATATTCTGCACGAGTAATTACAACAAAAGTCACAATTCCATCTTATCTGACTTGATATAAATATATGATTAGTTATGCATTCATACGTACTGTGTGCGGCAGGTATATAAAACACACCATATAGTTGAAATACAAACCTGTAAATCCTTTTCTGTTACATGTAAACATCTCAGGACCTACACTAACTAAGGAAAGGAAGAGGCATACTGTCATTGTCGCATTGGCTGAATAACATTCCGATATAGAGACAGCCGCAGTCTTGAAACTCGCCCGGTCACTCGTAGAAACACTTTGCGGGGCAGGCAGTTACGTTCCTCTAATGTTAAATTCACACAGGAAAAATCGAAAAATTTTGCTTCAAAATAAGGAAAGGCGATTTTTTAACTTTTTTCCACCAAAGTTAGAAAGGCAAAATTTTATAATTTTTTTCCGGTGCAAACCTTCATTAATCGTAGGCGGGATAAAATATATCTCACCGCCCCTCAAGGGGTTAAATTAAGGAACGCACTGAAGGCTGCGAAGTTTCATGCACCACTTTTCTGAAATAGTAAAATCTCCCTTGTTTTCGCTTTAATTAATATGTCATTAAATAAGGCGTATTTAGCTATTTCGAAAAATAGCTGCCGATCAAGGAATATGAATTTTTGGCAACATTGGCAACACTGGTCGTGACGATAAAACTCCTATGAATTTAAATAAGGGCACTTGCTAGAGATTAGCTGGTTGACGAAGCCACCATCAATTGTCTGATTCATGAGGACCTTCATTAGAGGTAGTACGTAGTATAGAGGTAGTACGTAGGTAGGAGCCGGCAGCACAGACAACCACCTCATCGAGTTGGAGGCTGAAATCCCAGAATTATCTAAAACCCGATACCCATATTAAAATTATCGGTCTGTCAAGTCATATCTTGGTGGAAAACAACTGAAAACCCGATTTTAGAGGTCGACTCGTAGGTTTACCATTCGTTTTCCTGCTCCCAAAGGTATGAAGGTTATGTTCCCATGGCAGACTGGAAACATAACGGTAATCCTACGAGTCGACCGCTAAAATCGGGTTTTTAGGTGTTTTTCTCCAAGATATGACTTGGCAGACCGATTGCGTTTTAATACAGGAAACGAGTTTTAGTTAATTCAGGTATTTAAGGCTCCAACTCGATGAGGTGGATGTCTCGTCATCAAAGTTTCTCAACTTAAAAGTCGTAGAGAAGGGAAAACAACCTCTCCCTCTATTCCTTATTAAACTCCCTAAAAATGAAACTAACTTTGAAATTTTCAACCTAAAATCAGTCTTTCAAATCCGTGTAAATGTAAAGAAATTCAAAGTTTCGAAAAAGGCTACTCAATGCCACCGCTGTCAGAAATTATTTCATATAGATGCCAATTGTAACATGGGCCCCAGCTTCGT
The DNA here is from genome assembly GCA_963932465.1 of Maratus speciosus. Taxonomy (NCBI): domain Eukaryota; kingdom Metazoa; phylum Arthropoda; class Arachnida; order Araneae; family Salticidae; genus Maratus; species Maratus speciosus. The sequence continues at coordinate 236,058,757 of OZ010794.1, read as the reverse complement.
AGGCTGCGGCGGAGATCATCTTTCAACTGCTAACCCCCATAAAAATGCTACTGAGCTACACAGACCACCCCCGAAATGTATTAATTGCGATTTACCGCACCCTTCAAGCTACAAGTGATGTAAAAACTTCACAGTTAAACCCCAATGTAGGAAGTCTTACGCTGAAGCAACCTCGGATAATAAAACATCCAGAGGAACAATGATGAAAGTCCCAAAACCCCATAAAACTAACGAAAAACCTAAAGAAAAAACCAACCCCCCCCCTATTGAACAACTCTATGAACTCAATGAGTTCACAAATTAATCCCCGCTATTATTGAAATTATCAAAAGAAATAAAAATTGAACTTAATATCACTCACATTTCAGAAATTACTGAAAAACTCAGCAGCGTCTTGGAAGAGATTTCTGCCAAAAATGACTATCTCTATAAACTTTTAACTTTCTCTGAATTCCTTTCAAAACCGAACGCTTCCATTCAAAATACTTAACTTAAAAAAAAAATCTTAGCAATTTTAACTTAAATTGTAATTTAAAAATATATGGTTCCTGAAAAGGGCATTTTTGTTAAAGTGGCTTGCCGCTTCCTTAATTACTTATCCTGCCCATGCTTGCGAGTGTAATTCTGATCAAGTGTTAACTTTTATTCTTTTCAACAATTCTTTTTCTTTTGATAGTAGTTTTTAACTACAGCTATACCTATAGGGTCAGATGGGGGTAATTATGACCGCCGTCATACTGGAGATAACTGTGATGGTAAAATTTTGTTTCAAGCTTAGATATTAACCTCATAATGTATATTTCATCTTAGGTATTCTTTATTACTAGTCTGAAGCCTTTTTGAGATCAAAATAGCAATTTGAAACTAAGTCTATAAAATTTTTGATAAACAGATTTGTTACTTTGGAGTTCAAAGTGGTCATAATTACCCCAAACATAAGTGTATTGGCAAGTATAAAGAGAAGATATAGTGGTTATAATTTCCCTACTAGTTGTCTTAATTACCCCAAACTTATGTGATTGTGAGTTTTTGGTGGGGTAATTATAACCACCCTTTTAACTTTAAAAGAAAAACAGCTATGATAATTAAAACTTTTAAATGTGTTCTTAAAGGATCAAAGTTACTTCCTATGTACTAAAAACAGCACTTTTCTAAATAGAAATAAGCAAAAAAAAAAAAAAAAAATAGCAAAGTTGAAAATGTAAAAAGTGGTCATAATTACCCCTCCTGACTATATTTATTATAAATTCTATCTCCTTCTCTAAGATTTAAGACTTAATTTATTTTTAATTATTATCTTTTTTTAAGTCCTTTAAATTTTTTTGATTTTTGATTTATCGTTAATTTTTATTTTATTCTAATGTAGTCTTTTTACACCTCTTCTTTTTTTCCCCTACGACTCATGTTTTTCGAGACATTTTTTCTTCAGCGTGGGTGTTAAGTTTATTGCAACTAGGAAACCCCTCAACGTTGCTTCTCTGTTCAGCATGTTTAACCTTGATTTCTTTTTCTCTAGGAATTTACTGGTAGGTTTCCTTGAGAAATAACGGTATCCGTAGAAACCATGTGTCTGTGCTGCCGGCTCCCGGTCTATAATGATAAAAAGACAGTTATTCTCCGAGAAAACCAGTGATAAGTATTTGACCAGAGCCTCTATAACAAGCTGAAATATCAAGAACAGCCAGGATTTTTTTGTTTCTCTGCGATGAGAAAACTTTATTCATGTTCAGAAAATTTACCACAAAATGATCGATAACTGTGTAAAAACCCTAAAGAGGTTCCAACAGTCAACGACAGAAAATGTCGAGCCTCGCTGATGATCTTGCGGGTTTTGAGCAGCAAAGACGACCTAATGCCTTCAAACTTCTTCCTCCAAGGTCCGAGAGTGAACACCGTTACTTTTACCGAGTTGTTAAAGCTCAGGATTACTTCTGTAGTACATGGGAGGCCGTTGGTTTTTCAAAAAAATTCTGCACCATTCCATGTAGCCCAAAAAACCCCATAATAATTGTCCAAAAACTTTAATGACCATGTCATCCTCAACTCCTTGCCTACCAAGTCCCCAGATATTAACCCGACGGAATATTTTGTCTTGGGCTTTGTTCAAAGGAGCTCCAATAGTTACCCACACAACACTGTTGCGGCCATCAGTGCAGCCGATGTGTATACAATGGCAAGCGTTCCCACCACCCATCTAATTATTACTGAAGTCAGTTAAAGCAGCTTATTGAGATAGTTATTGCGGCTGGCAGTGGATAAAATGAATGATTTCATCCATTGAGGATGTGGTCACCTGAAAGGAACGTTAAAATATATATATATATATATATATATACATATATATATATATATATATATCGTGTGTGTTTCTGCTTCAAAGCTGGAGTTATTTTGTTGTTAAATACCTGACTCACAATGTATATGCATATAAATGTGGTTTCTATTCGCAACTTTGATATTTATATATTTTTACTTGTAGATAAATAAGTTGAATCTTGTAGTAAAGAGTAGTGAATCTTTTCAGAGTTTAATATTTTTTCTAATATTTTGCAAACATGTTACCACTGGTTATTGAAATTTTTAATAGTAAAAACATCCTAAAACACTACTAACTGCCTTTCTCTATATCCTCAAGAGGTCATGTTCATTTCATGAAATTTAGAATAGCTATATTCAAAGAGAAAAAAAAATGAAACACTAAAATAAAGTTTTTCTAAAAATATATAAATACTTTAGAAGCTGATACTGGAAGAAAGTTTTTATCCAATAAAATCTAATATAAAATATATGTAACTGTTTAAGATACTATACTGCATTCCTAAATGTGTATGTCCCACTATAAGATAATTTTCAATTTTATCAAAAAGCAAATACTAATAACCATAAAAGTCGTTTCATCCAATACTTAATTTCTTTTTTTGTATAAACTGGAAGAAGCAACCAAGTAGTAAATAGAATTTGTGCTGACCATTGATTTGTTGAAATATGATAGAACTAAAATCAAAGCATACCACATTAATTTTATTTGAAATTACAGGCGATAACATCCCGATTATTGATTTATACTGTCAGACAATAGCTCCAATGATTAAAATATACGTTATTATGGCTTATCTGGAAACATTTCGTTTGATAAGATCAATAATTAGATACATGAATCTTCTTTCGGATCAATGTATTTCTTAGACTTATAATCGAAACATTTTCGAAATGAAGAAGTTAAGTTTTGCTATTCCGATGTTGTTGTACTTTATTAGGCTATTTCATTTTTTTCTTAAAATTTTTATTATTTAACGATTCGAATACGTTCTATTTTCTAGATATGCTTTTTTTGTTAGTTTTTTTAAAGATATTTTTTCCAAATATTTTTGTCGAAGCAAATGTTATACTGTCCCAATCACATAGCTGCCAACTTGTACGGATTTTTCTTACCACTAAAATTGAATAGAAAAATTTGACTTATTTAAAGGTTAAATTTGCTTCAAATTCGGTGATTCAATTAGCTAAAGTTCACTATAAAATTTTAGTGGTATAAAATATCCGTACAAGTTGGCAGCTATGCAATCATATAAAAAAATTCTATCTTTTTTTTTTATCTACTATAAATGGGTGATTAATTATGTGTCTGTTGTTATGTGTATATCTATGTGGTTTCCATTCACAACTGTGATATTTATAGGTTATTACATTTGCATGAATAAGTGGAATATCCTGTAAAAAAATAGTGAATCCTCTCACAGTCTATATATAATTTTTCTTATATTTTAGAAATCTGCTATCATTAACATCTTGCGTACATTTGAAGACTGAGACTCGTCATGCACTTGGCCACAGGCACCTACTTTAATATTCTATTCATACTACTATTTAACGAAAGTATATTTCTATTGCATACGTTGTCAAAGTATATGTTGTATGTGGAAGATTTTTGTTTTGATAAAAGTGGTGCGAAATGGAATAAAATAAAATAAAAACGCCAGTAGCAACCCAGAAAAAAATGTATATCCAAAGTGTCAACCCGTTCAGTGCCGCAAAAAGAAAGAATTTTCAAATTTCTTCTTGAAAGTCGTTTGCCACCACAAATTCTGAAAGTTGAATTTCGCGAAATTTCTGCCAATAAATGAGGCATTTTTTTATTTTAAAATAATGGTGAGAAAGAAATAAATTAAAGCCACGAATATTAAAGCTACGAGTATACTCGTAGCTTGGCAGTCAACGTGTTAATGATTGCAATTGTTAACCTTTACACGGGGTCTCGAATAGAGAATACATGCTTAAGATGGACAGTTGCTGTCCGAGCCACCTTGTAAATGTTAATGTCAAAGAGATTATAAAATGTGACTCATTACTTTTATCATGTACTGTACCTCAAGAACTCAGGTTCCTTTCATACAATTCAGAATAGCTGTTTTCGAAAGAAAAGTATTCTTTCATTATGAAAATTAAGGATTTTCTTAAACAATATAAATATTTTACAAGCTGATAGGATTAATTGAATAGATCTAATTGATAGATCTAATTGAATTAATGTAAAATGAGCATAACTTTTTCAGTTGCTATATCACATCTCAAAATATTTATTTCTCACTTTAGGTTAATTTTCAAATTTATCAAAAAGCAAATATTAATAATCATGACAGTATTTTTGCCCATTAATTCCGAAATGCATATCGTATCAAATTTTCAAGATTTTTTATTTAACTTTTAACCCTTTCGGGACGAGCGATTTTTACAGAATTTTTAATCCTTTATCACCGGTTTTTCAAAACAGAAATTTTTCCCAAATGAATCTGGAAAATGCTCGGATTAAATAAGATAAAATTTACAAGAAAAATTACGGGTGAGAATAATCACTGATTCCGAGCACCTTACGCTACACGTATACCGATCACTCATTTTCAAGAGGTTAATAATTAAATCAAGTAGTGCGCAACCATTATGTTTATATAGGGATATTAATCATCTGACAATCATATAAATACCTACTTAATAAAATTAAAAATGTTTCTTAAAATTTCTGGTTTCTATTAATAACAATATGTTAAAAAAATTTCTAAAAGAAAAATTAATGCATTTAGAGTTAATCCACAATCTAATCTATGTATTTTGTTTTTCTGGAAACTAGAGAAACTACCCCGCTTAATGGTGCCGGATATTCTGCCCGATGTGCAGAACTCAAATAAAAGTACATTTTACTTAAACAATCTTGTATATATTTTTTAATTTTGTATATTTAATCATATTGCCTACCAAATGCAACAAAAAGCATATTAGTCGCATGCCAGCTATTAATCACCAGAGATTTCTGAATTTATAGCCACCTTTTCGATTTGAATGTTTTAGTATGTAAGAGTTTATTTGTTTCGATATCTGGTCTGTTGAATTTGTGCTTTATTTATTTATTTATTGTGAAATTTTAATTTTGCTTACCAATTTAGTTGCGGAACATTACATTTAACCCTAGAACTACCGGAAATTTTACTCAAGTTTTATAAAAACATTCTACACCAGAATTTTTACTTAAAACTATTTAATTTGTTTATTTAACTTATTATTGTCTGATTTATACATTTAGTTTGTTTTGAAGAAATTTCTGGTTTGAATAGATATTTTGAATATACATGTCGGGTCCATTGGACCCTTCTGGTAGACAGAGGGTTAAATAAATAATTGCTGAATTATTTACATTGTTTAAAGCGCAAACGTTTTAATCGTCCGTAATTCGATAATTCAGTTTTAGATAGCTTATTTTTATCTTGATATTTGAAAAATATTTTTAGACGCGTAAAGAGGCTTTATGGTTTTTATTTATTAAAAACGATAAAGCTAGTTTTATAGTTTAATTTTATGGTTTTAAAAAAAATAAAATTGGCCTACAATTTTCAAACGAATGGAAATTGATAGCATATTTTCTTTTTATGGTAATGTGTAAACATTGAAACTGTGGAATTGTTAAAAAAAAAAATTGCAATAAAACGATATTGATTGTTCAGACTTTTTCCACTCTCAAAAAGCGTCAGCATTAATCACGGACACATTTCTTATTTTATAACATGGATACTTTTGTTCTTTCAATATTTTTGGGAAAAAAACAGATAAGATAATAGGAATATCATTATTTTTCAAATTTATTTATACTATAGATAAGTTTATGTTTTATTTTGATGCCGTAAACGTTTCAAAAATGCCGAAAGGTAAAGAATTCACAAAATATAAGGTTTAAATGTTTTTAAATTGAAATCACAAAATAAAACTGTTTCTGAAATTGCAAAAATTCTAACCCATTAACTGCCAAAACTGTAATATAGTCTTAATATATATAATACAGTTTTCCCAAATGGTCCGCCAACTGAATACCAATATTTTTTTAGAAAATTTTTCTTTTTAGATTTTTCTTACAAACCGCCTCGGAACCACCTTTGAAAGTGAATTCTAGCGCAGACCTACCATAAAAATTTCTGTTAAAATTTATTGGTATTCAGTTGGCGGACCATTTGGTACTGAACAGGTACTGAACAGGTAATCAGCTTGAGGGGTTTCCTAGCTGATAACAGCTTAACACCCAGACTCGAAAATTGAAGTTTCTTATGTTTTAATGAGCCATTGGGATAAAGTTAAACTGCAGCAAAGCTACTAGAAGAGTAAAAAAGTTAACAAGAGAAAATAAGGAAGTTTAAGAAAGAAAGGAATAAAATTGAATTTTAAAGTAAAAACTTAAGATGAAAGAAAATTTACGATAAATCTTAAAAAATAGAAGAATATAAAGTATGTAAAGTCAAACTGTATTTGTACAACTACTATAAGGAAATTAGAAAGTTAAAGTTAGTACTGTTCAGAGAAATTCTCACCAAGCATGGACAAGAAAAGCTAGGGTGGCAAAGACCACATTATCCTACCAAAAAAGGGACTAATCAGGGCCATACATTATTTTTAAAAGTTTTACAATTTTTTTGGTCTCTATAGTATATAGAGAGGGTTTTTTTTTTATAAAGAAGTGAAAAAATAAAAAAATAGGGAGGCCTGAATAGTACAATAATATAATAGTATAATATAATAATACTGTTTTCAACTTTTTTTAAGTATGCCACCACAAATATTAAAAGATAATCTTCGCTTTATTTAGTGTTCAAACATTCTGTAATTAATCAAGGCAATTTTTTAAATTAAAAAACAGTGGTATCTAGATAGTTAATTTAAATTTATTTTTAACGGTGCGAAAACGCAACAATAGCAGATAATGGGTTAAACAGATCAAAGCGAGGTACATACCAGTTGAGCAAAAAGTCCGTATAAACTTTAAAAAATTACAAAAACCGAAAAAAAATAACCGAAATGAAAAACTGTTTGCAGGATTAGCATCTATATGTCACGGGAATTTCTTTAAGGATAAAAATAAAAAAAAATAACTCATAAAACAGCCGACAGATGGCGCTGGTTCATGCGATTTTGGTGGAAATATGCAAATGAAACGGTTAACCCCTTGGGGACGAGCAGCACGTATACATGCCGCATGAAGCTCTCAGAAGCCTTGTTTTTCCTCACCAGTAAAATTGTACTGTAAAATTTGCCTTTTTTAATCAGCGCATTTTCTCGATTCAAGAAGACACAAATTTCTGTTTATAAAAAACGGTGGCAAAATATTAAAAATTTCGTAAAAGCCTCCCGTCCCGAAGGGGTTAAGAATTTGCACTCCTAATCCAGAACTAGTTAACCTTTGTGAGCCGAGTACGTGATCAAGGATGCAGTGTATGAAGGAAAAAGCTTTGTTGGTGAAGTTATTTTACGTGAACAAATTCTGGATTAGGAGCGCAAGTTCTTATAATCGTTTCATTGCATATTTCCACCAAAATCGCACGAACCAGCGCCATCTGTCGGCTGCTTTTTGAGTGACTTTTTATTTCTGTCTTAAAAAAATTCCCGTGATCTATAGATGCTAATCCTGCAAACAGTTTTTCATTTCGGTTATTTTTTCGGTTTTTATGATTTTTAAAAGTTTATACGGACTTTTTGCTCATCCGGTATATCAGTTATCCTCTACAAATGATAATTTCAACTGGAAACCAAGATGTGGACGAATACGTATGACGACTGTTTAGACAGATCGGAGAATACGGATATTTGGTGTCTGGGCAAAATATTTTGATACGGTAAATGAAAAATAATTGTGGTGAACAGGTGTCCAAAGACACTGTATATAGACAAATTCAATCATTCGCTGACAACTACGAATATACTCGTGACTTTAATTTATTAATTACTTTGTCACTACTATTTTAGAATTAAAGAAAATGCCTTAATTTTGGCAGAAATTTCGCAGTATTAGTAAAGCGAAATTTACATTTCTGAATTTGTGGTGGCAAACGACTTTCAACAAGAAATTTGAAAATTCTTATGTTATAGTTTTGGCCATCAACGTGTTAAAGAATATGATTACATCATCCTTAAACAAGTTGAAAATTGCTCGTCAAACGTGGCAAATGAGATGAGTTCGTACTATAAGTAGTTTTATAAATGCTTTTTGCACCGCATATTGTACTGAATGTATATTTTAGAACACTGCATAAGTGCATATCAATTCATTCTGTTCAAAAGGATGTAACATCATTAAAATGCAATTGCAATATTTTTTTCCTATTGGCCGTAATGTAACGGAAAATTTTTAACTGTCCCTGTAATTAAACTATACATCCGATTTTCATAAAATTTGAATTGACTCGACAAGTTTTTGCAGCAATAATATATTTAAAATTTCAGACCATTCCGAATGCTGTAACATCATTAAAATGCACTTCCAATAATTCATTCCAATTTGTCGAAATGTAACGGAAAAGTTTTGACTTTCCCTGTAATTAAACTTTACATCCGATTTTCATAAAATTTGAAATAACATGAAAAAATTTTGCAACAATTTTGTAAAATTTCAGACCATTCAGTTGGGTAATTTTTGCTCTGTTATATGCGGACAGACAGACGGACCGAACGACGACTTTAGATGCTACGTATTTATATAATTACGAACGCACCTAAAAAATGGTTCGCAAATCGTGTCTGAAACTACACCACAAACAGGGAAGGATAAACTGTGCTAAAAAACACATGTCCTACAGGAACAAGTGGGATACACTTTTATTCAGTTATCAGAAAAAATTTAAACTTAGCACTGATGGATGGAAAACCTATTGGCATGAACTACAAAAGAAACCAATGAGTTTTTCGGAAGGCAGCAAGGCGGTGAGTCTATTCTGGCTAGGGGGGGGGGGGGTCCGTTTCGAACGGTCAGACCTGTCAATAATAGGAAGACCTCTCATTTAACCCCTTGGGGACGAGCGACACGTATACGTGCCGGAAATAGGCCTAACGGTCCTCGTTTATTCTCACCAGTAAAATTTTACTGTAAAATTTGCCTTATTTAATCCGAGCATTTTCCCGATTTGAATAGGCACAAACTTCTGTTTTTTAAAACAGGTAGCAAAGTGATAAACATTTCGTAAAAGGCTCCCGTCGCGAAGGGGTTAATAGGAAGACAAAATTCTCAAAAATATCAAGTGACGCTGAAGCAACATTTGCTTCTATTCAATGGCATTTTGGAGGGCCGTGAATGAATATTTCAACAAGCTAAAACCTCAATCAACGTATCACATCGTACAAAACTACAGCTTTTACAGAAAAAGGATATTCTTGACTGGTCAGATAAAAATCCAGACATAAACCAGATTGAGAATGTCTGGGGCATTTTAACCCGTCAGGTTTCCAGCAATGGAAAGCAGTTGAACACTTTAGAAGAAATCGAGGAGGCTATTATGAAAGGTTTGTACTGTTTCCCACTAGAAACCTTACTAAAACCATTCTTGCCAACTTTCCCTTAAACTTCCGCAAAATGTGAGTTAAATTGACCCAGGTTAAACACGTTTCGAACCAGGAATTTACAAAAGAAATCAATTGAAATAGATTTCATAGAGTAGCGTGATTTTAAATGTATAATGATACACAAAATAAATTTTCTGTTTAGCAAAGCGTATAACCTGGGTTAACTTAACTCACATTTTACGGAAGTTTAGTTGAATTTTGGCAAGTATGCTATTTTGCCATTGTGCATAAACTTTTACGACAGTTTTATTTGAACATTTTTAAATTATTTTTTTACAATTATGCAATTTATTTTCCTCTACTTTTGATATAGCTGCCAACATCTTAAAATTTTTTGTACCACAAAAAATTTATTGCAAAAGTTACCTTTTTAAAATCGTCTGCCGATTAAATAAGGGAAAAACTTCTCTCAAATATTTGTCGTACAAGACAGTGGACGAGTTGACAGCTATGTTTTGATATCATTTATTTGAATGAACTTGCGAAATTCGTAAATTAAAAAAAAATATTTATTCTAACTTTGTATTATTTTTTATAAATCGAAATTTTATGCTTGTGCTGGCGACGCTACAATCTTTTTAGATAGGTTAATAGATTGAAAATAGCTTTGAAACTTACAAAAGTTCCTCGAAAAATCTGTGATTTTGTTTGTTACTACTGGGTGTATAGATTGACAGAAAAACATTGTACTAATATCTAAGTGCATTAAGTGGGTTATTTTCAAGAATGCCACCGCTAACTATGAAAATCCGCATAACTACTGTACAGTCAATCAGGGTAACTTTGATCCGCATTTTCTCTATTTTCATATGCCACACTCTTATTTGAAGAATATTGTCGGAACTAGGGGCATAAAAAAAGAAATGATCCTAAATTATTGTTTGACTGTAAAAAATTAAGGAATAATAAGGATAAAAGCAATAAAAAATGGATTATTAGCCTGGTTCAAAGTTACCCAGCAATTTAGGGTAACTTTGCACCATATGATAAATTTTTATATAAAATAATTAATTATAAAAACAAGTATTGTAGTCAGGACAACTTTAAACACCAAAAAATGTTTTCAGATATGTAAAGACTGCGAATTTACATTTCCCAATATCTCAAGATTTGTATAATTTATGATATTACAACAAATATCAGGCATAAGAAAAGTGGAAGAAGAGAACCATGAACATTTAGAAATTAAAAAAAAAACTGTTTATTGTTCATATAAAACATAAAAATGCAGTGAAAAACAATTTTCAATGTTTTAACTCTATAACATATCCATAGTTACAGCAATACATACAAGTACGAGTATTATTCAAACAAGAATAAAAAACCTCGAACGTATGAAATGTCAAATTTGAGTAGATCCGCCCCTAATCACGCCTCTAAATGAACTTTATGTATTTTACACATCTATGTAAAAATATTTACATGTCATATCTAATGCACACTTTCGGCATTTGTATAAAATATACGTGCAAATATGGGAAATTTTCGACAGTAGCACTTATAATCAGTAAATTATAAGCATCAGTGTAACACTGAGCCGGCTCAAAGTTACCCTGGAAATGCGGTAAAATGCTAGTGCCTTCTTATTTTACATTTTATTAACTATTAATAAATAAATAATCACAAAATATTAACACATATACAAAATTTAGATAATAATGTGTCTGATAAATGAGTATAATTGTTACTTACTATGAAAATTTAATTGGATTACAACAACTTCAAAACAGCATTCAAAATTAACTTGAAAACAGTACTTCACAAAAATAGTTAGATGATGCAATTAATTGCGCATAATGTTGCTAATTTGTTTTCTAAAATAAAGAGTAGAAATCCCAGTTTAGAACCTTGCCAACAGAGCATAGTTCTGGAGTTTATTTAGTCTTTTAGAGTCAAAAATATTGAAAAATAGGAGGTGGTGCAAAGTTACACCCCGTGGTTCAAAGTTACCCTGATTGACTGTAACTTTGTTATTTACATTTGTGAAAAAATTTATTTTCTATCAAGGTTACTTTTTTTTTCTTTAAGTCAAGAGGCTCATTTAAACCAATGTATGATGTTAAATGCTTACAAACATGCATTTGTGCATTATTATATTTTCATTGTTATTTTTTAATTAAAAACTCTATTTTTATGGATTTTGTTCTTTTTTATTGTTGATGTAATTAAAAATTATTTTAGCGCATTAGTAACTTTATTTAGTAGTTCTTGATTACAATATCCAGAAACATAAATAAAAGGTAATCACATTGTTTCTGAGAAGGTTTCGTGTGATACTGACTCGTTTTGTTTTAAGCTAGCAAGGTAAGGTAGCCTGTTTTGTATTTTATTAGAAATGTTAGAGTATTCCGATAAAGATAATAAAATTTATATTTTGTTAAAAGTAACATATTGATACAATAATTAAAATAAAAATTTAAGGGATAGACTTTATTTAAATGCAATTATGTAATCTCTGCAACACGTTAAATTACAACAAAAAATTTGGCATGTGTAATTCTGTTTTCTTTTATCGCAGGCTTGTAAGATGAATGCTAATAAAAGTTCAAGTAGGAGATGTCCTATCTGCAAAAACAGTTAGACAGACGATGATGCAATTAAATGTTATGAGAAGTGTGCAGATGGTATAAATACAGAAAGTTTTAAGAAAGGTGGCAGCTTTGATGTCACTTCTGGCTGTAACGTATAAACATGGTACATCGGTATTGTTATGCAAATAAAACATTCAATGGAAAAAACATGATTGCAATAAACCCGAAGCGAATCGAACTTAACAATAGGACGCCCGGAAATTTTACTCAAGTTTCGTAAAAATATTTGACATCAGAATTTTTATTTAAAATTATTTGACTGATTTATTTAATATAAATCTGCGTGGCTAAAATTTAACTTATTTTTTTAAAGAATTTCTGGTTCCAGTTGACATTTAACCATATTGTCGGAGTCGCATCGACTCCTTCCGGGTGTTCTAGTGTTAACGTGCATCTTTCGGGACTTTCAGTAGAAATCTTAATTGCCTTTTCTCTGTGACAGTTGTTTTCTTTCGAGCTTATGATTACAGCTAGGGAAAGATTGTTGCATTTGACATAACCATAAGTTAATGATGTGAAACTGGTAACGACGATTGGTCATTGGAAGTAAAAAAGGACAACTGAGTAATATGGCAGCTGACCGACATATGTCATCGTGTAAGCGCAAAGTATGTACCTCTTTCTCTGCCGAATTTGACTTAAAACGTTTAATTTCCATACAATTCATCCTACTTTGAAAAAAAGTGTAGAAAATGTGGGGGAGACTTTAAGATGATGACAAGAACAGGATTTCACAAGAATGTGTCACGATTTTGAAATGAATGATCCAGGGGAATTGGTAGTTTTCAACGCTTAAGGAAAATAGGGAAGTTATTGAATAGCAATATCACTCCTCCTGATAGTAGATATTTTCTTGTGAACAAAGTGGTAGAAGAAGATGGGGGTATAATCTCCATCTCTCAAAGAAAGAGCCCAAATGTCCTTGTAACAATTCAGCTGAAGACTTCGCGTTCTTTCAACAAAGACTTACAAGCATAAAGTGATTAAAATATGCAAAAGACTGTCATAATTGATGCTGCAGCAAGGTTAATCATATGCGAAATCTAGCATAATGTATTTGCTACTGATCACAACACAAACATAGAGTATCTAACACAGAATTATGCACTTAATTTCATTTCAAAATCCTTACGGGCCCCACCAGTGGCCGGGAGGTTCTGCCCTCGAAGCTGGTAGACGGGAGGTGTTGGATTCGAACCCAATCGCTTAAGTCGACCTGATCGTTAGGAGTTTTCCGTGGTTTTCTTGGAGCCTTTGATTCCCATGCGTAAATACGGGTTAGGTTCCCTTAGAAAGACCCCGACGTAGGGCACTCCCTCTCCGGCTTATATCCCTCGTGCAGATAATCGGCCGTCATAAATAACGCCAACACGCCAAATCCTTACGAAACATGTGGAAAAAATATTTTTGAGTAAATACATTCAACAGAAAACAGCAGTATAGGACAAGCTATGGTACGAGCTAGAAGACCCAAGACCATAGCTGCCAGCCTTTCACTAATCTTCCGTAATGTCTGAATTAATTCAACACAGGTTAACCCCATATCAAACCAAAAAATTTATTTCATGAAAGATTATTTATTTAATTCCAGTTTTTTACTTGGAACATATTTAATTTCATCTCTTAAAAAAATTTCTGGTTCGAAACTTTGGTCATATTAACGCAAGTATTACGGAAGATTAGTTTAAGGTTGGCACTTATGCAAGACTGCCTTTGCACAGTTGAGGATTGGTTTTAAGTTAAAGATCATCACTATCGGACTTTATTCCTACTCAAAACAGTTAGGTGGAGGTAATGCTTATCATGTAGTGGGTTGCTCCAATTTCAAAGGAATGCCATTTTCTTTGACTTTTCGTCTCTTCGTAGTTGTTTTTTGCTGAAAATGTAGATCACAATCCTATGACAATAGACGACAAAGCAACATTTTATGAAATGGACATGATTGCTGTATTCAAAGTGCACTTCATTCCTGCATTTTATGAAGCAAAAATCACAAAGATTTATTCAGTTTTTACAGTCAAGCTATCGCTGTTTATCGTTGTTGCAATTTTACAAGTTCTTTGTCGGTCTTGCGTTTCTACGCACGTACCATTCTAGCCACCAAGCCAAACCTTTGTTCATGCAGAAAGTTTTCGAATAACTTAGTCTTTTACAAAATTCAATTGTCTAAGATAGGGTTGCCATTTTATCCTCCATTTTTAATAAGAAATTTCGAGTTCCTACCAGAAAGAAAGAACAGTATTATATATTTTATATATAAAGAAACATTTAGCGATCAAATAAAGTAAAAATTCTTTTTTCCAAATTTACGGTATGAATTTGAAATTTCGGATTAAAAATTGAGGCCAAACTGGCAACTTTGGCCTAGTAGTGCAGTGTTGCTAGTGAGCTACTTTTTTTAAATTCAGATTTCTTAATTGGCACCACTTTTTTGAAACGTTAAAATTCACTTTGTTTTTGCCTTAATTAATTTGTTATTAAATGAGGCACATTTTAACATTTCAAAAAAGTGGTGCCAATCAAGAATCTGAATATTAAAAAAGTAGCCCATCTGGCAACACTGTAGTAGTGCGCTTATCTGACCATGATATGGATGAATCTGCATAATACAATGAATCATTTGAACTGTGTTTGAAATTTCGATAACTAGTAACTTGTATCAATATAGCGTGACATCAGGGCTGCCACAGGCAACCACTTTTATATTCTATCTCGCACCACTATTTTTACAATACAAATTTTGTAGTTTCCTCATTTACATGCCGGTAAAGTGTATTTGAAAGATTTTTGTTTAGAAAAAGGGGTGCAAAATAGAATTAATCCTCCGACTGTCTTGTAAAAGGGCAAAATTGTAATGTTGTTTCATCTGAATTTTGTTTTAAATGCTAAAAAAATGATGCTTTGAACATTTTATAAAAAAATCTTAATAACGAATATGAATGCAATCCTTGGAAATATTAATCATTGTTCAATGTATTAAAAATACATTAAATCAATAGAATTATATTACTTTAAATATTGCTTGTATTGCAGTGAAACCTGGAGCTTAGTGAACGTATTAACACGGGCTTGACAGTGAGGGGGTTTAAAAAATTGCCTCCTGTGATATGGATCTTGCACAAGACACTATACAGAAAAAATATACACTGAAATGGTGAAACAGGTCGAATTTGTAGATAAGAAAGGACTTCAAAGGGGTTTTGTATGTGGATCATGTAAAGTAAAACATTATGATGACCAGGTGTTAGATAAAGTAAAGGGCAATGATGAGGACTAATACACAATGAAGATGTGACATTTTTATCTCCATATTGCTACAGTTTTCAGAGCCTAATTTAACCCTTTGCTCTCAATAGATAATTCTTACTCACCACAGTATTGCAACATATCACGCATAAATCAGGGGTCCAAATGCTCTGGACACCACTAACTTTTTATAGTTTATTTCGCTATCTTTAATAGCATATAATTCTGCCATTGGATAAGACGAGGAAAATTTCTTTAAAATACTGGTATCCATGGTATTTCGAGAAACGATTTTCGCAGGACAGCGGGCAATACTACTAGTAAATGAGAGTCACCTCTCGAGTGCAAAGGGTTAAAAGGTACTTTAAAGAATTTTTATTTTATATTTTTTTGAAAAAGAAATACCACTTCTGACATATTAGTAATGTATACAGAATTTATTACGATAGTAAAACCATGCAAATTTATGTTTTTTTTTTGGCCTAATAACGGGTATTGTGTCTACGTTGTTCGTTTTTGATACCATGAGTCAAATTTACTTGTTGAAATGAATTCCTTTACTATAAAAACATAAATTTTGACAGAACTTTAATTGTTCTACGCTTGAAAGTATCAAAAGTTGCAAGAGTATTGCCTATTTGAATGTTTAGTGGCGGCCAACATAAAAATAGCGTTAGATTTTTGTCACTAACGATCAGCACACCTAGTAATGACAAGAATCGCCCTCAGACCTTTCGTTCAAATTTGATAAATGTCCAACGCTACATTGATCCGCCTATTTACATCTTATGAATTCTTAGGTCGTCTGTAATGAATACCTAATTACTGGATTTTTCAGAGTATAGGTTTTGCTGGTGGGTCACTAATTTGAATATTTAATTAATATAAATATTTACTGTGTATTTTTTCCGGTTGCTTGATTAATTTTAATTTAAAATATAATTTAAGAAATATGATATCGATTTTCGCCGAAATAACATAGTTTATATAAATTAGTATCATGAGACAGGAAACACGGGAGAGTATTCAAAATATTTAATTAGTTTCGCTTTATTTATATACGATTTTGGAACTTTGTAATGGAATAATGTAAATTATATGGATATGTTTAATTTCTTTTTAGACAAAATATACCTCCTTACCACTGTACATTTTATTACAAAGACAGTCATAATTCAGTTTACAAATTGCAATACATTAAAGATAAAAATGAAATGTTTTATAAAATCTTATGATTTAAAAAGTGACATACTTTTGCAAGGGTGGAAAATCTTTAATCTTTCCAAGAAATAATCACACCGTATCAGTTTCCAACTTGAATCCGATTGCAAAAGTACGAATATTTTGAAATGTAATGTATATATATTATTGCTACAGGAGATTATTTCTGTTTTCTGCTTTTTTTTTAACTTTTACTTCGGTGGTCTAGAGACTGCTCAGCGTCCATACGCCAAACCAACTATTTTTTATTCTATTCTATTGATTCCACTCTTTGTAAAATTAACTCTGTCGTACACTTAATAGTTTCAGGAGACACCACACAGGAACTTTTCAGTACATTGTCTTACAATTGAATATAAAAATAGTCGTCAATAATCCAAAGGCACGTACTTTTTTTTTTATTTCTCAATAAAAAATGTATCTTAATATTTCATTCTAATTTATTTGGCATATCTTCAAATTATCATATAATATAATAATATTATATATATTCCGAGAGTACGGATATCTCTAGGAAAATAAAGTATAATATGTGAAATTCTATTGTAAAGAGCATTTAGTTATATGGAGCAGAAGGATGCTGAATTATGGAGACAGAAAAAAAAGAAATTATTGGCAGTGGGAATGGATGCCCTAAGTAGATCATGCAGTATATCAAGAAAGAAAATGATAAGATATGAAATAAACAGGTAATTATGAAACTAAAGGGAACCATATTAAATGTTATTTAAAAAGCATTTAATATAGTATGGTCATGTTCATTGAATTTGTGATGAAAAATTACCCAAATTCGAATTTAATTGTAAAACATATAAATAGAGGTAACAAGGAAGACAGCAAAAGAACTGGATAGATGATATTGAGAGTGAGTTTGGGGATAGGGGTCTGGAGGAGGAGGGGGCCCTTCAAAGCGATATAAGTAAGCGCCCTATCTTAAATGGGAGAAGTAACCGCAAGATTAAAAGCGAGGTCACATCAATCAAGGTCATGTGCCACGTAGCGGATGGAGTGTGAACTACAGGTACATACCTAACTGTTTTCTTACTGACACCACTAAAATTGTAAAGTTTTTTTTTTATCTTGATTAATAACTGAAGTGCTTCTGACAAGGCAAAGAAAACTTCGTGGCGCCAAGTGCGTCTGGATGGCCCTCTCGCTACGCCATTATTTTGCAATAAATGTGGCAATCAAAATTCATATCCATGAGTGACTGAAGATTTAGAAAATACCTCGCCACACTAAAGGCCCGCGTATGTGAATTATCACGCGCAACTGTGTTAATTTACGCCTGATTCCAGCATTAAGTTTGATCGCTTGCTTATGGCGCTTTGGGGCCCTTGGCCGGGGGATGATGGGCTCGGGGTGGCGGGGGTCGTTTGGTATTTTTACCGTCCGGAGCCCTTCTTTTATTCTCATCGGTGTTTTTAATTTGTATAATTTCTCTTTTAAATTTGTCCGGTTTCAATTTTCGATTTTATTTTCCCAATCTGGCTTTCGCTAGAGCGTCATTTACTCGGGACGTGGCTGGGGACACATGAACCTTGCTTCCGCAAAACAATCGGAATGAGTGGAAGAATAAAGGGCTGCGGACGAAGAGAGGCCGCTCGTCGCATCGGTTTATGTTTATAAAATCACTTAATTTTAATTCCCAAATGCCACAGTTGTACCAAAATTTTGGGTATAAATTTCTCTGTTTATTATGCATGTGAAATATAGCTTTTCATTATTTCTAAATAAATTTCTTCGTGAATTCCGATGTCAAATTTCCGAAGGAAGAAGCGAGATTTTTGGAATACAGATAGTTTCGATCGAGTTTCGGTCTCGCCGAATTTTTATTATTATATTTTCTCAGCGAAATTATGAAAATAAAGGGAACCATATTAAATTTTATTTAAAAAGCATTTAATATCGTATGGTCATGTTCAAAGAATTTGTGATGAAAAATTACCCAAAATCGAATTTAATTATAAAACATATAAATAAAGAAAACAAGGAAGACAGCAAAAGAACTGGATAGATGATATTGAAAAGGAGTTTAGGGATAGAGGTCTGGAGGAGGAAGGGACCCTTGAGCGGAAGAACTGTAAATTTTTCGGATGACGGCATCTGGCACTTTAAAGCGAGTTTATATATTATAAATAATATTTCATATTAATCCATCCAGTATGTTAAATTTTATGTGTTTTTGCAATAAGCACCACCGGATACACACATATCTCGGCATGATAATATATATATATATATATATATATATATTATAAAGGAGAGGCAGCGCACCATTATCCTACTGTTGATATCCGAAATAAAATCTTAAATATTATAATCATCTTGATTTAACGTGATATATTATGCAATAAATGATGCATTTTTATGAAATAACGTGCGCTTATATCCTTAATGTTATCTATAACATGAGACAATTGGCAAAATAATAGCCTATGTTACTTATGTAAAATTAGAAACATCAAGATATATTCGTTATTTTTAATGCAATGATGCCAAACGTTACGTAAAGTATCAATATATTGATATCTTAAAGAACAGATGACATTATCACATCTTTCATCATAATTATGGAAACATGTGAACTGAAGTTAAAAGAATTATTCTTATCAGTTATTATCCATACTCATGTTGTTTAAAAAAAAATTTGCTGCATTGTGATATTGTTATTTGTAAAGAAACTAAATACTGTTATATGCGAATAAGGCATTTCTTTTATTATTTACGTCTCACACACTCATAACTGATTTTTTAAAACTCTCTATCGTAAATATAAACTGTATAGAAACTACACAGGAATTTATAGAGCGTAAATCTAGATTCTTGAAAATTATTCAGTCAAGAAAAATATTCGCATTTAATTTAAGTATTTCTACATTAATATCCTTTCTTAGTTTAGGCTCAGATAGAGGTGCCAAGCTGTCACTAATCTTCAGTAATGCGTGGTTTAATTTGACCCAGTTTAACAACGTTTCGAACCAGAAAATTTATTTGATGAATCTTTATTTAATTTCAGTTTTCTACGTGGAACTTATTTAAATTCATCTCTGAAAAGGAATTCTGATGCGAAATGTGGGTTAAACTAACCCACATATTACGGAGGATAAGTGGCAATTTGGCACCTCTGGCTCAGATTTTATAAATCTATTTCATTGTTATTCGAATGTAATTAATGATATAAATTGATTACTTTTCTTTTGTGGATCTCCCCATTGACTATTTTTACTGTTGCTTAACCCTTTCTAAGGCAGCGGTATGTTTAATAACTATAAAGAAGGAGCTTGGTGCAATATAGTAGAAGCGTAAAAAAACAACGTTAAAAGCACCAAAAATTTTTAATTTTAAGCATACCGGTGCTAAGGATGGCGGAAATTTACTCACATATATAGGAGAGTTGGGGATTCAAGTTAAAGGTTTATCAATAGGAACACAGAGCATTGCAGGTAACAGCCAATTGGAAAATAGATGGGAACTGGAACCGAATTAGTGATCGGTTAAATTAAGAGACATAAGTTTTTATGTAATATTTATAACAATCTGATAATGGGGGAATAGCGAATTCACAATTAACAATATTTTTTAAATTTTTATAAATATGAAATGCTTCAAGGAAGTTAAGTTCGTGTATATGTAGAAGTAGGTTTAGAGATTATTTTAACCGAATTGAAGTCAAAAGTATGATTCATCTCCCAGCAATGTTTTACAATAGAGGATTTATTGATTTCTTGTTTTTTAATATATTGTTGATGTTCTTTGATACAAAATTTTAAGCAGCGTTTGGTTTGTCCAATATAGGAAAGGCCACACTGGCAATTAATACGGTAGATACCCCATGAATTGGATAATTCAATAGGGTCTTTGAGTTTGGAGAGGGTGAGTTTATTGGTAGGGGCAAAAATTATTTTGAAGTCATATTGTCTAAGAATTTTAGCAATGGGAAAGCTTGATTTAGGAAAGAAGGTTGGGTATATGCTAATATTGGAGAGAGTATAAGACTGAGGAGAGTTTGAGGAACGAGGATGCTGAAGTTTAAATAGAGCAGTATGAATTATAGAAGGACCAGAAGGAAGGAAGGGAAGGAAGTATATATGTGAGCAAATTTCCGCCATCCTTAGCACTGACAGAAGGTATGCTATATGCTACCGAAACCGGTATTCTTAAAATTTAAAATTTTTGGTGCTTTTAACGTTGTATTTTTACGCTTCTACTAGTGGTATGTTTATAAAACCATTTAATTGTAGTTCACAAATGTCACAATGGTATCAGAATTTGGGCTTTAAAATCTGCCGTTTGTTACGCATGTGAAATATAGCTTTCTCTTATTTGCAAAAAAAAAAATCATAAATTCCGGTGTCATTAATTCATTTCAACATTTTCGAAACTGAAGAAACTTGCACCCACCTGAAAAGGTTAAATAATTGAATTGGAAGTATTGCCTCTTGTCAATGCTGCGTTCTTGGAAAGCAAATGCCTGCAAAATTGATGATAGATCTAAAATGCAAATAAAGTTGTTAGATGTGTTAACCCTTTCAGGGGCAAGATACATCTATGCGTAAAATTCTGAAATCATTGAGTGACACCGGGAATTAAAAGCAAAGTTATTTGAAAATCAGTAAAAGATTTTCTTCGCGTACTTGATAAAAGGAAAATTCTCGCGACAAAAATCTGGTGCATTTTGGAATTAAAATTAGGTGGTCTAAAAATGAACCACCGCCCTTTAAGGGGTTAATGATTTGAAAGGATATATTTGTTATTTTAAAAAATTTAATTCAGGATATATATATATATATATATATATATATATATATATATATATATATATACATTTAAATTTTTTAAGGTCAAATAAAACTTGAGTTTTCGTTAAATTAGATATTTGTTTAGCCCTATAACATGTTTGCCCGTACACCGTAAGTGCAAGAAGAGTTAGCTTGTTTCGTTACTAAAAGTTTTTTTTTTTTTTTTCTAACAATTTTAAACTGAAATATTCCCTTTTTTAATGGCAGACATAGTTCGTTTATAAAACGGAAATAGTACGGTAAAAGTGGCATGTGGTCCCTACTTTTAGTTTATTATGCCAAAATAAAATTAACATCTTAAGGGTTAATGCACGATTTTTTATTTTGCTAAGAAAACATTACATTTGAGTCAATTTTTTTTTTAAGTATCCACTAGAAAAATAGTGAAAAACTTTATTTGTGTTTCTGTTGGACGTAATGCCATAAAGTCACTCCTGAGGTACATAAGATAATTTCCTCAAGAAATAATAATTTTTTATCTTATATACCTACTTTAAAGTGTTTTCACTACACAATCAGTGTTGACAGTAGGCTACTTTTTTTAAAATTCAAATTTCTTGATTGGCAACACTTTTCTGAAATGGTAAAAATCCCCTTGTTTTCGCCTTAATTAATATGTCATTAAATAAGGCGAAATTAACTATTTCAAAAAGGTGATGCCAATCAAGAGATCTGAATTTTTAAAAAGTAGCCCACGGTCAACACTGTGCACAATAACAACAATCCTAAGATATAATAATTTTTATAATGCTTTTAATAGTTCGCAGAATTAATAATTACTACCTTATAAAGATAGAGAAAAAACGCCAGTAGAGCACATTACACAAACAGAATTACTTCGATCTGTAAGAGTAAATATTTGCGAATTGTACATTTTCCAAAAAATTTATTTAAAAAATATTTTTTCTTCTACTTTCCATATTCCAAGTTTAAAGCAGTTTACGTAATAGTATAACTTTGTACCTGTGTTGTTTGCCAAAGGTTGGGGTATACGCGAGACCTCTGCGCTACTAATGCTGGATTACATCGCGAAAATGTATTTACTTCTATTTTGACGCATTTAGTTGGATTTTTTTTTTTTAAGTATCTGTTGGAAATTGACTTGAAATTGGTTTGGAAATATTATACATACGTTATCCGTCAACAGATTTTACGAAAATCTATACAGGTCTTACATACCTTTTTCAAATCTGGGCTAATCGAGATTCCCGTTTGGGAGTTATAACGTTCACTCATAGACACAAATCATAATCGCAATCAGTGCTTCATTGCCAACGGGGCACATTCCCACCAGTTAAAAGAAACAGACAATTTTGCCTCATTCATGGCAGAAAATTTACATAAGTACGGCGTTCAGATAAGGTGAAAATTTCTTTTAGAATTTATTGGTGTAAGTGTGCCCCGTTTGTAATCAGGCCCTGATTACAATGATTTTTTAGACTATTCGAAATATAAACAAACATTCTAAAATCCTACATTGGAAAGGGAAGTCTGCTTACAGAGTTTTTAATTTCAGTGGTATAAAGTGTTTGTTGCCGAAACGTCAGTGAAGGCTTACTGTGGAGACACGAAACGTTTTGGTTTCTGTTAGTATGTATGTTAGTCAGTCTGTTAGTCAGTCTGTTAGTCTGTCTGTTAGTCTGTTTGTTAGTATGTCTGTTAGTCAGTCTGTTAGTCTGTCTGTCTGTTCCGCGATAACTGCTGCAAAAAGCATCCGATCGGCTTGAAATTCACTGGGCATATTGATGAGGTGCCCGGACTTAGCTCTATAGTTTTTGGTTAAATTTGGTTCATTCGTTCGAGAAATATGGAACATTTTATTTTGGTCTATAATGCTTTCCAATGCCAAGTCAGACGATTTTCATATTTTCATTTGCTGAAAGAAATGGCTCATATGAAAAATGGATTTAAATGCTAAATTTTTGATGCTGAAATTTTTAAATAAGATTATTAAATTATTCCAATTAATTTGAAATTTTGTCAATATATTTGCGAGATTTTTTTAATTAGGTTTATAATATTGGGGGGAATTTTATGCATGTTTTCCAATAATATAAAGGATTTTGTTTTATCAGTTTGACATAATGCATATTTCATTTTTTTCCTTTTCTTTCATCTGTTGCCTAGCAACGTATTTGGTCCTAATAATACTAGTATAATTGCGTGTATAATGTTTGAGTAAAGCCAACGTCAAAACGGATGAATTAATGCATTTGTATCTTTGCATATAGATGGATTTTAGCCCAGAAATAAAAATAGGCAATATTTTATTTATTTTATTGAAATATTTTGCTTAAAAATACAAAAGTTCATTATTGTCATAGAGAATAACGCAACATTTTCCCATAACATTTACCAATATTCTTTAATTGTTGCCAAGAAAATCAAAACCCGGAATAATATTTTCTTTTAAACAATTTTCAATTGAAATGTTTTGTCGTGAAACAGGAAATTGAAAAATAAAATTAAGAATAGCAAATTTATATGGTGGCATATTGGAAATAAAAAGAAAACTCTCGAGTATTTCTTAACATAACAAGATGAAAAGTTTTGAGTAAGTACGAATAGCAGGTGAATTAGACGTCATTTATCGAAAACAAAGATGCTGGAATAAAAAGATCTTGGGTAAAATAAAATTAACTATTATTCATGGAGGAAAGAGATAGATGGAGATGCAGTATGCCGAAAAACAGTTTGGAATGAGATGTGCGTTATCGCTCAGATTTAAATGTCCTCATTCGGCCCAAACAAAACAAGCACCTGGAACAGGGACCCAATTCTTTGACTTCATCTGTGCATTTTTTCTGTAAAATGAAAATGATCTGCTTATATTTAAACAATAAGCTTTCTAAGGTAGCATTTCATTGTATTATGAATTAAAAACTGTATTACTATTTTTTTTTCTTTTTAAAGCACGTCGCTGTGTTGTGCCGAATGTAGCGGACTTTAGGGATACATTTTTCGCGTCACTTCAATATTTATTGTCTGTGTACGGTTAACATGAATATTTTATTTTAAATTTAAATTTTATTAATTTATAAAAATATCTTATGCTTATCCTTATAAGCACAGCGTAAAAAATCTAAGATGTACTATAACCATCCGCACAATCAATAAATAGATTACGGGGGGTTCAGGGGGGCAGAGCCCCCGTGAAGAAATGCAATTTTTGATTTAAAAATTTACCAGAATAAGTAGCTGATCAGAATTTAAGAACATCAATGTATAACCACTTGTTTAACACTTTTAATTTCTGAAACTTTACAAAGTATCTTGTATGCTAATAAATATTTATGTAATTTGAAAACTTTAAAAAGCGATTTGTAGGAAGTTGAATATTACGCAATGAGTGTTAAAAATCAATGACTTGCAAAGATGACGTTGAGGCTCCTGATCTGCAGATTTACTAGTCTATTTAACCTTCCTACCCTGAATGATTCTAATTGACAGTGTTGCCAGATATGGGACTTTTTTAATTCAGATTATTTGACTGTCACAACTTTTTAAAATAGTATAATTCGCCTTTTTTTCAGAATTTTTAATCTATTTTTAAATGGGTCAAATATTTCTATTTCAAAAAAGCGGTGAAAATCAACAATCTGGGGACAAAAAAGTCCCCAATCTGGCAACACTGCTAATCGACCCACGTCAATTATTCTTTCATTCAATCGAACCAGAAATATTTTCGTAAAGTAAGATAAATAAAAGACACCGAAAACTAACATAAATAAATACATTAAATAGGTTTTAAAGAAAATTCTGGTATGAAATGTTTTTATTAAGATTAAGTAAAATTTCATCAGGGTAGGAAGATTAACAAAATTCATTTTTTAAGCAAATTGAGGATCCAATAAAATAAATGGCACATTTAGGACAATTTTATTTTATCAAGCCGTAAAATCGCTTTTTGTTTATTTCTTTTGTTTTATTTCTCAAGATTAATGACCCACAAAAGCGAGTTCTCTTGATTCTGTTTCCGGTAATTTGCATTGATGTTTATGTTGCTGCGTTACTTACACAAGCAAGTTCTTATGCAGTTAAACTAAAATAACAAAGAAAAATGAAAGAAATGTTTTTCCTTCTACAATAAAAGACATGTTTTAATAAAAAAGTATTACACATTCAGTGAAAAATAATTTTCAAATGTCCAATATATATATCTATCGAAAACAAATAATTTTATAAATCTGGGATATTTTCAGCAATATATCTGGACACGGAGAGAGAAATATTTTGAGTATTCGTCTTGATCTTTCTAAATGGGGCTAAACCATAACATATACACGGCAAAGAAAAAAGTCGGAATCAGATCAATTGAATAAATAAACGTTTTCATGGAAATCACAAAAGTTCATTGGGTATTTTTAAATGTAGAAGTAAAACTAGAATTTTCGTTATAAAGATTTAATTGCAATGCTATAAATTGTTTGACTTTTTCTATTTTGCAAAATTCAACTATTAAGTTTATTTATAATTCCTTCTAAAACATTCCTGTTTGTACCAAAAAACATATTTAAAAATGCGTTTTCAGTTACTAAACTTCAGTTAATTTCCTAAATTTATAGTTCTCTCTTCCCTAGATTGTCTTTATTTTCTCAAGACTTATATGAATACGAAAATCCAATAAAATAAATAACACATTTACACCAATTTAATTTTTTAAAAACTTATGTTCGCTTTTTATCCATTTCTTTTATTTCTTTCCCCAAGATTAATGACGGCCAAGATTAATGATTAATTTAAGACCCACAAAACAGAATTCTTTTAAATCTATTTACCATTAATTTGCATTAATGTTTTTTTTTTTTTTTTTTTTTTGCTACATTATTTACACAAACAAATTCTTGGACAATTAAACTAAAATAAGAATGGGTTTAAATGAAATTGTTTCCCTTTTAGAATGAGAAACATACATTTTTAACACTTTCCAATAAAATTCAAAAGTGTTTATGCATTCAGTTTATTTGTCCATCTGGCCGTCTGTTCACGCTCTAACTTCCGTAAATACACTCGGATTTTCATGCACTTGATAAAGTTCATTTAGGGTGAACAAAGCGTATTTGGTATTGTATGTAAAGTATGTGGGATTAATAGTTCATTTACAGGGATACTCAAAATAATTCCGTTACATTTTGGTCAATGGGGAAAAATCGTTTGCAGTGTATTTTAATGACATTACTGTATTCCAAATGCAGGGTAGAGACATACACAGTGAGACATGGTACACAGTGAGTCAGCAGCCATTTTGACATATAGTTATAACTTTTTCTCCCAGCTGGAACACACAATGAACCACCTCATTTTATGCAACTCGTGGATGTAGTTTAGGCACTTCGGTTACTCGTCCCACAAAATAGTAAGTAATTATTTATTTTACAGGTGTTAAAGTTACATAAACTTCCATTTTAGAGTTTATTTCTTTCATTATGGCATATATTTACTTAACCAAACCTAGCTACAGTGGCGGTCAAAAGTTTCCGGCCAATTAGTTTTTTTTATTTGTTTGCCAGAACGTTTCAGCAAAGAAAACGCACAATTGGTCCAAAAGTTAGGGATAAGCAAATGACCTCTGTCCACGTGATCATTTTGATTGGATACTGAACATACTTGATGCAAGGCGAGGAATTCAAAATCCGCGTGTGCAAAAGTTTCCGGCCATTCGTCATTTGTTAGTTTTTGCTATCGGCAAAGTGTTTTTTTTACCGTGTTGGTTAATTAATCAACGTGAATAACGTATATGAAATTCAAAAATGCAAAGTTCAACAATTATTGTTCGTAAACGAGTGATTTGGTTGTCACGAAAGGGCCAATCCTCTCGTGAGATTGCGGCAAAGTTATCGATCAGAAAATTTACTGTGAACGATATTTTAAAAATATATAAATATGGCCATGGCCTTCAAACTTGCTATTGTCCGGGAGACTCCTGAAAACGACTATGTATGTGGGCAGATTTATCAGGAGAAAAGTAGTTGATGACTTGCATAAAAATGCCGCTGCAATTCCCCCCGATTTACCGTGTTAAAATATTGTTGAAATAAGTCGGTCTACCGTGTCAAGACGCTTACGTGATGTAGGACTTTATGGTAGAGTCGGTGTTAAAAAATCTTTCATAAGTAAAAAAAAAAAAAAATCAGAGGGCGCGTCTGGCTTTTGTCAAGGAAGACAAAGACTGGCCATACGTAAACTGGAAAAGAGTACTATTTTCCGATGAATCGAAGTTCAACCTTATGCGGAATGATGACGGACACTTCGTCCGACGACCTAAAAACAAAAGATAAGATTTCGGAAACGTTATTCTTACAATGAAGCATGGCGGAGGACACGTTATGCTGCGGGGAGGATTTTTTGGAAAATGTGTCGGTCCGTTAGTTAAAATTCGCTGCAAGATGAAAGATGCATTGTATAAAGATATCTTGCAAGATCATTTGCGGCCTTATTGGAGGAAAAACTGTGGTCGCAACTATTTGTTTCAATATAATAACGACCCAAATTACACTTGAAAGCTCGCCAAGAAGTGGCTTTAGCATGAAAAAATTCCGCTTTTGAAATGGACAGCCCAATCACCTGATCAGAAAAAAATAGAAAATCTTTGAAACGAACTTGAAAACGTGACCGGAATTATAAATCTTCCAAATTAGCAGAATTTTCCAAACATTGCAAGAATCACGGTAAAAACTTACCATAGACGATTTTCAACCATTCTTTGAATCGATGCCACATCGCTGCGCCGCAGTACTTATTCTTAAATGTACGAAGACAAAATACTGATTGTAAATGTTGTTGATCACAGACATTTTCTATTATTACACATTTCTTTTCCAAACTTGCCAAGAAGTCCGGAAACTTTTGAGAATATGCGTTTTCTTTTGCAATTAATTTTGTCAATTAAATTTATTGATATTTAATTTTTATTCCATAAATATGTTCCTAAGCATTATATCAATAAAGTGCATAAGTATCATTTTGAGATTCCTTTCCATATGGGTATACTTACAAATTAACAAAAATTTTATGCTGGCCGGAAACGTTTGACCGCCACTGTATATCTAATGATAGACTATGTCGACAAAACGACACAAGCATTCAAAGCTATGAAATTGATGATGAAACAGATATGGCATCCATTTTGTTACAACGTAATGAAAGTACACAGTGAGACACACAGTTGTGGTACACAGTGACACGTGCCTCATCGATATCTACTATGCGGGTCTGACGTAAAAAAGTTATTTATTAATAAAATAAAGTTTTTTTTTTATCTCTCTCTATCTATGTGTGTGTGTGGGGGGGGGGGGGTGCGATGGCTAGTGAAATCTACTAAACGTAAGAGGCTGAAAATTTGCATGAAGGTAGCCCAATGCCTGTCATTGTCCAACCGAGGCTCATATTTAATTTTTTTTAACCTAGAAATATTAATCAGAAGTCATAATGTGCTAAAAATTACTGATAGAGTTTAAAAATGTATGGTTTATGAAAATATATACATTTTCTCACTGTGTACCACAAGTGGTACACAGTGAGCAATGAAACAATTTTCGATGCTCCGTTATGCTGCTTCTGTGCTTTTATAAATAACTTTTCTTAAACCATTTATACATTAATGTGTAGCGTATTTATGTAGCTTAAAGCTGCAGCATTTTTTTTTTTTTTCAAAAGAATAAAAATCGTTGTCATTCGTTAGGCAATAGTAATTTTCGACTCACTGTGTACTACCCTCCCCTATTTAAATTGATGTAAATCCCTGAATTTCGCTACAAGATTATTACTATACAATAGGGCGATGCAATATATAAAGGACTGATCAAAGAATTCGGATAATTTCCCGATTGTAGATGGGGAAAGCTGCAATTGGGTTTTCAAATGTGTTATGCGTTTTGATATTGTTGAATTAGACATAATATTTTAACTTATTAAACGGTGCAGTTTTATATAATTATTATGAATGTGTTGGCATCTGTTTCATAATCTATGCTTGACGCATTTTTTTTTCTTGTTTATTATAAAAATGTATAAGATATTTTAGAAATCTTTAATACATATCCCCTAAATGAAACAATTTAATATGTCTGATATAATTTCAGCAATATATCTTGACATGAAGATAGAATTATGGTCAGTCTTTGGTTAGATCTATTTAAAGGGAGCAATGATAATAATATACAGATAGCAAAGAAAAAGTCGAGCTAGCTCATGTAATTAAAAAAAAAGTTTTAAATTAAATCACAAAAGTTTATTACGTGTTTTTAAACTGGAAATGAAACTAGAATTTGGTTTATAAAGTTTTAAATTGTAAAGCTATAAATTGTTTAACTTTTCTATTTTACAAAATTCAACTTTTAAGTTTGTTTATTTATCATTATAAAACACTACTGCGTATGCTACAAATCATTTTTTTTAAATGCGTTTTCAGATACTGTGAGCCTTTCCTAAATTTATAGTTATCTGTTCTCTAGTTTTTTTTTTCCTCAATACTTATAGCAATAGTAACCTCCAATAAAATAAATAGGACATTTACCCCAATTTTATTTTATCAAAATGTAAATTCTCTTTTTATACATTTCTTTTATTTTCTTTTTCAAGATTAATGCCTCACAAAAGAGAGTTCTTTTGATGGTATTTACCATTAATTTGCTTTGATGCTTATGTTTCTGCTTTACTTACACAAACAAATTCTTGTGCCGTTAAAGTTTAAAAAAAATAATAATATAAGAGAAATTGTTTCTTTCTTGAATAAGAAACATATAATTTTTATTATAAATGTTATTAAATATTCAGAAAAAAGCTCTAATAAAATATTGAATGTATAATATATTTTAGAATTGTCCAATACATATATTTTAAATGAAATAATATTAAAAAAATAATTTAGTAAGTCTGCGATAATCTCAGAATATATCTTTACATGGAGATGGAAATATTGTGAGTTTTGGCATAATTTTTACTAGTTGGCATAATTTTTACGAGTGAGATGGCTTGATCCATCTAAATCGTCAAAACTAAAATTTATAGTTATAAAAGAAAAGGCAGAATAAGCGGATTTAATTAAATAAATTTGTAATGGATACCACACAAGCTTATTAAAATGTTTTTAGAAGTGTAATTGTCTGAGCGAAGCGAAGGCTAATACTCAGCGAAATATTACTGTCCGGACACATTACTACTACGATGGATATTAACGCCATGTCCTACTTAAAAGAAAGCCTAATAAAAACCTTTCGTCAAGCATAACTGAAAAAATATTTGTCGGATTTCTTTTCTGATTGCACCAGAATGTACCTATGAGGACCACCTACTGAATGCACCTATTATAAAAAATATGTTCCGAACCGTTTAAAAATTATATTAAAAAAACTGATAAAAAAGCACAAGATATCTGCATACGTCACAGAAATTTGGTGTGTGTCACTTTCACCGGTGGATGTTTTCGTAGACAACTGGTTTGAACACATGGAGCAAATAAAAAAAAATATGCATGCAGTAATATTGAATAGATCAGTATCAACCACGTAATCACAAACCTTACAACAACCCGTGGCAAACAGTTTTGGTGGGCAAACAATTAATAATACAGTACGAGCTAAATTCGTCTAAAAACTCAGGTTAAAAGATAGTTGTCAGTCTATCGACTGGAAATTAACAGATTTTTTTAATACGCGTATTACGAAATTTAGAAACGATTGTGGATGATTAAAACAAATGACATGAGTGTTTATTGCTCCGGGAGGTTATCTTTCTCTGGATGTCTGTCTGTTTATCATACAGCATACAATTTTATTGTAAAGGATAATATTATTATGCAGTAAAACCTCCATAACGGACACACCCGATTAGTGGACACCTCTATTTAGCGGGCATTATTCGATTACCAAGCCTTAAATAACTGTACATTTTTTAATCTCAGTAGCCGACACCTCCAAATAGAGGACAAATTCTGCCCTCCCGAGGTGTTCGCTATTCAGAGGTTTTACTGGTAAAACCTCCATAACGGACACACCCGATTAGCGGATACCTCTATTTAGCGGACATTTTTTCGATTACCAACACTTAAATAACTGTACATGTTTTACTCTCAGTAGCGGACAACTCCAAATAGAGGACAAATTCTGCATTCTCGAGGTGTCCGCTATTCAGAGGATTTACTGTATGCATATATTATTGATAGTTATTTTACAGGGCCGCACAAAAGAATAAGAATATATGAAACGAATATAAACTAAATTCGGGATTGGTAGATCGCTGATGGTAACGTAATTTTAGGATGTTGTTACAGTCATCCGCAGCATGTTTTCAGAGTTTCGTTCATCTAACGAAACACTACCTGTCTCACTCCTTTGTCTGTCCGTCTGTCACAGAGCCCGTTCTCAGAAACTATATATGTCGGAGACTTGAAAATTTGCATACTTATAGCTGAACACCACACATCAAACGGCAAATAATAAAATTTTGAAAAAGTCTAATATTTAACCCTCTGGGCTCTAACTTGTGTATTTTAAGCAGTTTTTCTAACTCAGACCCTAATTAAGTTGGAGACATGAAATTTTGCATACTTATAGCTGAACACCTCACATCAAATGACAAATAATAAAATTTTGAAAAAGGTCTAATATTTAACCCTCTGGGTTCTAACTTGTGTATTTTAAACAATTATTCTAACTCAGCCCCTAATTAAGTTCGAGACATGAAATTTTGCATACTTATAGCCGAACACTTAACATCAAACGGCAAATAATAAAATTTTGAAAAAGGTCTAATATTTAATCCTCTGGGCTCTAACTTATGTATTTTAAGCAATTTTTCTAACTCACTCACTAATTAAGTTGGAGACTTGAAAGTTCGCATACTTATAGCTGAACACTTGCGATAACACGATAAATCATAAAATTTTGAAAAAGTGATATTTAACCCTCCAGTCTCTAACTTCTGTATTTTAAGCAATTTTTCTAACTCAGCCCCTAATTAAGTTGGAGACATGAAATTTTGCATACTTATAGCTGAACACATCACATCAAACGACAAATAATAAATTTTGAAAATGTCTATTATTTAACCCTCTGGGCTCTAACTTGTGTAATTTAAGCAATTTTTCTAACTCAGTCCCTAAATAAGTTGGAGACATGAAAGTTTGCATACTTATAGCTGAACACTTGCGATAACACGATAAATCATAAAATTTTGAAAAAGTCATATTTAACCCTCCGGTCTCTAACTTCTGTATTTTAAGCATTTTTTCTAACTCAGCCCCTAATTAAGTTGGAGACACGAAATTTTGCATACTTATATCTGAACACCTCAAATCAAACGAAAAATAATAAAATTTTGAAAAAGGTCTAATATTTAACCCTCTGGGTTCTAACTACCGTATTTTAAGAAATTTCTCTAACTCAGCCCCTAATTTATGCAGACGTGAAATTTTGCATACTTATAGCTGAACACCTCACATCAAACAACAAACAATAAAATTTTGAAAAAGTCTAATATTTAACCTCTAATATTTTGTCTAGCGCAATTTTTAAATTTAAACTGTTTTGCAGTATTATTTTTTGTTCATTTTGATAATAAGTGTAATGTGACGTAATTTCTGCTATTTAAGACTTCTAACACATGTTAATGAATTTATTTTACAATACTAGGGGGCTCGGCCCCCTACGAGCTACGCTCGCCAACCCCCGTCCAGACAACGCAGACTCTAATGCACGCTAATTTGATCGGCTTTAAAAAGATTTCGAAAGATTGAATTATAATTTAAAAAACAGTGGCGATCTCCCTATAAACGAATTTCTATTCATTTCTCTTTGATTGGGGAATTTTAACGCCAAATCCGCTGCGGTACTACTTGATTATCCTGTCGACAAATTTCGCCAAATTATATAAATCGCAAAACCACTCGCCAAATTACACAAATTGATATAATTTTTATTTTAAATAACGAAAGAACAAATAAATTCGTACAACATAATAAAAACACAAATAAAACGTCGAAATAAAAATAACTTGATGACGTATACACGTGTAACAACATTTCAAAATAAGCTAATATAAAATGAATTAAGTAAAGAGAGTCTTAGTCTCCTGGCATTTTTTAACAAAGCGAAAAGGAAGTTCTTTTAAATGAAACATTTTTAATTAATTCTCAAAATATCAAATAAATGTCTAGCGCAATTTCTAAATTTAAACTTTTTTGCAATATTATTTTGTGTTCATTTTATGTAATAACTATAATGTGACGTAAATATGACGTAATTTCTCCTAAGACTTCTAATGCATGTTAATGAATTTATTATTTTACAATATCCTTTCTCTTTTAAAATTCACGTGTATACTTTTTATGACGTAATTTTTAATAAGTACCTGCTTTTTATACGTAATTATTTAATTCTAATTTGAAAGTTTTTTTTCCTGTTTATAATAGTCACGTGTAAATAAATTTTTAATTTGAAGCAAACATTATTGCTTGCGCTTTTTATACAGTTGGCAACAGTTTAAATTAGTAAAATTTTCTGAAATCTGTAAAAAATATCTCTAGAAATGGTGAAAATTTGAATTTAAAATAGAAATAAAATCTGAAAAAATTAGTCAAAATAAAAAAATTAATGCAATCTGCACTCCGGCAAATTCTAACGCATAAAATGATTACACTGCCATGTAGAATAGAGAGATATATAAAAATGAAAACTTGTCTATCTGTCTGTTTTAATTCTATAGAAATCCACAATTTGGAAGCCAAAATTGTGAAAAGATACGTACATGTGTATTAAGACACAGCCGAGTCAACTAAAGTATTCCAGAATCGAAATAATATATAGTTAATGTTTAATTAATAAAAAAACCACCAATTTAACAGCATTTTCTTATCAAATTTAAACATTTTTCGTTATAGCAGTTGCCAACAATTAAAATACATAATAAAATTATTACTACAAAAATTAATTTTCTACTGCAAGATTTCCACGTGAAAAATGAAAATGAAATAAATAGTTTGCCGAATTTAAGAAAAAGTGAATATAACTTCATAACTTTTCTATTTCAAGGTTTCCACGTGAAAGAGGAAAATATTACGTCATATTGGAAATATAAAGGACGTGGTAGATATAGTATAACGTCATATGAGTGTGAAAAATGTATTGAAACATGATAAAAACCCGATTAGGGTAGTGCCATCGCTAAGACTTTTTATTGTTGGGGGAGAGAACCTTAAATTGCCAATTCAAATTTTAGCATTTGCCAACTCGTTTTATAATTTTGCCAACTTACCACAGTTAGAAAATGTAATATAGTTCTTATTTGTTAAAAGTTTAATAATATTCCCAATTAGTTTTGTAATTTTTGCCAAGTCTATCAGAAATAGAAAATATATTATAGTTTTTATTAAAATTTTAAACAAATTTGCCAACTAAGTTTGTAAATTTGCCAAGTGTAATAACATTCGCAAATGTTTGGGGGGGAGGCTCCCCCCTGCCCCCCCCCCTTACCGAGGCCCCTGGATTAGGGAAATACTGGCGTATTTTAACATTATTGCTCCAATTATAAATTGAAATAAGTTCATTTATAGCTGTATTCTTTTGCGTCTGTTATATACATGTATACATTTTTATGTAGCGTTTTCATATGATTCATTCATACAACATTTCGACTGCTTTTTTTAATGTTTGTTTTGTGTTGTATGTTAAATTTTGAAATTGATTTTTCAGAACAAACATCCTTCAAATTCTGGGCAACGCCGGGCACTTTAGTTTGTAACAGATAAGTGGCTTTTGTATCTGTACATCTAATGCTAATATTATAAAGTGTATAATATTATTAATGCTTGTGCGAGGTGTTATCCCTGAAACTACATAGCCAACATTAAAAAAATGTTGGTGGCCATCTCTGCTCCGAAAAAAAGACTGTATTTTATGTCAGTGCAAGAACCTACATCGCTGCAGGAGCAAAAAAGTTCTAAAATTGCGATTCCTGCGGTATTGATTGGGTTAGAAACTTTAAATTTGGTGTGGTAGTTACTTTTAAGATGTAAATACTCGTAAATAACGCTCTCTAAAAGGTTCAATTTGACGGATAAACGTAAAAATTTCTAGAAAGGTTCTAAACTATGATTTATTTGGAATACTGAAATTTTTGGGATACTGTTGGGGTTAGAAACTAGAACTTTGGCATGGTAGTAATTTATAAGATGTAAATGCTCTTTGTAGAACGAACTCTAAAAAATCGAAAGACTATACAAAGCGCAAAAAGATCTAAAGATGATCTAAGTAACGAAGTACATGGAATTGTTAGGAATATAAACATGAAAATTTACATGGCTGTATTTATCATGACGTAAATTCTCGCAATAGAACAATTTCTGAAAATGTCGCTATATAAAACAGTGCAGAAACAAAAAACTTTCGAAAATTTTCTATTTCTCTGTTACTGCTGAGCCCAAAATCTTGAAATTTTGCTTCGGGTTAGTTTTAAAATATACAATTGTCCCTATGAATGGTTTCTAAATAATTTAAAATTTTAAAAGATGACATTAACGGAAAGCGATCTCAATTACCATTAATTTGGAATTATTAGGTATAGCAACTCTAAATATTTCATAATGCTGCATTTCCTCCGCAAAACTTGCAATTTAAATGCAACAAAACTTATAGATACCCACCTAGCATTAAATAAATTGTGTAAATATTGAATAAAGACCTGTATGAAACAGTGAGTAGGTTGCCCGAAAGTACTTGTTAAAGTGTTCCTTCTCTAGGCTTTTCTCTCTCTCTCCAAGGCCACTAACAGAGGGAAGTGCCGTTTTAAATGTGATATGAATTTTTTATCTGATTCATTTTTCTAGACATTTTATCATAAGGTCATATTCTCAATTATCATTAGTAGATTTTTTATATATTAATTTATTCTGGTGAAATTTCATAATCGGGTTCATATTGGCGTATGTTAGCTTGCATGATTTGCTGAATAAATATGTATGGATTTGTAAATTACTTCAAATGACACTTTGACAGCTCAAAAGTTATGCAGACGATATATTCAGATCTTGTGTCATACTTTATGTTGCCGTATAAAGTATAATCCATTCTTTATAAACATTATATATTTGTCATTTAAAGTTATTCAAATTGGTGCGGAGCGTCTGATTATGCTCTTGACATCATTTTATACAGTTAAAATTCCGATATAAGATAATTTAGTGTTTCATTTTCTATTTTACTTTTAATATATTGCGTACTTTCCATTTTATATCCATGCATGGCTGTCTTGCATGGTTTGATTTCCCATTTTTTTAAACAGTGTATACGAATTTATATGTAAAATTTTGTAATTCTATCATTCGTTTATTTTCATCATTTCAATTTATCGCAGTATATGGACAATTAAAGATAACATCTCATTTTATTTGCTTCCACATGTTATTATTAAATCTATGTTCTCAGCAATATCGCTCAGACTAATCCCTCTGAGGGAAGTCCTAGTTTAAAATAAAAATTATTTTATGTTTATGATGATGAACTTTCCATAATATAATTTCCTCTCAAATTATAGTCTTTCCAAATAAATATTAAAAAAATTCAATAAATGTATGAATCCTTTCATATAGAAGCAATCTAAATCAAATATATTTTGTTTTGTTATTATTATTATAAATTCAGGATTCTTCCATTCCCGAATACAATAGGCAAAACCAATTATTTCTGCTGCCATTCTTTATTAAAACTTATAGCCAATACAGACATCTTACAATCATAATCGACTTCATTATCTATTGATAAATTTTTATACAGATTCCTTGAACTGCGAACATGTATCATAATTTAAAGATGCTGCGTTTACCTGTGTATTGAGAAAATGGAGTAATTTTAATGTCAGTATTGTGCTTTATGACATAAAGATACTTCATTGAGAAAAATGATGAGTTTTCTGTTGTTCCCTATTTAAGAAATTATGAAATTTAGTCAGCGTAAATCTACATTTCTATTCTATTGTCAAATATAATGAAGAGACTGCTTACATTAAAACTATTAATTAACAAATTTCTTTTTAAAACTAAGAAATGAAATCAGTTAATAATTATTTTGACGCTTGTGTAAGTGAATTCAAAATTACTATGTAAATAATTTTAAATTAAAATTTGTTTATCAGTCTATTTCTATATATAATTAAATCTTTGAAACAGTTTCTCCTTTTAACAAATTATTATTTCGTAAAACTGTCATGAAGAGGTATATAAGTAATATGTAAAATGATGCGGGTACTTTATAACACTTTACAAATATTGATAAGTATTGAAATCAATGTATATGATATCCGTATTATAACATATTTTTAAATCTACTAGGTATATACAATAGCGCTCAAAAGTATTTTGACAATCTTATATTCTCTCTTATTTTATTTAATATAAAATGTAAAAGAAAATATAGTCCCTATATTTGAGAACAGTATGACTGCAGTTATTCATATGTGTCAAGTTTCAACTTGTTTGTTTACATTCGGCGCCACCGAAGAAATATGACTCCTCCTTAGCTCAAAAGTATTTTGACAGTTAGTTTGCATTTAATTGTTGAAGGCGTCAGTGGCACCATAGCTTCCATTAGTGTTTATATTGACTTATTGTGATCAATTTTAAGGATCAGGAATGCCGAAATGTAAAAAAAAATATTGAAGTGATTCTAGAAAAGCCGCTATGAATGCACTTAAAAAATGTAGACTGCAAGGCGAATTAGCTCGTTCTTTTAACGTGTCTCGGCAACTTGTTATTACATAGAATAAAGTTTTTAATAAACAGAAATACATCGAAAATAAGCCTCAAAGTGGCCGTCCGAAAAAAAACAACTTGCAATGTTGACTGTATTATAAAAATGATATCTACAAGTGATTGTCGTAAGTCCGCTGTAATAATAAAAAATGAATTGAAAGAAAATTACGGCATAGACATACACGTTTCATCATTCAAACGACGCCTAAACCTCTATTGTTTACATGGCAGAAGACCAGCAAAAACACGTTTCTAATCTACTAAGAATAGGCAGGATAGAGTTGAATTTGTAAAACGGCATAACCCTTTCAGGGGCAAAGCAATTCCATTGCTGAAATGTTGAAATTAATCTATGACACCAGAATTTTAGTTTAAAAAAATTCGGTTTATTATGTGTGTGAAATATAGCTTTTTTCTTATTTATAAATAAATTTGTTTTCAAATTCCGGTGTAAATCATTAATTTCAACACTTTAGCAATGGAATTGCTTTGACTTTGAAAGGGTTATGCCGTTTTACAAATGCAACTCTAGCCTTCTTATTCTTAGTAGATAACAAACGTGTTTTTGCTGGTCTTCTGCCATGTAAACCATAGAGGTTTAGGCGTCGTTTGACTGATGAAATGTGTATGTCTATGCCGTAATTTTCTTTCAATTCATTTTTTTTATTATTACAGCGGACTTACGACAATCACTTGTATATATCATTTTTATAATACAGTCAACATTGCAAGCTGGTTTTTTTTTCGGATGGCCACTTTGAGGCTTATTTTCGATGTATTTCTGTTTATTAAAAACTTTATTCCATGTAATAAAAATTGCCGAGACACGTTAAAAGAACGAGCTAGTTCTGCTTGCAGTCTACCTTTCTTAAGTGCATTTACAGCGGATTTTCTAGAATCACTTCAATATTTTTTACATTTCGGCATTCATGATCCTTAAAAATAATCACAATAAGTCAATATAAACACTAATCGAAGCTACAGCGGTACTGACACCTTCAACAATTAAATACAAATAATTGTCAAAATACTTTTGAGCTAAGGAGGAGCCATATTTCTTCGGTGGCGCCGAATGTAAACAAACAAGTTGGAACTTGATACATTTGAATAACTGCAATCATAGTGTTCTCAATTATAGGAAATATATTTTCTTTTACATTTTTATATTAAATAAAATAAGAGAGAATATAAGGTTGTCAAAATACTTTTGAGCGCTACTGTATTATGTATATACTAGATATATATTATGATAGGGATGCTGCATGTAATTTACTAATTATTAATGAAAGCACGATTTGAAAGCTATTTTGCAACAGATTTTTACAAGATAAATATTGAAACAACGTTTTACAAATTGACTTATTAGACATTGAATAAAATAAGTAATACAATTCAAAATTAAGAGAAAAAATCAGTGAATAAAACCACGTTCTAGTCGGCAGATTATGTAACAGTCTTATTTATTATGTACCTCTACTGACGGTTAAACGCGAAAACCTCAGTCAAAAGCTCGAATGGTAATTTGGCTAATTCCATTAAAACTTGACATGTCTGTCACACAGCTGAAACTCGCTATGCTTGTTGGCTACTAGTATTTTAGAACGGAAAGAATATGACTTATTTTAACGGAGATATCTCATCAATTGAAAAAGGCGAAGCAAACTTTTCGAAAATAACGGTGGCCAATAACCATAGCGATTTTCAGGTGTGTGACAGACATGACAAGTTTTCATGGAATTAGCCATTTACGATTAATCTAATTGGACTTCAGCCGCAATTACCTTCAACCAAGTTAATGGTGAACAGCGTTGCCAGATATGAGACTTTTGTTATTCATATTATTTGACTGTCACCACTTTTTAAATTAATATAATTCATCTTATTTTTAAGAATTTTTAATCTATTTTTAAATAGATCAAATATTTCTATTTCAAAAAAGCGGTGAAAATAAACAATCTGGGGACAAAAAAATCCGCAATCTGGCAACACTGATGGTGAATATCATGTAAGCGTTCAACAGATGCTTTTGCTCTTAAATGGCAGTTGAGTTAGATCGTGAGTACACGTATGTATTTTTGGCTACAATCAATGCTGGTTGGCATTGATTGCTTCTTTGTCAGCGATCTGTGCTTTACTTAACAAGCACTTTTTATTTTTCACATTACATATTTACATTGTTAAACTAGTTAAAGACAGCAACGTAACATTATGTCCGCCCAAGAAGGGGCAAAAAAAAAAAACTTTATTCGAGTAAATCTCAGAATGAATTTTTTAAAGATATAATTGTGATGAAGCTGAATCTTGAAACTGCTCTAACGTATAACTTCTCACACATAGTTGGTAAACCTGGAGACAGAAAAATGTCTGTCTATGTGGTGACTCGGGAACACAACTTGAAATGTATTCAGAAATTAGGAAATGACTATCAAGAATTTTCAAATTTTAATGGATTTTGAATTTTAATGCAATTTTAATGAAATGATATTTCTCTTTTGAGAGAAATGGGTTTCAAGTATGCAAAAAAGCGAAGAAGAAAAACAGTTTATTTGTAGAAAAATACTAAATAATTTTAAGGAGAACGAAATATTTAAAAACCCTCAGACTTGAAGAAAAAAAAAATTTCGTTGAACCGAGACTGTAGGGTTTTGCCCAAATATATTTTTAATTTACCTTGCTAAAACTTAAAGGCGTGGACTGCATTCTTTTTTTTTGTTATCTCTTTAGGATACTAAGATTTCTAACTTTTTTGTCTGTATATGGTAGATCGGGGCACGTTTACGCAGTGCACTTTTTCCGAAACGAGTTATAACTGGCGCACCACCAATCATGACAGATTGATGCTGCTTCCTAGTGGGTATTCTCACAAGTTTTTTAGCTTCGGTCTAGCATGAGGAAAGGATAATCTGTTTTCTGTCAAGGTGAGTAAAATTTTGTGATGAACTTATTGAAACTTATTGTGAACAAATAATACTTAGTTAAGGATAAAGAAATATATGAATATTAGCAGAATTTTATCCTTTTTTGAGAACTGTATTTGTATGAACGGAAATGTTATTAATTTTCGCTGCATGTTACAAATAAATCCAAACATGGCGGCGGGGCACGTTTACGCATTGAGATCGGGGTACCTTTACGCACGTTCAGAAAGAAGAAATTAGGTAAAAATTTACTAGTTTCTTTGGAATCA
The DNA here is from genome assembly GCA_963932465.1 of Maratus speciosus. Taxonomy (NCBI): domain Eukaryota; kingdom Metazoa; phylum Arthropoda; class Arachnida; order Araneae; family Salticidae; genus Maratus; species Maratus speciosus. Next base: position 236,017,102 of record OZ010794.1, on the reverse strand, counting down.
GAACAAGAAGACAGCAAAGAAAAAAGTATGAAACCAAAAACTGCAAAAGGGAAAAATTTTGTACAATCTGGGATAAAGAAAATAGTGAATAAATTTGATGACGAAGATGAAAACTGTGTATGTATTTATTGTTTGAAATCATACAACCAATCCAAAAAAGGTCAAGACTGGGTTCAATGTCTTAGATGGAAAAGGTAGTCCCATGACAAGTGTGCAAAAGGAAATACTTTATTTTATATTTGTAAAAACTGTAACAGTGATGATGAAGAAGAATAAATAGTCTGTTTTTAATTAGCAATAAGCCCTATGTTTTCAGTTTAGCCTATAAAATGTTCTTTAATTAATTCTCTTTAATTTTTTTTAAAACAGTGTTTTAAGTTATAAATAAAACATTTCAATTTGATTAAATATTTATTTCACTTACTCCTTGGTATCACTTACAATATGTGTAAACGTGCCCCACTTGATGCGTAAACTTGACCCGTTCAAGGGTCAAGTTTACGCAAGAGACTTGGACCTTTTTTTTTTTTTTTTGCTTAAAAACACAAATAGGGCAACAACTGAATACACAAATTTTGACTTTATTAACCGTTTTATAAAACCACAATGTCTAAAATTTTCTAAGTAGAAACATAAAAATTTGAAAATTCATTGAAAAATAAATCCGGGTAAATGTGCCCTGGTCTACCCTAGTGTTCTTAAAATATATTTCATTTTTTAATAGCTGCAAAAATGATTCTAAAAAAATACTAAAATATTTGTTGTGACGTATTAAAATATACTCTGTTTCGGTAAGATTTTAACACATCAATTTATAACTTAAGTATATATAATAGAAATGCTTTGACAACTAAAAAAGGAAGCCTACCTTCAAGGACACTACGCAAAAAATAAGTTAAAAATACTAATTCCCTGAGGTTTAGCATCCGTTTTTAATTCTGAAATTTCAAATGCAAACCGGAATTCCGAAAAGTAGAACTTTTACCTTACTTAAGCGCAAAATGTCTGTCTTTAAACAAAGCAAAGAATACCTTTCTTAATGTCTGGTATGAACCGTCAATTTCTCATTAAAAATGGAAGACAAACTGGCAACTCTGTTACGAATGAATCACACAACCATAGGTTTATCATCAGCGAAAGGAATTTATGTCAGCCTAACCAACACATTCAACCATCCCCTTATCAAAACAATCATTTCTATCTGACCTGACAACAGGATTAAAAGCTCTCGCTGGAATTTGAGAACCGCTCAAAATTATTTACCCTCCATACTTATATCGAAGACATGGTGATTATTACAAATATATGAATGCAACCTGCTTCGAAAAATAGTTTCATACAACGAAAACTTTCGGAAAACGTATTTTTTTGTCCTAGACAACGCCACATACTGCTTCCGAAAATTAGAAAAAAATCCAAAGTATATCTTGGAGAAAACAGGATATTATTAATCGTCTAAAACAAAAAAGTATTAATCGTGGAGAAGTTTTACTAAAAGCTGAACTTATTGAGATATAAAACGAAAACAAGGATAAAAAATGCAATTTAACAAATTACAACGACCATTTGGAAAATGATTTTTTCAAAGGCTAAAATTTAAGAAATAAAAAATCGCACGGAGTTGATCATACATTACGTACGCCATGGATTACATTTTTCGGTACTGTAAGTTTTTTAACTTCTGCGGAGCTGGTCATTTATTAAGTACGCCATGGATTAAACATTAATATTCCTGGACCAATTTTAAATGAAATTTCATTATTAAACTTCTAAACATCCCACAATATTACTTTTTACACCGTCGTATAGAGAAAAAAAATGTACTTTTAAATACAATTTTTTGAAAGCTGTATCTCAATTTGTTTCTGAATGATTTTTTTCTTTTGTAATTTTTATTACTTTTTTGTCATAGTGGCAACAGAACTATCTATCTCTGTTGGAAGTAAAGGGAAAATACATATTACTGTATAGACCAATCAGAAAACGAATAAAATGCTGGATTCAACTAATAAAACGCTTCAGATATGTTTTTGATTTCCTACACTGACCAAGGGCAATAACCGTTTTTCCAAATGGTTAATAACACAAATTCTGTGTGAATGAAATTGCCAAAATTCTTAACAAAGCTATTTTTCGTTTGTGCCCTTATCAATATGAATTTAACAAAATTCAACAGATGAAGGACTTTTTTTGCTAAAGAAAATAAAAAAAAAGTTGAATTAACTAAAGCTAAATAATTAAGTAAAAAAATTTTTTTTACGAAATCACAACTGTTTACTAGTAGATATGCAATGAATATGTAAAAAAAAATTGTAAAGTAAAATATACGTTTTAGATGATGCTATCGATAACACAATCGATTCAATGTTTGTTAATAAAATACATCATAGAATTAATGTCTCATCTACTTCCGACAATGATTCCTCAACCATGTACAAAACAAATCATAAAAATTTTACTTTTTTTTTCAAATGGTGTATAGGGATCGTTCAAGTATTACGCAAGCAGTAAGGGGAGGATCCAGTGTCTGCTTATGTTTGGTGACAAAGGGGAGAGGGGGTAACTAGAATTCTTACGTAAGCATTAAACAAAGAAGGAACTGTAGTTTAACAATAAAAAACAAAACAGCTTGATTTGGATGAGCGTTCTACGGATGTTGAAAATGAGCAAAAAGATATGGAGTAAAGAATGTATGGAAACGAGGAACATTCCAGACCACCACTACATTTAAAACGTAATAATGGACTATGCAGAAACATGGATTCAAAGATCTTGAACACCAGACTAGGAATGTGAACGCCAAACACACACAATTCCCATGATTCCTGTTAAAAGTTCTAGTTGTGTGCCTAAATAAGTTAAGGCTTGTTGTATTTCTTAAAGGTTTTTATTTTCATTTTATTTTTCTGTTCAATGTAAAAAATAATAATATATTAAAAACTATTTTGTATTCTATGAATCGTTTAATGCAATAAGTATCAATATATTAAAACGATTTTTTCCCTTCGATACCAAAACCCCTATATGTCTATTTATGTAAATTTGCAGGATTAATAAGGTAATTTATCACTATCTGTAATTTTTTTATGGCAAACAGTGTTGACGTTAGAATGTCAGAAAATCTTACGTAAGCAAAGGGTCGGGGGGGCTGTCTAGGATTAGGATATTTTCCTTACAAGGGGGGGGGGAGGGGTACAAAAAGACTAAAAATATGCTTGCGTAATACTTGAATTGCCCCATAGTTAAATATTTTATCAAATAATATAAGTCAGGGAATAATCATTTACAGACAAGAAGAATATCATTAAATATTTTCTTGAGCTCAAATTATGTTTATAAACTTATATAAGAAGTGGAAGTTCGGCCGTTATGAGCAACTTACAAGCATTATTACCAGTCCGCTAAAGCTGTTTTATTGAAAATACTTGTTTGTAGTAATGTTCAAGTTATTTAATAATAGATTAACTAAAGTTAAAATATGCGAATTTTACTATTTTCAAAAAGTATCTGGTGCAAAATTATCTTTCCGGCCAAAATAGTGGGTATAGCACGAAGAAAACGAATTTATTCAATCTTTTATTATAAAATCTTATTATAAGCTAGTGTTTATATTTTTTCTCCCTTGAACATGAAATTCAGTTATAATCATATATCTGAAGTATCATAATAGACTTTTGCAATTTTTTTTTTGTGATATATATTTTTTAAATTTTTAATAACATTTCTCTAATGATGGCAACAAAACTACAGAAGCATTATTGAAAAAGAAAAAAAAACAAAAACAATGGGATATCATTTGCCACAAGAATTCTTGAAGAAATATCATTGTTTTTGTTTTGTTTATAACTGAATTTATCGATTTTTAGATTACATTCCTTTTTTAAAAATGCTACTTAAAAAAGCATTCACGTGGTTTGCTTTAATATTAACTATGATTATCACAGAAATTTTGAAATATTTCAATAATATTGATTCATAGGAAACACCATTTTACATGTTTTTTTCCCTTTTTACAGGTAGGTGGGACTTTGAAAGACATGAATTCAGAACACAAGGAACATAACCGGAGAACACTTGCTAATATAGAATTGACCAAACAATAGTAATCCACATTGCAGAACTATGCAATACTCTCTCTGCCCAGTCCTCTTCAAACAGATATAGAAAAACCAACAAAACACACGTTAAATTGGAAATTTCGTCAAGTTGCTCTAAAATCCTCTGGAACAATATATTGTATTAATGTTTTATCACCATTTTCTTCTAAATGTTTCTAATATAATTGGACAAAAATCTCTGAATTTGCGAAAGTATTTTTTTTATGTTAAATGAATTTATATTATCAAAATACTTCATTACTTAAAATAAAAATTAATAATATTAATACCAAAAGACTTCTCTAAATGTAGAATAGAATAAAATATTATTTCCACGAAATTTTTTTTAAGGATCTCATACAATGTAAATGTTTCATATCAGGTTGCTACAACAGCTAATTGCATTAAATCTAGTGTATGTCCCTTACAGCGTTGCCAGTTGGTTGCATTTTGAAAATTCTGATTTCTTGATTGGCACCACTTTTTTGAAATGGTAAAAATTCGCCTTATTTAATAACCTATTCATTCAGGAGAAAACAAGGGGAATTTTAGTTTTTTTAAAAAAGGTCGTACCAATCAAGAAATCTGAATTTTAAAAAAAAAGTACCCATTGGCAACACTGGTCCCTTAACGGTCGCATTAAATTACGGTTTAAAAATTAAGCTTGTTCATTGACACCACTTTTTTGAAAAGAAATATTCATGTTATTTAATGACAGTTAAAATGATACCATTATAAAACCAATTATTACAATATTTTATAAAATTGGTGGGAATCAAGCAATCTGAGTAAATAACACAGCCCGTGAATATCACGGGAGCGACAATTAATGGGTTCAAGAAAAAAAATCAACAAAATCTTCAAACTAAGCGGGGAGGATTTGGTTATTCCTGCCATTCTACTATCAACATGCTGCACACAAAACAAAGTAATTTTGTTAAAAACATTATTATTACTACATTTATTTACGTTAGTATTACTACATATTATTATTATTATTATTATTATTATTATTACTATTATTGTTGTTGTTGTTAAATTTATAATAAAAATGCAAGGTTGGCTTCGCGTAATATTCGATATAATATTATTTACTAATAAAATGGATTTCGATATTCGATTACTAAAAAAAAAAAAAAAAATGTTTATCTTAACCTCAGTGACGTACACAGGGTGATGTGTCAGATGCTCTGGATATCACTGATTTTGAAAATTTACATTACTTTGTTTAACCGCTGAAAATTCTGTGATTAAAGATATCAAAAAATATTTCTTTAAATATATCGAGGGTTTTACTCAAGTTTTATAAAAATATTTCACATCAAGTTTTATTGCAATATTTCACACCAGAATTTTATTTAAAACTATTAAATTGTTTTATTTAACTTATTGCTGTCTGAATTATGTTTTACATATTTTCAGAAGAAATTTTTTTTAATAAGAAATACTTTCACTTGCTACCGGTCAGGTGACCAGTTGTTGATATATAGCATAGGTGGCAACATCTCCTTACTATTCCGGAGTCTCATCCAAGACAAACTATTTAAAACCAGAAATTGATTATAAGAAAATGTTTCTTCTTTCAACGTGGTGCTGAACAGTACAGGTGAGCAGGATTGAGGAAATTCCTAGCTGTGAACAGCTTAACACCAGTGTTGTAGTCTTAAAATAAAAAGAAAGGTGACCAGTTAAACTGATGGCATTGAGCTCACAGGCTATTCACACTAGTTGCATATTTATCTCTTATTTCAAAGAATAACGCCCCTCAAAAAATAAAAGAAGGTGGATTAGCAACGTTTCTTTCTACTTAACCAATGAAAATCCAATTCTAATCAGGGAAGCTCTTAAACATAATAAATTGGTATACCAAATTTGAAGCAAATCAGAAAATTCAGAATGAAAAAACCATTTCGCTAAAATAAGGAGCTATTATCTCCCTCTTCCCCCCCCCCCCCTTATACTTAACCAAAGGACCTCCGAATCTAATCAGGGTAGCTCCTTAACATAATAAACCGGTACACCAAATTTGGAGCAGATCGAATAATTCTGCATGAAAAACCCATTTATCTACAGTATGGGGGGGGGGGATAGCCCTCTTTTTCCTCCTTTATACTTAACTAATGAACCTCCAAATCTAATCAAGGCAGCTCCTTAACAAAATATACAGGTATACCAAATTTTGAGCAAATGAATAACTCTGCATGAAAAACGCATTTATCTAAATAAAGGAGGAAATACCCCCCTTTCCCCCCTTTATACTTAACTAATGAACCTCCAAATCTAATCAGGGAAGCTCCTTAACTTAATAAACCGGAATACCAAATTTCGAGAAAATCGAATAATTCTGCATGAAATATCCATTTATCTAAATTAAAGGGGGGAATAGCCCCCTTTTCCCCCTTATACTTAATTAATGAACCCCCAAATCTAATCAGGGTAGCTCCTTAACATAATAAACCGGCATACCAAATTCGGAGCAAATCGAATAATTCTGCATGAAAAACCCATTTATTTAAATTAATGGGAGTGGACTACCCCCCCTTTTCCCCTTTATCCTAAACCAATAAATCTCCAAAACTAATCAGGGAAGCGCCTTATCAGAATGAACCTAGATTTTTTTTTTTTTTTTTTTTAAGCAAATTGCATGTTTCTATCGTAAGAGTTATCGTGTTACCTATGTACATACGTACGTAAGTACATATACAGAACCGGCGGGCACATTAGCTCTCAGGCTTTGATAGCCTGTTAGCTAAAAACCAGAGGGTACACGCTAGAGGCAAAGGGTATACGCTAAAGTCATTAACGTCATTCCTGGTGTATACGCCATAGCTATAATTTGAGAAAAAGAGGGTAAATAGAGCTTCTTAAAAAGTACAGAGGGTATACGGCGTATACCTCATTATACACTTTACTACACCACTGCTTAACACCAAATCTATTAATGAAATGTCTTATGTTTATATGAGCCATTGGGAAACGAAAAAATGTAGTGTAAAAGTACTTAACCCTTTGAAGGTCAAGAAATTGCGTTTCTGTAATGCTGAATTCCCACCGAAATTTTTGAAAAATGTTACTTTAAAATAAGGAAAAGCAATTTTTCAATTCTTTTTCACCGAAGTAATAAAAGTAAAACTAAATTAAATGTTTCTAGCGCAATTCTTAATTAAACTTGGGTCGGATATTCATCGCCCGTCAAGGGGGTTAATGGATAAATGAAGAAAATTAATGAAAATTAATGTAAAATAATTAAGGAAGATAAAAGTTACGTATTAAGTTTTTAAACTTAAGACAAGTAAGTTAGTTGATAGGGTCTTACTATTACGTATAGCTGTAGTTATAAAACTACTATGTAGTAAGAAAAAGAAGTAATACGAAATTAAAAGTAGCACTGTTAGGAAGTTAGTCTTCTGAACATGGTGCTTATTAGATCTCATTTAAAAATCGTTTATTAAACAAAATTTCCGGTTTGAAACATGTTCGGCTTGGATTAGACTCCAGAATTATTAAGAGATGTTGTCGTCTATGTATATCTGCCAACTTTTACGTTTTTTTCCTGCCACTGGTGACTATTTTTTAATTCTATTCGCCCCACTTTCTCAAAGAAAAAAAAATCACATACATTTTAACAACACCTGCAGCAGAAATATACTACAAAATTTATTATTTAGAAATACAGGTGTAAATAGAACATTAAAATAGCCGCTAGTGGCATCCTTTCTACCACTATTTTTCAACAGAAAATTTTGCTTATTCAATTCTAAATTTTCAGGGATTAACCCTTTCCGGCACAGTGTGCCCGGGTCGGGATACCTAATTTTAATTCCAAACTTACGAACGGCTCCCAGAATATTTTAGTATAATTTTGCTTTTACAATGAATATTTAAAGTAACATGTTTTTAAATTTCTAAAAAAGTCGTTTTAAAATTCCGGTGTCAGTCAATCATTTCATTCCTTTACAACAGAAATTGCCCGCGATGGAAAGGGTTAAATCATTCAAATTTTTCAGTTGAAACAAAGTGGTAGGAAAAATGTGTAAAAGTTGACAGCTTTCGAAGTATTAAAATAATGACATTTAAAGGGTCGGTTTCCCCATCCTGCATAAGCCACAGCTTAAATGTATCGTTGTCTTTCTCAATTTATGCGCCGATGCATGTACATTTTTATGTTCTTCAAAATCAGCATAAGTAAAAGTGCATAAACTCATAGTATTTTCCAAAGAGTTTAATACCACTAATTCTGATTAGAAGATTTCTATTTAATATTTCAATTGCAGTCTTTGAAACCACCTTGTTTAATCGCAGAATTTGCGATATTTTTCTGTGATTAATTAAGAAGATGGAGTATTCCATTTAAAATGTGTGGTAAAATCATGCCCACTTTAATCAGGTAACTATCATATTTAACTACCATTTATTAACGATTTTTGCGGTTAAAACTTTCATATAATGTTTAACAACAAAAATTCATACGATTATGCATATCATGATAACGAAAATACGTATTTTGCATACTAAAAGATAATAATAAAACTTTTTAAAACAAAGGCGAATAGCGCTAAGTAAGACGTTGCATAATCATACGAAGTAAGTATAATTGAGTGAGATGTCAATTATTCCCTTGAGGGTAGTTTGGATATAATAATTAGTTTATAATGTCATTATCTCTTACAAATTAATTACGTTTCACTCCTCTGGGGAAAAGCAAATTTCTTTAAGAAATATTTAATCTTTGAAAATCAGTAAAGACCGCTACGATTTTTGAAGATTGCAGCTCGGTTATTTTCTTTTACTCATAAGTCTGTAGGTATAATTTAATAAAATTAGAATAACTTCTCTGGAAATTGTAATATCCAAAACATAAATATTACTGCTTGTAGAGAACTATAAGTATAATAAAATTCTTTCGGCACTCAGTTTTTAATAATGTATCTTGTTCATTTTCTGCGAACTATATTCTTCATTTTGTGGCAAGTGTTCCAGGACAACTACTAAAATATATGATAATCAGTTTACAAATTGGTGAATATAATTAAAAGAAAAAATCAAATTTGCAGCTCTAAGTGTTAATACAGAGGATTAACAAAAGAATGTCCCAGTTATAAATTTTAATAGTATCAAGTGTATGCGTTGTAAAGTGTTGGTTCAAGATCAGAAATAAAGAGTAACTAGAACAGTTTTAAATAAGCGCATGCGCGAGTACTACTTAGTTATTCACTCGCTTCCAGTGCCACATACGCAAAATGGCGACTCCTGAGCGTAAAGCGTTATTGCTGGGCTCAATATTTAAAAGCCGTTAGACAAGTGCGATTTTTTATCTTTGGGGCTTTTTAAAATATCGTGTGTACATTCCGAAACTACCTAATGATTTGAGACACATAATTGAAGAGGCTATTGCTTCCGTTGCTCCGGAATTGTTAACCGAAGTGTGGGAAGAATTGGACGTTAGGTGTGATGTGTGCCTTGTAACTAAAAGTACACATATTGAACATTTGTGAGAAAAAGTAGGATAGTTTACTTTCACTTTGATGTATGATTTGTTGTAAATAATCTGAATGAAACTGTTAAAATATTGCATTAACCCTTTAGTGCGCAGCTTTGCATATATACAAACAACAGTGTTTAGAATTTAATCTATTTTTTTATTCATATATACCTAATTAACACCAGAAAATTAAAATAGCAATATTTGCTTTAATTAATAACAGGCATTCCATATTTAAGTAAAGCGAAATTAACTATAGAAAGTTTCTAGTGTAAAGTCAGATTCTCTGAACTGCGCAATTTCTAGAACGTATTCTATTATGTTAATTATAGGGTTAAATGTTAAGTTTTATTAAATAAATAATTATATAGTACGTGATTTCTAAAGCGTGTTCTGTCATGGGAACTAAAGGGTTAAATTCTAAGTTTAACCCTTCGAGGGCGGTGGATCATTTTTGGACCACCTAATTTTAATTCCTAAACTCCATATTGGCACCAGAAAACTGGAATGAAAATTTTCCTTTTTTTAAGCTTGAGAATAAAAGCTTTTACTTATTTTTAAATAAATTGTATCTAAATTCCGGTGTCAATGAATAATTTAGGCATTTTACGAATGAAAGTATCTTGCCTTTTGAAAGGGTTAATAAAATAAATAATCATATAAAATAAAGGATTTGGGGACATACTTATTAATATATTTAATAATTTGTAATATTTTAGCGTAAATCTTCCACACCACAGTAGTTTTTACTTTTATTGCAGATGAGCAACAGAAGAACAGATTGACGTATTATAAGAAAAATGTATCTCTAATTTTTTCCATTATTTTTCCTACGTAAAAAACATTTCAGAAAAGCATATATGATTTTTTCGAAACAAAATAAAAAATCGCACATTTAAGGGTTAAAACTAGCATATTCTTTCATTGACACTCGATATATTTAACTCTTTAATTACGAGCACGATCTGCCAAAAATGTTTACATTCAATTGTATTGCAGTCAGTAAAATATTTTACAGGTGGACAATAACTTTTTTGAAAATATCCATAAATAAGTGTGAGGCAGAGTTTTCTGCATTTTTTACAAAATATAATAGAAACATAACCCTGAAAAGAAGGTGCATAAAATCTGTTTTATATACTCTTACACTGGGTTCGTACGCTTCAAGAGCCATTTACCAGAATCTTCGTAAAGTAATATTTGCTTTACTTAATGCAAAAAAAAAAAAAAAAAAAAAAAAAAGAAAAATCTGTTTTCAGATATAGCGACCAGTACTTTAAAAACTTTCTGGGACTTTTCTCACGTAAAATCCCCTGAATCCCCTTATGCGTACGAACCCTGTCACAGTGAACCAAGCCTGTTTTCACATACTTTCTCATATATGACATCTGTTTACATACTTAGTTCACTGTTGGAGTGAATAAAACAGATTTCATGCACCTTCTAAATGAACTATAATTAGCTCCCAAATGGTTCGCGAACTAAACACCAATATCCACCAGAAAATTTTATAGTAGGCTTCTACAGCATTGGCACAAGAATTAACCTCCGAACTAACCTCTCTAAAATTATCTTCGAAAAATCTAAAAAAAAAAAAAAATTCTAAGAAAACATTGATGTTTAGTTGGCAGACCATTTGGAGGCCCTGACTATATAATTTTATTTCAAAATGCATTTGGTCTACAACGGTTGCGTGCTCCTCATATGATGCGGCAGGTTTTTTTTTACTAAAGTGTACTTAGAAAGCTTTTAAATGTATTTAACCCTTTGGGGACGAGCGACCGGTATTCGTGCCGCGTAGGGTGCTCGGAATCGGGGATTTTTCTCACCAGTAAATTTTTATTGCAAATTTTGCCTTATTTAATCCGAGCATTTTCCCGATTCAATTAGGCAAAAATTTCTGTTTTAAAAAACCGGTGATAAAAGATTAAAAATTCTGTAAAAGGCTCTCGTCCCGAAGGTGTTTAAGCTTATAAATTTTCAGTTCATTTTTATCACATTAACTTTTATTTATATAATTTAGATTTTAATATAAAAAAATGCATCCTAAAAGGCTCTCGCGCACTTATAAAACACCAATACTGCGAACGTCACTCCTGCTTAGGGCGTCTTGGCCTAAAATCGCATTGTTTGGCGACAAAAGTAAAATCAAAATTCAACTCAGAAAGACAGGGTTCGTACGGGTCCTTGAATTTCCAGACTAAGAAGTTCTTCGGTACAAGTATGTTCTTATGGAAAATTTCTTCTATAATAAGACGAAATTTAGTCCGTTTAAATTCGATTTATTTTTCTATAAAAAAATACGAACCCTGATGCCTTACGAACCCTGAGGTGCAGACATTTTTACAATTGATTCTGCTAATTTCTCCAGTAAGACACATAATGCGAGAATTAGATAAAAATGAAGATAGAATTATTTTTAAAAAACAAAAAAAAAAGTTACTCAGATTTTATATAATAAAATTTTTCAGATGAATTTTTTTACCTGTCGCAAAAGATAAATCGCCATATATTGTATCAATTGTAATATTTCATATTGAATTAATTTTTAAGCATTACAAACATTTATTTCATGCTTAAATTAAATATTTTTCTTTCATAATATTCTCTCCCATTAAGCGGGTTTTTTTATTTATTTATTTTAAATTAAATCAGTAGTTTTCTTCCGAGGTGCTTTTAGTATGTTCTAACTGAAATAGACGTTTCAATTCTTTAATCAATGATAACGCTCTAAAAAAAAATACCACAGGAAACCTTTTGATCCAACATAAGAACAAAATACGATATTTTATTACCAAAAATCATCGTTATATTGGTACATTTTACACATAAAACACCACGAGAATATTCTATTTCAGATGGTATAATAATAAAAAATAATCACCGGGTAGTTTTTTCATTAACCGGGTCGACATTTTAGGGCATTCTGCTTTATGATCATTATATAAAAAGTTGAACACGTTCAAAAATTGATATTTATGTTATACATCATTAAGATAGTGATAGTGAACCAATCGTTATTTTTTTACCGTCAAACCGTCTGACGAAACCAGGAATAAAATGTTCCTTCTGTCTTCAAATCTACCAAATCCCTGTTTTTTTAATTAGAAAAAAACATAATCTGAAGTACAAAAATGAAGAGAATATTGAATAAATAAGAGATTTTTTCGAAACGAAAAACAAATACATAAATATTTACACCACTAAAATAAAACAGAAAAGTAGATTAATAGTTAGATTTAATGCCATCGGTTAGTTATGTTTCTATTTCCTTCAATTCATGTTAATTGGCTTTCGCCTTCGGCTAGAAAGCTAATGCAGTTCCTGTAAATGATATAATACACTATGCTGAAAAAAAATTTCAGTCCACATTCCGATTGATGGAGTTATGAATAAAGAGATGGCGGTATATCCCTTTGAGGGGCGGTGGGATAAAATATATCCCACCTAATTTAAACAAGATTCTCACCATCAGATTTTAACTAAATTTTATATTTTTAACTTTGGAGGAATATCGCTGAAAAATTGCTTTCCTTATTTAAAAGTAACATTTTTCGATTATTCCGGTGAGAATTCAATATTTAGAGACATTTTTTCTTTCCCCTTGCTGGGCAACATATAACTATGATATGTTCCCGCACCATGTTCGTTAAATCAAAGTAAAATTGCGTAATTTGTTATTTCTGTTTGTATAAATATTTTTTATAAAATATAATTATGAGTGTAAAATTATAATGTTTATATATTTAAGTAAAATAAGAGTGTAAGTTCATACAAAAATTATTAAGTTGATTTTAAATAGTAAATATATATTTTAAAAAAATTGTTGTATTGTAAAATGAATGTATAATATTGAATTGAGTTCGGATCTCAGACAACAACTAGCCAGACGCCATGGTGTCGTCTTATGACAAGCCAATGGAACGTGGTGTATAATTAGAAGTCGTAAAATCATAAAAACGTTGGAATCAATTTATGGCCTCAATAAAAGTGTTGGGATAAATTTATGACTTTTCAGACCACCCAAACTTTAAGGCAGATAATAATATTAAAGTATATGTTAGGGGCCATTTGCAGACTGCTAGCTAATAGGCCTATCGAAGTATAATAAAAAATCTTCTCACATCCAATAACAGTGGACTAGACAAAATAGTTCCACCCACTGCAGGAACTGGTGTGCAAGAAGAATAAGTTTTAAAAAAGATAGTCTGAAAAAAGATGTAGAGGATGCAAGAGCTCTCCTGAAAGCCCGTGCAATGAGTCCCGTAAGCCCTAGTAAAGCCCAGGCGAGATGGACCTATCGGAGCGAGCCTAATCGAGCCTAATCAAGCCTAATTGAGGATGTCTTCCTGAGGTACCTATCGGAGTGAGCCTAATCAAGCCAAATTGAGGATGTCTTCCTGATGTACATATCGGAGTGATCCTAATCTAGCCAAATTGGGGATGCGTTCCTGATGACACTTTGCCATGATCCTAAGCATAGGCGTAACCAGGGGGGGTGCCCGGGCACCCCCCCCGCTTGCGCAGACTCAAGCACAATCATAAAAAAAAAAAATCGAAATCTACAAAAGAAAAAGAAGAAGAAGTGAAAGCAGAGTTCAACTAGTTTAGCAAATTAGTTTAGTTCAGAAAACTAACAGCCTAAGTTTTGAAGTGTGATAAAAAAAAAAAGAAACCCATGTTCTTTTTTTTTACTAGGGGGCTCGGCCCCCTACGAGCTACGCTCGCCAACCCCCGTCCAGACACCGCAGGCTCTAAATGCACGCTAATTTGATCGGCTTTAAAAAAATTTCGAAAGATTGAATTATAATTTAAAAAACAGTGGCGATCTCCCTATAAACGAATTTCTATTCATTTCTCTTTGATTGGGGAATTTTAACGCCAAATCCGCTGCGGTACTACTTGATTATCCTGTCGACCAATTTCGCCAAATTATACAAATTGACATAATTTTTATTTTAAATAACGAAAGAACAAATAAATTCGTACAACATTAATAAAAATACAAATAAAACGTCGAAATAAAAATAACTTGATGACGTAGACACGTGTAACAACATTTCAAAATAAGCTAATATAAAAGGAAGTAAGTAAACAGAGTCTTTGTCTCCTGGTATTTTTTTAACAAAGCGAAAAGAAAGTTCTTTTAAATGAGACATTTTAAATTAATCGTTTTTAATCTGACGTAATTTTTACCAAGCTATTCTTTCTCTTTTAAATAATCGCGTGAAAGTACTCTTGCTAGCAATGAAATATTATTTGCGCTTTCCTAATAAAAATAGTTGAAAATATCCTCTCAAAATATTAAATAAATGTCTAGCGCAATTTCTAAATTTAAACTTTTTTGCAATATTATTTTGTGTTCATTTTATGTAATAACTATAATGTGACGTAAATATGACGTAATTTCTCCTAAGACTTCTAACGCATGTTAATGAATTTATTATTTTACAATATCCTTTCTCTTTTAAAATTCACGTGTATACTTTTTATGACGTAATTTTTAATAAGTTCCTGCTTTTTATACATAATTATTTAATTCTAATTTGAAAGTTTTTTTCATGTTTATAATAGTCACGTGTAAATAAATTTTTAATTTGAAGCAAACATTATTGCTTGCGCTTTTTATACAGTTGGCAACAGTTTAAATTAGTACAATTTTCTGAAATATGTAAAAAATATCTCTAGAAATGCTGAAAATTTGAATTTAAAATAGAAATAAAACCTGAAAAAATGAGTCAAAATAAAAAAATTAATGCAATCTGCACTCCGGCAAATTCTAACGCATAAAATGATCTGAAAATGATTACACTGCCATGTATAGTTTTTGCTGCTATAAAACTTTTTTAGTGGAACGATTTTGTCCAACTTTAGCATTAAATATCTCTTAAAATAATTCTTCGATTTGAAAACTATCTGCATCAGCGTGTTTATCAAACATTTCTGTATAAAACCACTGATTTTCATATTTTTGTATGCATTATTTTTCTCAATATTAACGAAGAAAGACCTCCGGGTACAAAAAATTCAAAACCGGCGGCGGCGGTGACAGCGGTAGTTACTTTTTTTTAGAATAGAGAGATTTTAAGAAAATTATGTTGTTTATCATTTTTAAAACTAGAATGTTTGCAAGAATCTGTATTAGACATAGTAAGTCAAAAAGTTGGCTTTATAATCCCACTTTGACATCTTTGTTTGTTGGAGATTTTTTTAAACTCCGGTCTTTCTATTGCATTTTTCTGCAATTTCATGAGAAATTAACGCAAGTTCTTGACGAGGATAGAAACTATTTGTCTCTTAGCTTTCGTAGTTTAAAGTTTAGAAATAAGCACAAAAATCTTGAAATGGAATGTAGATGTGAACGATAATTCCAAAATGAGATTAGCAGGCGGGGGATAGGGGGGGGGGGGGGTGTACGCAGACCCTGCCTCCTTTGAAAATGAAAAATAAAAGTTCAAATTAATCAGAAAATTCAAATTAATCTGGAGGTTGGTTGGTTGGTTGAATTGCGTGTTTCGCGGTCATTTTTTCACATAAAATACGATTTTTAAAGTTTCGTCTCGTTTCACGGCGTTCTTTTGAAAGTCGGAAAAGGAACCCGGTTTCAATCTTTTAGCCTAGTGCAGTAAATTTTGACCAAATTCGCGATTTTATTCTGCGATCATTTCATGATATTTACAATTTTTTCCCAAAATCGTTTGATGAAATTCACGTCTTTCTACGCGATTTTTTGTCGAAATCCGCATTTTTCACCACTAACCTTTGACAAAATTCGTGTTTTTTAGCGCGATCCTCTGGCGAAATTCGCATTTTTTGACGCGAGATTTTGACGAAATTGGTATTTCTTTAGCACAATCCTTCGATGAAATTCGCGTTTTCTTTCCACGATCTTTTAATGAAATTCGCTTTTTCTTTCCGCAGTCTTTTGAAGAAATTCGCGCTTTCTTTCTCCGATCCTTTGATGAAATTCTCGTTTTTACCGCGATTCTTTGACGAAATTTATTTTCTGTTGCGACCGACGGACGAAACTGATTTTTTTACAGGGAGATCATTTGTCGAAATTCGGGATAGTTTTGCGCGACCGATCGGGAAAATTCTCGATATCTTTCCGTACCAATTAACAAAATTCTCAATTCTTTTCCGGACATTTTGACGAAATTTGCAAAAATTTTTGCGCCAGTCTTTTATTGAAATTCGTAATTTTTGTGCGCAATCTTTTGACGAAATTGGCGATTTTTCTGCACTCTTTTATCGAAATTCCCGATATTTTTCCACGATCGTTTGAAGAAATTCTCAAATTCTTCCGAGACCGATTCACTAATTGATTTTGAGAAATTCCATAAAAGAAATAAAAATCGCGGACTCACTGAAGAAAATACTCACTGAAGAAATTACTTACTGAAGAATCACAGGTCTGTGAACGAATTTGGAGAGGGGAAATACTGCACAGCATTTTCTATTATGCGGAACTTTCCTTTTCTGTGCACAAATACCGCGATCCCGCACCCTGTTCCTCAAAGAGAACTTCATTACTAGAAGAGTTTCGTTGGTTGTTTTTTTTTTTTTAAACGAACATAGAATTAAACAAATAAAGGATTGGGGGGGGGGACTATCTTCGGCAATGCACTCCCGAGCAAGCTACGACCTTTTTTGTCTCGAAACAAGCGAATCTTGAATTATTGCGTTTTTTATTTCGAGCCAAATTAAATTTTCACCTTTCTTATAAGAACTGATTTGACATTATTCCAATTCGAATTTAATCACGGCAATTGCAAAAATTACCGGAGAGTTTTTTCTATTTCAAAAAAAGTGAAAAATCGCCTCAAAGCAAACCCCAGCTAAAAATCGCATTAAAAATTCGGAAGATATTAAAAAACCACAGGGAAGAAAATTAACTAATTGGGTAAAAGATTCAAACCGGATTCCTTTTGAGAATGTCTAAAAAAAAAAAAAAAAATCACCGCGAAATGCGAAAAAAACCTCTAAAAATAACGTTAACCGTTCAGGATCGACATCTTATTCGAATTTTATTCGTTTGGCACTACTTTTTGTCAATTATTTCACTTATTTTTATAAATCACGAAATTCTCGTAACTAAGTAAAATCAATTTTACTTTTTACTTGTATCAAACTCAAGCGTTTTAAGCACTTTTTGAGGGTGCATATATGCTCCCATGGTCCTCAACGGGTTAAAAAATTGTTAAAAATTGAAAAATCGCTGTAAGAATCCCGAATCTCGAAAACACTTTATTGAAAAGAAGACAAAGTTTACTGGATAAAATATTGAAATCGGATTCTTTTTTACTAATTTGAAAAAATTGCCGCAAAATACGGAAGAATTCGCATAAAAAATTAATTGGAAAATTCCAGAAATTGTCTTCGATATGCATGAGTTCAGTTTATCTAATATATTCGACACATTCTGTGGTAAAAACATGAATTACCGTAATTTCCGGCCTATAATCCGCGAATCAAACAATTATGTTCGGACCCAGAAATCTTGTTTCATAAACGTAACTTGTTAAAACGCTATAAATATTTAACTTCAATAATGAAATAAAATTTCTGGGTCGAAACATGATTGTTTGATCCGCGGATTATAGGCTTGAAATTACGGTATTAATGAATATTTTTATTACTTATAATATTATAATAATTATTTATATAGACTTTCCTCCAAAATTTCTTGGGTCCCTCCGGTGATCCCTAAGAAGTCATGGAGTCACATTCTGAAAAACTTTCGTGCGTATGTACTGGTGTACCGCATGTATTATCTGAAATTTATCATCCGGCAAAATTTCATCTACAAGACTTTAGCTGAGGTAATTTTAGATCTCATGCAGTGTTCCCCTGTGCCTATAGAAGTTTACAGTATGATTAAAGGCCTTTTTAAATCTTTATAAGAAGTTAGGGTGCCAAAAGGTTTTACACTTGTGACCACGCTTAGTCACTGTCTTATGGCACTGCTGCAAGGACATTTACGTATATATATATATATTTTTAGATTTAGTTTTAATGTTTTGAAACCCTTCTCACACCTCCTCACGCAAACAAAAATCGCGTTTGAGCCCTTTTTAAAAGAAATACCACACAACTATACCTTCTAAGATAAAAACCTGTCTAAAACGGAAATTCGACCGGTTTCATGGGGTTCCGTTTTAGCAGGTTTTACTACATAAGATATTGTTTGTATCAAACATGTCAAGGTTAAAAGGTCTGGGCACCCCCCCCCGTTCAAAAGGCTGGTTACGCCTATGCTAAGCAACGCATCAACTCGGAATTTGATGAATAAAGGCCACCATCCCGTATATTAAAAGAAGGTACTATTTTAAACATTTTCTTTTACCACTTAAGATCATATGAAAAACCTTAAAAATACTTTTCTGATATTTTACGGTAGTGAGTTATCTGAGATCCGACCAAACCAATAATTAAATAAGATTAAGGTAATTTTAAAAATGAAAGAGAGTATTTCTTTTAGCAAAAAGAAACAATTATAATAATTAGAGTACGTGAAAATATTGTCTTTTTTTTAAAAAAGATTAAACATACTTAAAATAATGAGAAGCAAACAAAAGTGTTGCTTTCTATTTTTTGAATTAATATTATGTTTTCCTGTATATAGATATGTTTAATGTAAATAAAATATTTAATCAAGTTTTAAAAAGTTTCTGTAATTATTTAATTAATAATATTTAAAGTGTGTCAATTCTTTTTTTTACAGCTTAAATTTTAGTTTAATTCATAAGTGGAAGAGTTCGTCTAAATAATTCACAACGCAAACTCTTAATTTTATTCGTAATTATTCAAATTTAATAATTACTTTTTGACGCGAATTATAATTTAATTTTATTAATGCTTCGCGTTGCTCTTCTACTAGAATGTAGGTAAATACGATCACTTATATTATTTAAATTTATCTAAGGTATATAAAACTATATACCAATTTGCTATGAGGTTGCTTGGATGATTTGGACCAATTAACAATTTTGAATATATTTAATAAAAAATAAACAGGTGTAATTATCTGTCCAGCACCCCTCAAGGGGTTAAAGTGTAGAGCAGGGTTCCCAATTTGGCCTCCATTTTTAATTCGAAATTTCACGTTCATACCAGAAGTTTTCAAAAGAGAATTTGTAGGTTACGTAATCAAACAATTTCAGTCATTATATAAAGCAAAATGTACCATTTTTATTTTTGGAACGAATTCGGATGTTCTAAATAAATAAGGAGTCCAAACTGCCAACGCTCGTGTAGAACATACCAACTGCAAGTGAAGTAACTGAGGAGATTGTCACAGGATGCTGGCTAATATTTTTACATCGGATCAATAGTTTGTTAATACCGTTGGACCCAACTTCCACCAGTAAATTTTTAATACAAGATTTCGCCTTATTTAAGCGATTGATTCATGCTGAACGCGTGAGCAATATTGATGGTTTTCCTAGCGGAAATCAGCTTAACACCCAACCTAGGATTAGAAATGTATTGTGGGCCATTGGGATATGTTAAACTGTAGTTTGGAACTACTTAAGAATAAATAAAAAAAAAAATAAGAAATTTAAAGAGAAAATAATTAGTTAAATATAAAAATGGATGAAGGTTAAATTTTACATTAAGATGATTAAAAAATTTATAAAAATCTTAAGGCTGTTCTTAACTGCTTTGCTCAACAGGCGCAAAACGTTCTGACCCATTTACAAATTCATTTTTTAATGGAAAGATATAAAACTGGAAAGCCTGACCATGGAAGCGAGTTCGAATTGAACTGTTTTTCCATTTTTCGATCAATAAATTATTGAGTTATAAGTGTTTTTGATCACGTGACAAACACGTATTTCATCCTTTCTCGAGTGCTTATTCTCCGTTCGCGTGGAAACTCGGTTCAAAACGTCCACTTTGACACTATTTTCTGAAAGATCTATGGCGTTTGCACAAAAATGGAAAACACAGCTCGATGACATAGTTTCTGAACAACAACACCAGCTAGTTTCATGCATTTTTTCCCAAAAATAAATTAAAACTTATGTCAGAAAATTGCCCTTTTTGTTTTGAGAACACCCTTAAAGTATAATATAAAATGGTCTATTTGTAATTATGAAACTACTATAAAGAATTAAAAAGGAAAAAAATCCCAGCCGGCTCGGCCTACAGGCGGAGATAGATTTCGAAGTTAAGTACTAAAATCACCAACAAAACTTAAATCAAGATTAGAGATAAACACTGTTTCTTCACAAAGAATGAGCTCTAGGGAACTAAACTTTTTGTGAAAATTCTAATGTACACGAATACACACGCATGTATTATGGAATAGGTTTGAAAATGACTAAAGCAAATTTAGAGAACCTCAAATTGTTAAAATATGTTAATATTTCCATAGTCGGGTTTTTATCATGTTTTAATACGTTTCTTGAAACTCACATGACGTTACCTAATCACCTGCTGTGATCCATTATATTTCCAATATGACGTAATATATTTTTTTTCGTCAAACTATTTATGTCATTTTGAGTTTTCATGCGGAAATCTTGCTCTAGAAAACTTGTGACGGAATATTCAACTTGTTTTCAATTCATCAAACTATTTAACTTTCCGCGTGAAAATCTTGAAATAGAAAAACAATTGCTGTGATGAGAATTTTATTGCTTTTTTTTTTATTGTTGGCAACTGCTATAATGAAAATTATTTATTGTTTCCTGTCATTGTTGTGTAAGAGCTGGTTTTATCAGAACCACGATAAGACGGTATTCAACAATATTAACCCTTCCCATTTTCATTCCCTTGGGCTGATTTTGCCCATTTTCAATCCCCGTTGAGATATTAGCCAACTCAAAGTTGTTGGCGAGTTTGAAGACGATCCGTACATAATTGCGATTTTTATCGTGCGGACAAATTTAGTACATACATACATACATATATATATATATATATATATATATATATATAAACTTTTTAGATGGGGGGTGATTTTGGGATCCTGGGGCATATAATGAAAAGTTATGAAGGATTTTTTCAAAAGTCGCACCATGGTAACGACTGCAATAGGTAGAATTTCTTACGAAATCTACCTAAAAAGCCTAGCACTGTTCAAAGTTACTCTCACCAAGCTTGGACAGGAAAAGCTGTATGGAGGTAGCAAAAGTCACATTAGTCACTAAAAAGCACAGTCATACATTTTTTTCTCTATAAATGTCAATATAGAAAATACATATATATTTATAGATATATATATTTATAAGAAGATATAAAAAGGTTTTAATTATAGAAAATGATAGTCAATAGCAATTTTACAGTGGTGTAAACAGAGATTACTGGATTCCATAATTATGTAGAACCTTGAGCGCTTAACACTAGAACCGCCATATCGGTCATTTTGACCGGTACCAAATAAAAATACTTCGATTCGGACCAGAAATATCTTTCTAAAATAAGTTAAATATGTACCACGGCAAAACTAGTTAAATAAATAAGTTAGATAGTTTTTAATAAAATTCTGGTGAGAAATGTTTTTATAACACTTGAGTAAAATTTCCGGCGGTTCTAGTGTTAAGGCGGTGAAGCTCGAAGGCGTCGTAATCCGGTAGCTCCGCTAAAAATTAATTTGATTCATGCAAAATGTCTCTCACAAATATGCTAAAATATTCTATCAATTTTTCTTGGTGGTATTGGCCAAGATATTATAATCTATCTGCCACTGACTGGAAGTTCCTTCGGTTATCACAATATCAGAGTTCCCAAGTCTGTGGATTTTTACTCACTACTATTATCTTAGAGAAAATACAGTTCTGTTAAATCGACGAAATGTTCCAATCTAATAAAACAACATTTTCTGTATTAAAATAGTTGTATCCAAAAAGCCGGAGACTTAGCAGCTCTGCAATATGGGGAAAACACCGGGCCTCAGTACCAAAGCGATATAACTAAGAGTCCTATCCTAAATGGGACAGGTAACCGCAAGATTGATGGCCTCATCAATCAAGCTCGCACGCCACGTAGCGGACGGGGTTAAACTACAGGAAGATGCCTAATTGTTTTCTTACTGTACACCACTAAAATTGTAAAGTTTTTTTCACTTTGATTAGTAGCTAAAATGTTACTGACAAGGCGAAGAAAACCTCGTGGTTTGAAGTGCATCTGGATGCCCATCTCGCGACGCCATTATTTTGCAATAAATGTGGTAAACACAATTCAGTTCCATGAGTGACTAAAGATTTAGAAAAAATGCGAAGATGGTAGATATCCTGCCATATATGACGTCACATTAAAAGCCCGCGTATGTGGATTATCACTCCGTTCACAAGATGGCGCAACTGTGTTAATTTACGCCCGATTCCAGTATTAAGTTTGTATGCTTACTTAAATCGCTTTGCTCAGTATCGCCGAATTCTTCTAGCAGTTATAATAGATATTTGTTTATAGCCACAATTCTTACTGAAATTCTGCTTTTAAAAGGCTGTTAAACAAGGAGAAAATTTTTATTCAAATTTACTTCTGGAAGTTTGCCCTGGCGGTAACGAGTCACTGGGAAGCCGGTTACAGTTTAAGCTTCACAATTTTCAGGGCATGTCGTTTCCGCTTTTTTTTTATTTCCATTTTCCAGTGATGTTGTTTTAAATAAAATTCTGTAAATAATTATATATCTTGAATTTAGACACATATGTCTGATATGTAGAGTTAATTCAATATTAAATGTAAAAAGTATTTTTTATCTACAGGTGCTAAAATCTTGTAATTATTAATGTGTGGAAATAATTTTAAATACAGAATAATGAGATTACGTCATTACTTTATTAATTTATGTGGGAATCATCTGTGATGATACTTCTAGGTTAGTAGTCACTGTCACTAGTTGAAAGTTTTGGGATATGCAACTGGTGCTTTCAACATGAATCGCGGGAAATCGTGGACTAAAAAAGAAAAACGTAAAATCATGGGTTTTTTTTATTACGAGCTGGTTGAAAAACAAATTGCCCTAAACATAAATAAACCTAAATCTGTTGTGCACAATTTATTTCTGATACAATAAACTATGGAAGATATAAGAGAAGCAGACGGCCATCAAAACTCTTAGTCCGGTGCAAACGGGACATTATTAGCATGGTACTTCAAGCTTGTGCCTATTTGTCTACTACAAATTGAGCTCTAGAATACTCAATAACATCTAGAACTGTTAAAAATGTGTTAAAAAGTGTCTTGAAATATGAAAAATTCAAAGGCAAGCCAAAACTACAAAAACATCATATTGATGCAAGGCTAAAATTCGCACCAGTGAATATTCTAAAATACAATATGATGCTAAAAGCGGTATTTAACCCTTTCAGGAGCGGGGTAATTCTGTTTATAAACTGATGAAATAATGGAGTGACACCAGAATTTATAAACGAATTTATTAGAAAATACGAACTTGCTTATTTTCACGTCCATTATAAAAGGAAAATTTTAATTAAATATTCTTGGTGATGTTTGTCGGTTTTGGAATTAAAATTAGGTGCCCTTTTTTAAGGACACTGCCCTCGAAAGGGTTAACCTCTTAATTCTCGTTCCCGTGATAGTCACGGGCTGTGTCCTTTATTCAGAGTGTTTGATTCTTACCATTTTTTATAAAATAGTGTAACTGGCATTATTGTGGTATCATTTTACTCGTCATTAAATAAGATGAATATTTCTTTTTCAGAAAAGTAGTGCCAATAAGCAATTTAAATTTTTAAACCGTAATTTAATGCGACTGTTAACACTAGAACGGCGGCGAGGGGTCATTTTGACCCTAACCGAATGAATACATTTCGATTCGAACCATAATTTTTTTTATAATATAAGATTAACATATGCTGCACAAAAATAACTTAAATAAATAAGTTAAATAGTCCTAAATAAAAATTCTGATGTGAAATATTTTTATAAAACTTGAGCAAAATTTCCCGCCGTTCTAGTGTTAAGGGGTCTCAGGACTCTTAAAATTGGAAAAAGGAAAAAAAAAGACCATTTTCAACATTTAATATCTTAAAATGTATTTGATTTTAAGAGACAATTTTAATCGGAATAAAATATATAAGTACGTTCTTTCATTTCATGTATTTAAAGAATTATAAGATGCAGAATTAGCATTTACAGGGGGCTCCAAACTGTTAGTCATTTGAAGAGCAAAAAATCGGCATAACAGCTTACGCGCACGATTACAAAAGAAGTATTGCAACTAGAATGAAAATGTTGGTGCCTACTTATACTTCAGATTATAATAATTACCCTGAACCTAAATAAATTTGTATTAAAAGCTTTTATATATTTTTAATACAAAGCTGTATTTAGCTAATGCAAAATTAAGAAAATTTAAACAGTATAATCACCTAAAAAAATATTGTTTTGAACAATAAAAAGGAAATTTTAGGTTCAGTTTATACAGACTAACATGAAACATAAGTTTTGAAAATTTCAAGAAAAAATATTCATAAGTTTTTGAGATATCGTGCGCGTTACTCCAAAAAACGTCATTTGGAGAAAAATGGCTTCAAAGTTTCCGAAACGACGCTTCAGCTATTGAACGTGTATAAATGTAAAAGCCATAACTTCAGTTCTAATCGGAATTTCAAGGAAACAATCATACCAAAATGTTCAGAAAAGATAGGAGTTTAACATCTAAAAAAATTAAAATTTCGAAACTTTTAAAGCTTTAAGAGTCTTGAGACCCCATAAGGGGTTAATTAAAAAATTTCATTCATCTTGATGGACTGGATGGTTAACCCTTTAACGCGATGTCCAAAAAAAGGATACCTAAATTTAAGTGTACTGGCATCAAGAATATTTAATTAAAATTTTCGTTTTATAAGGTAAGGAAACATACGTAAGTTTTTATATGCTAACAAATTTGTTTGTAAATTCCGGTGCCAGTCCATCATTTCATCATTTGTCAAAAAAAAAATAAATAAATAAAAAAAATTACTCCGCGAAGGAAAGGTTTAAAAATATTCCTGATATGACGAATGAGACATACCCGCTTTCATGACGTGTGTCAGTTAGTGGCTCAGTGAGGTTTTTGCAGTCTATAATTGAAAAGTAAAAACAAGTTTGGTTTTCATCAAGAGAAATATGAAATTCTTTCGCTATCAAGACATTCTTTCATATTAATTTTGTTTCTCTTAACCCATATAGGGGCACAGCATTTTTAATTCTAAAGTATTGAAATAAATGAATGGCACCGGAATTTAATACAAATTTCATTTGCAAATATGAAAAAAGACTATATTGCATGTTAGTGGGAAAATATCTTACCGAAATTCTAGTGTCATTGCAGAGTTTGGGAATTAAAATTAGTTGGTTTCAAAAGCATACCACCGACCTCTAAAGGATTGAAGATGCATTTATGGATCAGAATTTGGTTTAAATTTCAGAAAATGCTCCTATTTGCAACTATGTGTCAACTTCAGTTTGGTCATAAGGGAAATAACTTTAAAACGTTGGCCTTTCCAGCTAAACTATTTGACATGAACTTCCTAGGAAACGTGTGAGGAATCTTGGTTCATTAAATTTAAGCAAGCGGAAAGTAGTTTGAATAAAATGTTGAACTGAAAGCAGGCATTTTGAAAACATTGAACCAAATACCCATTTCCACCAACAGATACCTAACCAAATCCTTCACAAAGCTCGTTTAAAAACACCTTGGTTAAAAGAAAGGAAACAACGTACTGAAAATTGTTGTACAATACTTTTACATATCCAATTTAAATTTGAAATATGCTGATCCAAAGCTTTTTTCCATGAAGTTGTGTTATGTAGAACTAAATTTTTGCTTGATTTAAATATATATATATATATATATATATATATATATATATATATATATATATATATATATATATATATATATATATATATATATATATATGTATATATATATATGTATATATATATATATATTATTGTAATTTATAATGAATAATACATCTTGCGTAACTTTATGTGTATAATTTTATAATGCAATTAGGTTCCCATTAAAGTAAGATGTTTATTGTTTTTGATGGTGGTCCTAAACTTTTATCCAGCACTGTATTACTTCATTGTCTGAGTTTTTGTATTGCTCTAAATGAAATTGAGTATTTGTCAAAATGCATATGCTTCTATAAATAAATTTTCAATGAGTGAAGAAAGACTGAAATGGGCTAAAAATGTCATGTCATGGGACAAGAAATGGAAAAAAAAGTGATATTTCCAGATGAAAAAAAATAATATTGACGGTCCGGATGGTTATAAACACTAATGGCATGATTTGAGGAAGGTACCGAAACGATGCTTCAGTCGACAAATGGGAGGAGGATCAGCAATGGTTTGGGGAGCTTTGAGTCATGATGGATTATGCTATTTAACCGGAATTTCGTGACGTATGAACTCTGCGCAATATGAACGAGATGCTATGTTATATGGTCATTTGATACCGTTTGGACCTTTTTAGGTGCTGGTAACTGGATGATGCAGCAACACAATGCTTCTTGCCATGTGTCTAAATCCACCCAGCAATGCATTAATATATATATATATATATATATATATATGTGTGTATATGTTTAGCCATGGCCAAGTCGAAGTCCAAACTTCAAACCTATGGAAAATCTTTGGGCTTATTAAGTGGCAAAATTTATGATAAAAAAAACAGTTTTTATCTGTCAACGAACTAGAAGTAAGAATGCTAAATGAATGGCACGCTATTTCTAAATATGTACTTAAACACCTGGTTACTTCTATGAAAAACAGAGTGTTTGAGGTTATAAGGGAAAATTGAGGAGCAATATCTTATTAATTTAGATATTATTTTTGTTTTTAGACAAGCGGTCTTAAAATTTGTTAGCAGTGTATGTTTTAATTATTTCTTATATTTTTGTTAACATATTTATTCCATTATTCAAATTTATTGTAAACTAATTATAATAAATATATTGTATTTTGATATCTCATCGGTTTAAACTATAATTAGAACCTTTATTTACTTCATAATTTTCAAAATCAAAGCGGTCTTATAATTTCTTAACGAATTGTAAAGTTAAAATTATAAAGAATTAGCTCTAGTTTTTCAATGAAGTTTATCTTTCTCAGGGATGCCAGTGTCGACTATTTTTATATTCTATTAGCACCACTATTTAGAAAAATTAATTTATAGAATATTTCTCTTGCAAATGTTCTCAAAGTCTATATCAAATATTTCTGTTTTGAGAGAGTGGGTCGAGATAGAATTAAAAAATAGTCGCATGTACCAGCTCTGCTTTCTGTGCTTTTAATAATGAAATATTATTTAAATATAAATTTGACTAAACATCAGTATGGATAGACTTATATACTATAAAATATGTACAATGTCGGAGAGAAACGTAACTTTCTTAATAAAAAGATTAACTAATAAACTTTGGGAATTAAAAACACAAAATCTGTAAGAAGTTTCTTGGGGAGTTATATAAGAAGAAGCTTAATTAAAAAGATTGTGAAATTAACCAGTTTTTATTACAATAACGTTTAAGAGAATTTTTTTAAACACTTCTTACTGAGATAGCTTATTTTTATTGAAAAATTAAACAAAAATGGCAAAATTTTTAAATGGATAGACACTTTTATAATATTTATTACATAAATTGAATAACTCTGTATGTACTCTGGTCAATAAATACTTAACATCAATATAAGCATTCATGTTTTATTTTATTTTTAAATCTTCAACGTTATTATTTTTAACTTATGAATTCTAAATTTTACGTCAAAAAAGCAATAGTTAAACTTTATTTATTTAAATGGGCTATTTCATACAATTTCATAAGACGGTGAACCAAGTAAAAAGCCCCATATATTTGAATGCACAAATTGTCTCAGAAAAAAATCCCTACGAACCTATCTTCTCACAAATCTATGTATTCAGGTCACCCTCCAGCGATTCCTATTTCATTTTCTCAATGCCTCATCCACATCTCCAGAAAGAGAGAGAGGGGAAGGGGGACTTCCATTATTATATGATCTCACAATATCACTTCGATAGAAGGGCCCCCAAGGCAGAGCTCAGCTTTAAATCAGAAGAGAAACTATCTGTTTTTAGCACTTCGGGATACGTGCCACCATTTTCAGGCGTACAAGTCAGCTTTGTGACAAAAGAGTGGATGTGTCTTTTTTAGATATTTTCAGTCTCAACTCTGTCTATTTTTTTATTGTCCAAAATTTTTAATGGGAAGAGATACAGCTAACACTATCCAGCGATTGGCTAAAGGCTAATTTGTTAAAAATTATCTACGCCCCTGACGCAATGATACAAACGTAATATTTAAGTAACTCTACTTATGAATAGGGATGAGATTTCCGCTTTTTTGCACACCACTATTTTGTTAGAAAAAATGTTATATTATTTAATTGGAACATTTTTGTGATTTAACAGAACAACACATTCTCTAAGAATATTCTGGTGTGCAAAAAAGCGGAAATCTCATCCCTGTATGAATTAAGCAACGCTGACATTCTCAAACTTTCATAATCATCGGCATTATTCCGGACACTCTTTGCTAAATTTATTGCTGTGCATTATAATCCAGCAGGATATACTAAAGACTAATAAGAAGCTCGACGCAGCAGCGGTCGTGCGATAGCTTCAGAACACCGAGCCCAGCGAACAGCGAACAGCAGAACAGTTCAATGGGATATCTAATAGCAGTGCTACTCCACTCCCTGTAGATGAGTAAGTGTATAGCAAATCCTAGAGTAGCCATGAGAAAAGAGTTTAAGCGTAGCACACAGTACTACAATAAAAAATAGAGAAGTTAAAAATTTAAATATGGAGAGGCTGAAAATTTATGAGAGGGTAGTCCGGGGACTACAGTAAAGTATAAGTTAAAATTAAAATTTAAGGATAGATAAAAATAATAATAGAATAAAATGAAGTTGTTAACACTGTTCATAACACATAGCAAGACCGCTCCAAGCAAAGCAGGAGAAATATACCTAATCCCTTAAAAACAAAAAAGGCTGTTTTCAGCGCCATACATTTATAGTTTAAAAATTACAGTAAGTATAAGGCATTACCGTGGTAAAGCAATAGAAATAAAATAATAAAAAAAGTATAAAAATAATATATATATATATATATATATATATATATATATATATATATATATATATATATATATATTTATATTTATATATAATTTTATAAGAAAGAAAAGAAAAGAAAAAAGTATCAGCCGAAGAGCGCGACTACTCTTCAATAATAGTAGTGTAACGGGGCCTCTTGCGATTGGAAGGGCTGAGAGCATCGTAGTCCGGTAACTCGTACATAATGTCATTTGGAACTTTATAAAGTTGGCTGTGAAATTTTTTAGATAGAAATTTAATGCGTCTGACCAGAGAGGTAGTTTTGAGATCGTTTCTGTTCGTAGTGTTACCTAAAAATCTAGAACCATTTCTGATACGGCGAAGTTGGTTGTTGTGAAGCTCAGAAAGCCGATCCATGCTCGTTCTACAGAGGAAGCCCCACACCGGGCAGCCGTAAGTGATGATGGTGAGAATGCAGGCGTTGTAAATTAAAAGCTTGTTATGGAAGGACATGTTAGGGCCCCTTAAAAGAGGTGAAAGACTTTTAGCTACCCCCGAGGCTTTACCGCGGATGTTTAGCATATGTTTTTTGAAGGTAAGGCGTTTGTCAATGATAACCCACAGGTACTTAGCATCATCAGACCAAGGGATAATAGTATTGTTAATGGTTAGTCTATTGGGAACAGTAAAAGTACGGGAAAAGTAGACAGCAGTGGTTTTACTTTCATTAAGTTTGACACGCCACTGATTGCACCAGTCTATGAATAAATTTAGGTGATTTTTTATGTTTTTATAAAGTAAATATGGATGGTGTGCAGCAGCATAAATGGTGGTGTCGTCCGCAAAAAGAGCGAGTAGAGTGAGTAGAGTACGAGGCACGTCAAAAAATTACAGATTGAAAAGTGTTGGGACCAAGATTGAGCCCTGTATAATACCACATAAAATGGAGTGTAGATCCGATAAAATGTTGTTTATGCGGACGGAGAAAGAACGATCGCCAAGATATGAGAATATAAGATGTATAAGTCCGGAAGGAAATCCAAGCCGAATTAATTTGTAAATGAGGCCTTCATGCCAGACTTTATCAAAGGCCTTGGCGATGTCCAAAAAAATGGCAGCAATCGGCTTTTTTGCATTGAAGTTTTCACTGAGGAATTCAACAACTCGCAAAAGATGGTGTTGTGTGGAGTGGCCAGCTCGGAATCCGAATTGTTCCGGTTGCAAGATATTGTGTTCATTAATGAATTTGTTATTTTGCAATCTAATGACGCGCTCAATAACTTTAGAAAGGCTAGAGAGCAGACTAATAGGACTTCATTTGTATGCAGAAATCCTGAATTCATATCACAAAATACGAAAAGTATTTCTTGCTTTATTTAATGATAGACATTTTGTGATTACATAAAGAAAAATTATTATTTGGAAATTTTTGAATGAAGATGAATGTCAAAATGCCAATTCTGTTCGGAATGGTATTTATAGGACATTTTAAGAGGTCTCGGGACTTTTAACCCCTTAATTCTCGCTCCCGTCATATTCTCGGGCTGCGTCTTTCACTCAGATTGTTTGTTTCCCACCAGTTTTATAATATAGTGAAATTGGCTATATCTTAGTTTCTTTTTCCTGTCATTAAATAAGGTGAATATTTCTTTTTCATAAAAGTGGTGCCAATAAGCAATTTGAATTTTTCAACCGTAATTTAATTCGAGCGTGAAGGGGTTAAAGCTTCAAAAGTTTCAAAAATTTAATTTTCGTAGATGTTAAACTTCTATCTTTTCTGAACATTTTGATATGATTGTTTCCTTAAAATTCCCATTAGAACAGAAGTTATGGCTATTAGAATTATACCCGCTCAATAGCTGAAGCGGAGTTCCCGAAACTTTGAAGTCATTTTTCTCCAAATGACGTTTGGGTATAACGCGCAGGATATCGCAAAAACTTCTGAATATTTTTTCATGAAATTTTCAAAACATATGTTTCATGTTAGTCTGTCTAAACGGAACCTAAAATTTCCTTTTTATTGTTCAAAAAAATATTGTGTTAGCTAAATACAACTTCATATTAAAAATATAAAAATGTTTTTTTAAATACAAATGTATTTAGGTTCAGGGTAATTATAATAAGCTGAAATATAATAAGGTACAAAAACTTTCATTCCAGTTGTAAAATTTACTTTCTAATCGAGCGCGTAATCTGTTATACCAATTTTCTGCTCGCCAAATTTCTGATAGTTTGGAGCCCCTGTAAATACCAATTCTGCATCTTGCAGTTTTATAAATACATGAAACGAAAGAACATATAGCTTTTAATCTCAATAAAAATTGTGGGTTTAAATCATATATATGTTAAGATATTAAATGTTGAATATTGTCTTTTTTTTCAAATTTTTCAATTTTAAGAATCATGAGACCCCTTAAATTAGTGTTAATATCTCTTGAACTTTCGGATATATTGTAACTGTCATTTTTGTATTTATCAAAGACAGAATTCTTTATAAAATAAAGTCAAGCTTATAGACATATATTTGTTTAAATTTGAATAAAAACCAGTATGAAATAGCAAAAATCGTGCATTTTTCAAATGAATTTTTATTAAAAATATACGTACCAGGGTTCGTACGCTTTTACTAGAATTTTTGAAAAGTAATATTTGCCTTATTTAATGAAACCTTAAATAAATGCCTTATTTAATGAATGTTCGTACGCATATTACCAGAATTTTTGAAAAGTAATATTTGCCTTATTTAATGAAAATAAAGTCTATCTTCAGGTATAGCGACCAGTACTTTACGAAATTTCTGGTACTAAAACACCTAAAATCCCTTGAATCCATTGATGCGTACGAACCCTGCATACATTAGTACGGTTTCACCATTTCAGGTTGAACATAGATAGAAGCAATGTATGCAAACATCAATATATACTAGTTGAAACACCACCAAAAAATGGCGATAAATCGCATTTACAAAAATAAAACTTTGTAAAAATCGCAATAAAATACAAAATAACACAAAGGACGAGTTTTGGACTAGAATTTTTAAATGCCCGCCATCATTAAGAGTAAAAACATGTCCGAAAGGGGACAAGGTAACAAAAGTTCATTTGTGACAGATGTACAGTCGTTCAGTCAGGTGTAGAGTGCTCGCAAATGAACATTTGCGACCTTGACCGCTTTCGGATACGTGTTTAACTTGACTGATGACGGGCTGTTAAAATTTCAAGCCCGAAACGCGTTCTTTGTGTTATTTTGTATTTTATGGTGATTTTAACAAAATTTAAATTTTCTACAAATATTCTGTAATTTCCATAAAGAAACACATTTAAGTTTTAAAAACGGCATTAAAAAATATGTTACGTAATGTGATTAAAAAGTAAATGAAAACAAACAGAATTGCTTAAAATTTTAATACTCTTTCAGAGATAAAAGTAATATATAGTTAAAAATGGGAAAATAATGGATTTAAACTATTCATAATTCATAAAATCGATGTTATTTTCTATGATATTGCTTTCTAACTACCGTCAATATAAAATTACCTATTTTCTATCCTAAAAAAGCATAATTACGTCCTTACTTGTTATACATTCGATTTTCTTCTAGCTTAGTAGAAGATTATCCAAACATCTGCACATTATTATACTTCTGTTCATAATGTACTTACAGTGTTTCCGACAACATTAGTACAAATTACCTCTCATCTATGTTAGAACATAAAGCTGGCAAATTAAAGAGGAAGATTTATAATACATTTTCTTTAGTCGTTTTATTTACGACATGCATTTTTTTTTCTTAAACGACTTATCAGCAAACAATTGTTTCAGCTACATAATAATAAAAAAAAATACTTTGACAGCAACAAGTATTTTGTAAATAGTTTTGCCATGGAAAAATAATTTGTACTGTATGATAAGAAAGTACTTATTATTAAGTATAGAATATATCAAATGTGGCAGTATTCACAGGGGGTATAAGATACCGAAATAAAAATGTACGACGCGTCGTTTTTCATAGATTTCCATGATATAATTCATTGTATTGTTATGTACGACAGTAAAAATTCCCTTTTTACACTGCTAAAAATTTCTATAAAAACGCAGGATATATCTCGAAACTCTCTTTAAATTTACGTTAGTTCTCTGTTAAATGCATTCAGCTGGTATTTCCTGGTCATCATTTTACAGACCTTTCCTTTTCTTATATCAAATTCCCTGTAGGCATTTCCATGTCTTTCTTCATATATATTTTTTATCTTAGTTATAATCTGTAATTCAAAATACACATTTTTAAAATTATTTTACAATTTTATTTGAAACTAACAGGCTATGCCCGCTACGCTGGTCTGCTTATCTAAATGAACCTTGAATCAAACAAAAAATATCAGTGACTTTGACATTGTGATTTAAAGCAATATGGAACCTTGCCTGGAATGTCCTTTCACACTGCTGAAAACGATATGAACGCTATTGTGCAATTATATTTTCCAATGTGCAGAAAATTTTTCAGCTATTAAGGTCTTAGTTGATCAATCACAGTAGGATTTGGTAAAGAATGATAGTACAATATGAAATATAATAAAACAAACCCTGAAAAATTATATAACTAATAATGCAAACAAACAAACTGACAAAATCCATCCAATAAAACTTTTTTTAAAGCCTGATCTTTCATATTGGGGTCCATCTGATTATAGAACTTTCCCCATAATTCTATAACTAAGCAACATAGAATGATAAGCAATAAACTAAAACCTCCCCAAAACATTGTCTAATCAAGAAAGCAAGTATTATCAATATCCGCCATCTAGAAGTTTTTGAAAAGTCTAATCTTTCATAATCGGTTTCATATGATTATGGAACTTTCCGGCATTACTTTATGACTAAGCAACGTAGAACAATATGTAAAATACTAAAACAATGTCTGAATAGGTATCTAACCAATAATGGAATTCCTATCAAAATCCGTTCTGTAGAACTTTTAAAGAATGCTAAACTTTCATAAATAGGTTCAACTGATTATAGAATTTCCCACCACACCTCTATTATTAAGCAATGCAGAAGGGTATAGTATATACTAAAACCCTGCTTGAAAAATTATCTAACTAAATGTGAAAATTCAATTGTAATCAATTCGGCTGAATCTTTTAAAAAGGCTAATCTTTCATGATCGGGTTCGTCTGATTATATAACTTTAAAAATAATTCTATGTGTAAGCGACGACGATAACGATATATAACGATAGTATATAACGATATGTTATATACTAAAATCTTCCCTGAAAAATTATCTAACTATATCGTTCTGATCAAAATTCATTCAGGTGAGCTCAAGTTATATGCAGCCCGGGATGAATTTCCATTTCCATTGTACTCTAATATATATAGTAGAAGCAGAAATTGATAGATAAATGTGAATATTTATTATTAAAATTTATGAAACTGCAAGTTATTTCTCGTTGTCTCTGCTGAATAATTTTAAAGATTTTTCAATCGGCGAGAATTGAGATTTACTATTATGTCTACAACAAATGTATTTCATTTTGTACCAAAACATTCTCGGTAAAATGAGCCAATTTAGTGTGGGTTCCAAAATTATAATTTGTTTTTTCAAAATCGCCATTTAAACTACGCACATGACATTTTAAGTGTATCTTGGCACTGAAGCACACATTTCCATCTTTTATTCAGCGAAAAATGAAGTTATAACTTAGTTTTACTTAATAATAAAAAATACTTTCAATTTCAAAAAAATAGTAAATTAAAATTTTTTGCAGTGTTACGATTAACTAATAATTAATACAAAAGTAATTCGCGTTAAATAAATACTAAGCCACAATGTTTGGCACAGTTTGCAATTAAATTTGGTACTTTTCCACTATAGGCGCCTTGGCATTTTCTTAAAAGCTTGGCGCTATTCGGGCATCAGAAAGGGAGATCTGTTACCAACTGATATAAACAGTTAAGAAAACAAACTTGATGATTTTTTTTTTGTTTGCTTATTATCAATGTTTTTTTATATACAAAATACTTATGTTGCTAATTAAAATTAGAAAAATAGCATTTTTATGTTAAATAAATTGTATAAACATAGAAAATTATGCTTGTATATATGAAATGAAACAG
The DNA here is from genome assembly GCA_963932465.1 of Maratus speciosus. NCBI lineage: Eukaryota > Metazoa > Arthropoda > Arachnida > Araneae > Salticidae > Maratus > Maratus speciosus. Next base: position 235,981,356 of record OZ010794.1, on the reverse strand, counting down.
TGAATCGGTTGCCAGAAAATATGTTTCCAAATTTCCTTCTCCGCCAAGGCTTATTTTCTCTGTTTCACCAATATTCCTATGCTAGAAAAGTACCAAAAGATTTTGCACGTTTAGGATTGAAATAAATGACGCAATATCATACATTTTGGTATGGTGTTGGTATAACGTAAAAATGGAAAAAGGTCGCAAAAAATTTTTCTTTCACATCACGTCAATTAAGTGTTGATTCGGTTATAGAGTAGGTTCGCTTTAAAAACACAGAATCAGTTTAAACCTTTTCCTAAGTAAATTGTGCGCCAAACCACTCCAGGTAACATACGCCAATTGTGTGTGGACTCACTGTGGACTCTATTATGTAACTAATCGGTACCAAATATTCCAATTGTCTGTCGACTCGATTACGTAATTTATCTCCTTAATTAAAGCATACTTTTCAAACTACTACTTTCCAGTTTTCCTGATTTTAAGATCAATGGGTACTGTTAGATGTTAAAAAGCTTAGCGCAATTCGGGCTTCAGAAAGTGAGATTTGTGGCCAAATGATATGAACAGCAATGAAAACAAATAAAATGAACATTAAGTTTTTTAAAATATGTATTCCTATATATAAATTTTTATTTATGAATATTAGTATTTTTGTTATTTATATACAATTTACTTCCGTTTTATATAAAAAGAGGTAAATGTCTTCCTTATAGTCAATAAATTATATAATTATTGAACAGAAAATATGCATGAAAAATTTCCTTCTCTCACCAAGTCCATTTTTTCCACCTTGCAACTGTATTGGAAAATTACAGAATTTACCCCATTGCTCTATGATGAAACAGTGTCGAACAACATATTATATATTAAAACTAACTCTGAAAAATTGCCAAACTAACGATGCAAATTCTATCAAAAACCCGTTTATTTTAATTTTTAAAAAGGCTATTGTGATTATTGCGTAAACCAGACTACAGAATTTCCCCCAAAACGGTTGGCTGAGCAATTTAGAAAGGCATGTTGTATACTGAAACCTTACCTGGAAAATTATCCAATTAACAGTCCAAGTCCCATCGAAATACATTCTGCAGGATATTTTAAAAAGACTAAATTTTCATTATCAGGTTCATCTCATTAAAGAACTTTAAACCATAATTCAATACCAAGCAACGTAGAGCGACGTGTTATGTACTAAAACCTTCCCCGAAAAATTACCTATCTAACAGTGTAAGTTCAGCAGAACTCGAGTTCTAAGCAGATGGAATGAAATTTCCATTTAAATTATGTATGTATATATATATATATATATATATATAAGTATAATTGGATTTTTCCAAAAATGCTGTCGTCTACTTGACAAATAACCAATATTGTGAACGTCGGTCAAATCGATGGCACGCTCATGCATTTTTGGCTTAAAATTAAATCGTTTGGCGATAAAATGAAATCGTAAACAAACATACAATATGTAACTCACAAGTACCGTCATTTTTATAATTACATCTGCTAGTTTTTTTCTGTAAGTCAGATGATGGTCGAGTTAAATAAAAATAAAAAGTAAATAAAAAAAAAATCATAAACAAAATTGTCACTCAGATAATATTTTATCAAAATTTCTGATGCATTTTTCTTAACCAGACGCGAGAGATAAATTGCCAAATATAGTTTAAAACTGCAATCTTTCATATTGAATAAATTTTTAAGATTACGAACATTCCCTTTCATCTTTAAATTAGGTATTTTCGTTTTCCAATATTAACACGCGTCGAAACTCTTTTTTTATTTTCTCTCTTTTTTTTTCTTTTTTTATCATTTAACCCCTTAATTCTCGCCCCCGTCATATTCTCGGGCTGCGTCTTGATTGTTTTTCTCCCACCAGTTTTATAAAATAGTGAAATTGGCTATATTTTAATATGGATTTACCTGTCATTAAATAAAGTGAATATTTCTTTTTCATAAAAGTGTTGCCAATAAGCAATTTGAATTTTTTAACCGCAATTTAATTCGAGCTTGAAGGGGTTAAATAAAATTAGTAACTGTTTTTTCCGTGATGTACAGACATTTCAATTCATTTATAAACAATTCTTCGCCAATAAAATAATGGTAACCTTTTCGTCCAAAATAACAGAACTTTCCGTCATAATCCTATAACTAAACTACGTAGAACGATGTGTTATAGCTTAAAACTTTCCCTGAAACGATACCTATCTAACAGTATAAGTTCCGTCAAAATCCATGCAGTAGAACTCGAAATGTAGGCTTTCGGAACGAAATTTCCATTTGGATTTTATATATATGATATATATTACAGAAGAAAATTGGGTTTAAAATAGTTTTGTTAAAAAAGGAAAGGTTTTAGGAAGTGAAAATTCGCCTCTGCGTAGTTAGCACGCATTATTTATTTATTATTATTTTTTTTTTTATCGAAAATAACTTTGAGTTGTTTCACTGACCACGTTCATGGAACTTGGTAATATTAAAAGTAAATTAAAAATAAAAGTGTTTCCCCCACTGACTGATAAAAGCCATCCTTTGCTAAAGTATTAGCAACTTCCATAGCACTGTCAGTAAGGTACGCGTCTCAAACCCAGTGGAATCTGGATCAAATCATGGCCCGACTGGAAATAAATACTGTAAAGATTAAATGGTACCGCCGTTAAAATTCACTCGAAAATTTCTAATTCTTCGAAGTTCAAAAATTTCCGGATTTCAAAAATTAAAGTAAATTATTACCATTAAAAATAAATAAACTAAATCAATTTAAAGAGTTTTGTGTATTTTTGTCAATGTAAATTTACAGAGTCTACTGTAAATTTACCAAATAAGTTCCCTGTTATTTAACATAATCTCAGCTTTTCTAATCTCGGTAATTTTATATAAGACTTAAGTTAATGGATTACAAGCAGATTTTCTGTAATTTCACAAGAATATTTCTAACAATGCATGTTTTTAACTGTAACTATAATAGTAAACAATATAACTATCCTTCAATATTTATTATTGTTATTATAGATTTATTATAGATTTATTAATAATAAAATTGATGATACTGTAGTAGAAATATGAATAGAAAATTTAATTTTATAAATACAGATATGTGTTGCTGTAATGTTTTATTTATTTAGTGATCGACGGAAAAGAGTTTTCCAAGGTAAAAGCTAACAGAAAATGAATTTTTGTACTTTCTCGAGTTTTGAAGAAAAGCAAAATCGAAAACTATACTCTTTCAAATGATTTTTTAAAGATAGTCATATATGCCTACATATCTACTGAGAAACATTTATTTAATAATATAAGTGAATCCACATTTAATAAAAGCAAAAATATTACTTATTCGTTATTTTTTAACTTAAAAAAATGTCAGGTATTTATGCATTGTTAACTGTGTAGTTATGGGTATAGTAAAATTCTTCAACAATGTATTTTCAGAAAATTCTTAATATTTAACTTTTAACTTGATTGAAAAAAAATATATGTTGCTTTAATACTAGAGCAGCCAATAGACCTCATTTTGACACCTGCCAAATTGATAATAATCGATTCGAACCAGAATTTTTTTTTTTATATATAAGATATGTTAAATGTATGCAGCACGAAAATACTCTAATTAAATCAGTTAGATAGTTTTAAATAGAAATTCTGTTTTGAAACACTTTTTAGAAAATTTGAGTAAAATAGCCTGCGGCTCTTGTGTTAAGATATAGCACAAGGGTGTCAAACTGTGGCCCACCGGATACCACTAAAATTTTGCAGATATCACTGTCTTCTGTAATCATCAAATCACTGGAATTCAAGTAGTCGACAATTTCTTTAAACAATTAGAGGTACCCGGCGGACCAAAGTTTGACACTCTGATGCAGTGTTACCAGTGGGCTATTTTTTTATATTCAGATTTCTTGATTGGCAACACTTTTCTGCAATGATAAATTTTCCCTTGTTTTCGTCTTATAGTCCGCGAGCCAGCAACAGATTTTGATGACCAAGTTCCTCTCGGCCGATAATTTGTAAAATGCTTCAGAGAGATGTATCATGAAGCTCCGTGAACGTCAGCTGCGGTTCCGTGGGTGGGTTGAGCAGCGGTAGCCTCCCAAACATGTAAAAAAAGAAAAAAAAAATAGTCATTTCCTCCCGGTTGAAAATTTGTCAAATTATAGATAATCCAATATCTTGAAGAAAAAAAAAGTCAGCTGATTATAGAGTGGTGGGTTATTCGTCAGCTGGTCACACGAACATGAAAAAAATATACAGTGTGCAAAGGAAAGTCCCTTTAACCATAAAATAGTTGCGAACGGAGAGAGCTACAGATATGGAAGTGAGGTAACGGTATAGTAAAGAGACTACGCCCAATTTAATGCAAACGACGGCAGCGCCCCTAGTGGCGAAAATTGGAAGATAGCTACTGAAAATCGTAAACGAAAAGAAATAGAGCAAAACTTCCAGTTAGAAAGTTTTAGAGCATCAATTAATTAGTACTAAACGACATTTGGTTCACACGGATAAGATAAATCGTCGCCTGTATACCCAAAAATGTCCCAAATCGATGCACTCTATTTCGTGTAAACGTTTGAATGGAATAGACAGAAGTATGAAGAAATACGCACGATTTATTGTATAAATATGTGCTTATCCCAATACATTTTGATAACATCACATAAAAAACAAAAAAGACAAACTTTCTCACAGTGATAAAAAGTTAATATTCAATATGTTCGAAAAGTTCGCCATTGCTCACGATACACGTTTGTATTCTTGAGAGTAATTCTACATGCCACATTTCTCAGCATGGAACGACTATTGCTAGTCTCTTCTATACGACGACATAGATTTAACCCTTTCAAGTGCCGTGTAACCACCTAATTTTTATTCCAAAACTGACAAATGGCAGAAAGAATAAAATTTTGCTTTTCTAGTGAAAATTAGCGGGTTTTTATTTTCTAAGAAATTCGTTTGAATATTCTGGTGTCAGTAAATTACATCATCAGTTTACGAACAGAATTCTTCTGCCCCTGAAAGGGTTAGTCTAAAATTTTAAATACATTGGAAATTAAATTTTCACAGACATTACAGCACAGTACAACGTCACAAACTGAAATTGTGCACTGCTACATTTACGGAATGTGAATATACAAAGTAGTATCGTCGCTCATCGATTTCGGACATTTTTGGATATACAGGCGACGATTTATCTTATCCGTGTGAACCAAATGTCATTTAGTACTAATTAATTGATGCTCTAAAACTTTCTGATTGGAAGTTTTGCTCTATTTCTTTTCGTTTACGGTTTTCAGTAGCTATCTTCCAAATTTCGCCACTAGGGGGCGCTTCCGTCGTTTGCATTAAATAGGGCGTAGTCACTTTACTATATCGTTACCTCACTTCCATAGCTGTAGCTCTCTCTGTTCGCAAGTATTTTATGGTTAAAGGGACTTTCCTTTGCACACTGTATATTTTTTTCATGTTCGTGTGACCAGCTGACGAATAACCCACCACTCTATAATCAGCTGACATTTATTTTTCTTCAAGATATTGGGTTATCTATAATTTGACAAATTTTCAACCGGGAGGAAATGACTATTTTTTTCTTTTTTTTACATAATTGGGAGGGGGGCGCTACCGCTGCTCAACCCACCCACGGAACCGCAGCTGACGTTCACGGAGCTTCATGATACAACTCTCTGAAGCATTTTGCAAATTATCAGCCGAGAGGAAATAACTGACGAAATTTTCACCTCGATCGGGGACTACTAGTTTACATCGCATTAAACGAGGCAAATTTCACCGTTTCAAAAATGCGGTACCAATCAAGAAATCGGAATTTAAAAAAAGTAGCCTATTGGCAATACTGTCCTGATATAGGATGTACATCCATCATTACAAAGCATAGCTGCCAACTTGTACGAATTTTTCGCACCACTAATATTTAACAGAAAATTTTATCAAAAACAATCGCCGAAATCTGGGTTTTTCGAACGATTAAACAATACAAAATTTTCTGATAAATTTTGGTGGTAGGAAAAATCCGTACAAGTTGGCCGCTATGAGAGTGTACGAGAGAGATTTGCAATTTTAAATTTCAACAATATTACTTCAGTAGCAATTAAAATGATATATGTGTGTGTTTTTACATAACATTTTACATTTATATGTTTTCACACCTAAATCCGATTGGGGTGTTAAAAGCTAGGCGTCAGCGGAAATTCTCTCACCACTAAATTTTATTAGTTTTCTTCCTTAAATTTTATTAGCATTCTTAAAATTATTTAGACGAAATATTAGACGAAAAATAACAAATAATATTTAGTGATGAGTAACTGCCTGATGGTGCCTAGATGTTTACACCCTTGCCTAAATGTTTAATATAGTTAAATTTTCATTCTTCTTTTTAGTAATATTGATATAGGGTATTATTTTGTAATCGTAATATTTTTAATATAACTGGACCAATTAATATAGGGTATTATTTTGTAATCGTAATATTTTTAATACAAGACAAATACGAAGAATCAGAAATAACGATATTAATCCTTTGCGGTTATGTGACTCTTCCGTAAATTTTATTCAATTGGCACAACTTTTAAAACGAAGTTACATTTAATTACATAATTCTAAAATGCTTTAAGTCAATAAGGCAATTTTTATTTTCCTTTATTACTGGTGCCAAAAGAAGATTTTGCAAAGAAAAATGATTCCGAGTCAGATTCGAGGTTGGACCGCAAAGTGTAAAAAACGAACACGGCTAACCCTTTCAGGGGCGAGGTACTTCTATACATAAAATGGTGAAATGAGTGACTGACACCAGAATTTACAAGTAAATTAATTTAAAAATAAACAAAAGCTTTTGTTCACTTAATAAAAGGAAAATTTTCATTCTAATATTCTGGGGTCAATGTGGCATTTAAGAATTAAAATTAAGTGGTCAAAAAATGAAACACCACCGTTGAAGGTGGCTAAAGGGGAATTTAATCGATATAAAAGATAACTGTTTTACCACAGAATGAATGTTTCTTAAAAGAAGCTTCCACACGACCTCTGTATTAACACGCCGTATTTTCGCGGCATTCAGTCATTTGTATAACACAAAAACCGCCAACTATTCTATTCGAGTTTTATAAAAAGTGTTTTACACCAGTATTTTTATTTGGAACTAGTTAACTTATTTAATTATCCTATTTTTGTGCTGCATAGATTTAACATATCTTACAAAAATTTTTCTTATTCGAATCGATTATTACCAAACTGGCAGGGATCCCCTTGAGGGGCACCGGTATATATTATATACCACCTACGATTAATGAAGTTTTACACCAGAAAAATTTTATTAAATTTTACTTTTCTAATTTTGGTGGAAAAACCTGTAAAATTGCTTTTACTTATTTTGAAATAGAAATTTTCAAAGATTCCGGTGGGAATTCAGCATTTCACAAACGTAATTGCTTACCACTCAAGGGGTTAATGGCCATTTTGGCGTTAAAAAATAGAAATGTAGGCGAAGAGGCAAACATAATTATTTTATAATCTAATTCAGAGATGTCTGTGTACCGCCGGTTACCGGAAAAATTTTATCTAATCATCGAATCTCTCTGATTCAAGAAATCGAGTATTTCTTTACAAAATTAGTGGTATTCGGTGGGCCACAGTTTGACACCTATGATTTTATTGAATCTTCAAGCAGACAGGAAACAAAAGCGTTTTTAAAAAAAAAAAAAAGTCATCAAAAAATGCGTGAACATACCTATTTCTAATTAGATGACTTTTATTTTACACTGTTACCCTTTCAGAGGCGATGGTATATTTATGAAACCACTTAATTTTAGTTTAAAAACGCCACATTGACACCAGAGTTTGGGTAAAATATTTTATATTTAATATGTATGTTAAATATAGGCTTTTTCTTTTTTTCCAAATAAATTTGTTGGTAAATATTGGTCGACATTCAATTATTTCAACACTTTAGCAATGAAAATGCTTTGCCTCTGAAAGGGTTAAAATTATATATATATATATATATTTTAAAGAAGTCAAAAAAATTAAAATAAAATAATAATAAGTAGTTAGAAATTAACGTTATGTTCAGCATGAGTGATCTACAAGAAATAATATCTAATTAACACCTACCGTAATTTCGCACGTACTCGCCGCACATCAGATAATTCGATTTCCTACCAGAATTTATTTCGAATAAAATGTGACTTGCTTCTACTTAGCACTTATTTGACTTCTTTTTTCTTTCAATAAATTTTCCGGCTTAAAAAAGACCTAACTAAGCCGCAGCGGATACGCAGGAAATTGCGGTACTACGGAGAAAATCATTCGCAGAAATTTTACAACCAAATTCACTTTCATTTTTTTTTTCTTTTAATATAACTTGTATAATAATTAAATATTACCTTTAAAGTAGTGTACACGGTTTTTATAAATGTACAAATTTAGATAAGAAAATGTCTGATTTATTTTGAAAGAAAGATTTAATAAGCTAATTTATTTATTTAACTCAGAAAAGATACACAAGATAATATAAATTTGAAAGATCTTTGAGAAACTTTTTCGGTAAAACATTTTTTTTGCATAATTCTATAATAACTTGTATAATATAATGTGTGTATGTATGTATATATATATATATATATATATATATATATATATATATATATATATAATGTATGTATATAATGTATCTTATATAATAACGTATTTGTATAATATCTTGTAATTAAGTTAACATTGTTAAAATAAACTTTGGAAATATCTTAAACAAATGCAGTGAAACTGACTATGTCATGATTTAGAAATGAGAAATAAATACCTGCAAAGATCACATTTCAGTTCACTAATTTAATTATTTGCAATTATACAAAACAACTTTAGGTAAAAATAACACACAATTAAAATCGTTAATTGAATAAACGGAATTAAACACTGTTAAATTAAAAACATATCAGTTCTTTCAATATTCTCACAAAATCTTAATTAGTTATATCCATTATTACATATTTCAATAATTCTGTAATCCTTGTTTTTCCATATAATTATCTTTGAGAAACTTATGAGTGGTTCGAACAATCAATTTGCACAAGGATTCTGAAATAATTTCGCTAATTTTATTTTATGTTATTAAGCTAATCGGCAGAGTGGAATTAGAACTTTTGAAGGTAATTTTCTTGAAGAATATAATTTTGTCCTTAATCCTTACGTTAAATCTTAAACATAGAAACTCTACTGAAAAAGCAATATGAAAACCACAGATTTTTGTAAGAGGAGACAACTGAAAATAATGAAAATAAAAAATACAGTGTGATATCGAAAATCCGGTATTCAGAAATCCGGCAAATTCAAAACTCTGGCATCATCTCATACACTCATTTTTTCTGCACCAGCTCACAGGAGAAATAAAAATAGCAATTATTTGCGAATCAAAAACTTCGTTATCGAAAGCGATAGATTAGCGGGCAGTGAGATTGCAGACGCTGTGCTAAATAGAACCGCCGATAACAGTGGTAGGAGATCAGAGAAACGAGAACGAGAAGCCGGCTGAAGAAATGTGGCACTAGAAAAATACATAAATTTTACTGGAAAACTAATACCTGCTTTATAGAAAGAAGACTCGGAAATCAATAGTTTTTACTTGTACAAAATCGAAGAAAAATTGTTAAAGAAAGACGGAAATAATTTAAGCAAATAAAGTTGACATCGGTTTTTTTTTTTTTTTTTTTTTTTTTTTTTTTTTTTTTTTACGGAAATTATACGACAAGGAATGTCTTATTTGTTTATGAGATTTTTTCTTGTTTTTTTAAACACTAAAAATATCAATTAAGGTAAGTTTTTCAAATAACTTTATTTTCTCTTTTTTCACCTAAATATTTCTTTCCTATGAGTTAAAATATGAATAAAGGCACCTTTAACACTAAAACTACTGACAATTTGAGTGAAGTTTTATAAAAATATTTCACACAGGAATTTTGATTTAAAACTATTTAACTTTATTATCTAACGTTTATTTTTTCTTTGTATCTTTTAACCCTTTGGTGCGCAGCTTTGCATATATGCAAACAACAGTGTTTTGAAATTAATCTATTTTTTTATTCGTATATACCTAATTAACACCAGAAAATTAAAATAGCAATGTTTGCTTTAATTTATAACAAGCATTCCATATTTAAATAAAGCGAAATTAACCATTCAAACTTTCTGATGTAAAGTCACAGTCTCTGAACTGCGCAATTTCTAGAACGTATTCTATTATGGGAATTATAGGGTTAAATGTTAAGTTTTATTAAATAAATAATTACATAAAATAAGATATCTGGAGACATACTTATTAAAGTATTCACTAATATGCATTATCTTACCGTAAAACAGCCACACGACAGGAATTTTTACTTGTATTGCAGATGTACAACAGAAGAAAAGATTGCCGTATTATATGAAAAATACAACTGTGATTTTTTTCATTATTTTTTATGCGTATTAAACGTTTCAGAGAATCATATATAATTTTTTCGAAACAAGATTTAAAAAAAAAATCGCTCATTTAATTGTTAAAGTTATTTCAAAATCAAATTTCTGGTTTGAACCGAAACATATTCATATGGTAGACGTCAAAATGACAGCTCTCTGTAGTTCCAGTGTTAAGATTAGCGGAAGTACTTTCGATATTCTTTCAGAAATCCGAAATTTTCCAAAATGTGGCTTAGTCTCTGTCCCGACGATGCCGGATTTCCGAGGTTATACTAAACTATCATTGGATCTTTTACTAAGACATTATATTAGAAAGGAAAGCATGAATAACAAAATAAGACATTTCCATATTTTTAATAATGTAATTTAGATAAATAAAGTAGACTTTTTAACTTATTGAGCTAATTAAATTACTTTCTCAGCATATAAACAGTTAATTACAGCATACATAATTAATTAAATGCACTCAACAAATGTTCTTTTGTTTAAAGGCTTTTATAGCTGGTAATAACTTTTAACATCTGGTGTTAATTAAGGTGAAGAAAGAGAATTTTTTATAGTAGGGTGTAGATATGTAAATAAAAATGATGGATGATATTATGAATGCTGTTATTAAGATTAAATCATCTTAACTCATTTTTATTTTTTAAGAATATTTTTCTCTTTTATCAGTAAATAATAGTATAAGAGTTTGAACTTTAATACGATGAACAAATTTTGTAATACTTATAGCACTTTATTATTTAAAAAAATCATTTAAAATGAGAAATATGATTTAAAAATGATAAAAAACATATATCTACATCATTTACTTTAAATTGCTATTCCGTTTCTTTTATTACGTTGTTTCTGACACTGATTTAGTGTGGAAATTTAGCTATCTATATTTGTGTTTTATATTGTACAATACGGTATATTTCAGTAAAAAAAATATTTTCAGGCAGCATTTATTCACAACTAGTGACTGTTTTTGAAATTTAACTACAAAGGTTTATAATATATATATAATAGATATAGTAATAATGTACTATATAATATATAATAGGGAATATATACCAGATCATAAAATATAGACAATAATGATAACAATGGATAATACATAATAGATGGCATATCAGATATTAAAAATAGGAAAATTAACGTAATTTAACCCCTTCACGCTCGAATTAAATTGCGGTTAAAAAATTCAAATTGCTTATTGGCACCACTTTTATGAAAAAGAAATATTCACCTGATTTAATGACAGGTAAATCCATACTAAAATATAGCCAATTTCACTATTTTATAAAACTGGTGGAGTCAAACAATCTGAGTAAAAGACGCAGCCCCAGAATATGACGGGAGCGTGAATTAAGGGGTTAAACTAGTTGGATGTGCCAATCCCAAAACTTTCTTCTATCTTATACATCTTAATATTTCAAAAACTAGTTATACATGTTAATACTCCAATATTATTAGTTCATTACTATACCAACTTTGATTTTCATCTTAAGTTTCTGCTTCAGTCAATTAAATGAACTAAAAACGATTTAATCTATATTATGATATTTGTTAAAATTAATAGTTTCTCCATATTCTGTTGTTATCAGATGTTTGCGAATAGCCGGCTTAGCAGGAAGTGAGCTCTCGCCTTTGCACGAGCCGCCGATGGACAATAGAAGTACGAAAAATCAAGAAAAGTATACAATAAAGAAGAAAAGTGCCCAGCTAAACTGATGGCATTGAGCTCACAGGCTATTCACACTAATTGTATATCATACTCTTATTTTAAAGAATAATGCCCCTCAAAAAATAAGTGAAGGGGAATGAGCCCCCGTTTCCCCTTTATACTTAACCTGTGAACCTCCAAATCTAATCAGGGAAGCTCCTTATCATAATAAACCAGTATACCAAATTTGGAGCAAATCGAATAATCATACAGAAAAAACCATTTATCTAAATTAAGGGGTGGACTACCCCACCCCCCCCCCTTATCCTTAACCAATGAATCCCCAAAACGAATCAGGGAAGCTCCTTAACATAATAAACCGGTATACCAAGTTTGGAGCAAAGCGAATAATTCTGCATGAAAAACCCGTTTATATAAATTAAGGGGTGTGGACTAGCCCCCTTCCCCCTTTATCCTTAACCAATGAACCCCCAAAACTAATCAAGGAAGTTCCTTAACATAATAAACCGGTATACCAACTTCGGAGCAAATCGAATCATTCTGCATCGAAAATCAATTTATCTGAATTAAGGGGTGGACTAGCCCCCGTTTTCCCCCTTTATTCTTAACCAATGAACCCCCAAAACTAATCAGGGAAGTTCCTTAACATAATAAACCGGTATACCAAATTCGGAGCAAATCGAATCATTCTGTATGAAAAACCCATTTATCTGAATTAAAAGGGGTGGACTAACCCCCCTTTTCCCCCTTTATCCTTAACCAATGAACCCTCAAAACTAATCAGGGAAGTTCCTTAACATAATAAACCGGTATACCAAATTCGGAGCAAATCGAATGCTTCTGCATGAAAAACCCATTTATCTGAATTAAGGGGGTGGACTAACCCCCCCCCCCTTTCCCCCTTTATCCTTAACCAATGAACCCCCAAAACTAATCAGGGAAGTTCCTTAACATAATAAACCGTTATACCAAATTCAGGGCAAATCGAATGATTCTGCATGAAAAACCCACTTATCTGAATTAAGGGGGTGGACTAACTCCCCTTTTCCCCCTTTATCCTTAACCAATGAACCTCCAAAACTAATCAGAGAAGTTCCTTAACATAATAAACCGGTATACCAAATTCGGAGCAAATCGAATGCTTCTGCATGAAAAACCCATTTATCTGAATTAAAAGGGGTGGACTAACCACCCTTTTCCCCCTTTATACTTAACCAATGAACCCCCAAAACTAATCAGAGATGTTCCTTAACATAATAAACCGGTATACCAAATTCGGAGCAAATCGAATGATTCTGCATGAAAAACCCATTTATCTAAATTAAGGGAGTGGACTAACCCCCCTTTTCCCCCTTTATCCTTAACCAATGAACCCCCAAAACTAATCAGGGAAGTTCCTTAACATAATAAACCGGTATATCAAATTCGGAGCAAATCGAATGATTCTTCATGAAAAACCCATTTATCTGAATTAAGGGGTTGGACTAACCACGTTTTTCCCCCTTTAACCTTAACCAATGAACTCCCAAAACTAATCAGGGAAGCGCCTTATCACAATGAACCTAGAAAAATTTTTTGAAGCAAATCGAATGTTGCTATCAAGAGTTATTGCGTTACGTACATACATACATACATACATACATACATACATACATACCTACATACGTACATACATACAGAACGGGAGGGCACATTAGCTCTCAGGCTTTGATAGCCTGTGAGCTAAAAATCGCTATCACAGAGCCCCTTTACCGCGCGATATTTCCAAGTTCAAAGAGGACCTGTTGGCCAAAGACAAAAACATGCACAAAAAATTTGGTTCAATTGTATGCATAATTTTATACACTTTTCGATTGTACAATAAAGAAAATCGTACAGACATTGTAATTATAGCCCCCCTTCCAGCGGAATTTTTCTAAATTGAGGGCGGACCTTCATGCCATGACCAAAAAGAAACACAAAAAATTTGGCTCAATTCTATGCATAACTTCATACACTTTTTAATGCGCCCACTACCGGCGAATTTTTTTCCAAATTCAGGGAGGATCTGCTTGCGAAAGCCATAAACTTAAAATAAAAATTTGGTTCAATTCTATGCATAACTTCATATACTTTTGGATGGTACAATATTCAAAATCGGACAAAAATCGCTATTACAGCCAGCCCTACCGGCGAATTTTTTCCAAATTCAAGGAGGATCTGCTTCCCATGGCCAAAAACTTAAAATAAAAATTTGGTTCAATTCTATGCATAACTTCATACACTTTTCGATGGTACAATATGCAAAATCGCTATTACAGCGCCCCCTAGTGGCGATTTTTTCCAAATTCATGGAGGGCCTGCTTGTTATAGCCACAAACTTAAAATAAAAATTTGGTTCAATTCTATGGATAACTTCATACACTTTTGGATGGTAAAATATTCGAAATCGCGCAAAAATCGCTGTTACAGCGCCCCCTACTGGCGAATGTTTTCCAAATTCAGGGAGCTTGCGAAAGCCGAAAACTTAAAATAAAATTTGGTTCAATTCTATGTATAACTTCATATACTTTTGGAAGGTACAATATTCAAAATCGCACAAAAATCGCTGTTACAGCGCCCACTACCGGCGAATTTTTTGCAAATTCAGGGAAGATCTGCTTGCGAAAGCCATAAACTTAAAATAAAAATTTGGTTCAATTCTATGCATAACTTCATATACTTTTGGTTAGTACAATATTCAAAATCGCACAAAAATCGCACAAAAATCGCTATTACAGCGCCCCCTACCGGCGAATTTTTTTTTCAAATTCAAGGAGGACCTGCCAAAAACGTAAAATAAAAATTTGGCTCAATTATATGCATAACTTCATACACTTATTGATGGTACAATGGCGACAGACAGACATTTTCCATAAATATGTTTTTGGGATTTCTGACCCCTAAAACATGTAAATCCATCAAAAACCGGAAGTCGAAAAAAATTTCGATTACAATACTTTCTTCTATTGAAGATAGAAGAAGGTAAAAAGGATGTTTTTCTTAGTTTAACTCTTTAAAAAATACTGTTATTTCAATAAGATTTTGTAAATAACCTAAAGATTTATAGAACAAGGAATATAATCTGAAATGAATTCCTCTTTCAGTTTTCTTTAAAAGAATATGTGTATTTAAAATATGTTTCTTTAGTGCACGAATATCAGATATTCCAAGCGAAAACGATACATTTCTGTTTTAAGTGGAATCAAAACAAAACGAGTTAAAAGCTATAATATCCATTTGAAAACTGAAATAAATCTACGAAACGTATTTTTACGTGTGAGCCAGATTCTCATATTTGAAACGTTCCGATCGATGTAGTTGAAATGTGTTTATGAATTCGATTTGTCTGCAGATCTCTCCGTCCGTCCATTCGTTAACACGCCTAAATACAGTAGGTTTGACATGTAATTTCTTTACGTTAACCCTTAATTGCATGAATTATTCTTTTAGAATTGTGTTTTTTTATTTTTACATTAAGGATTAGACACAAGAAATCTTAAGATAGATTTTTAACTTTATTTAGTAGCATATTTTTGTAAATTTAAGAGGATTACTATTTTTATATAAATATAGTGGCTGTAAGAACTTAATTTATGTATTAAAAATTAAATAAAAATGTAATGGAAATTTACATCACTATGCAATCAAGGGTCAATGAAGTATAAAATTACTTAGAATACTTACACTATTGAATTTTCATTATTGAAAAAGGAGTGCACAGAATTTTTAGTTCGTTCACAGGGACACACAAAAAAAAATCCGTTACTTTATGATCTATGTTAGAAAATAGTTTGTTGTGCATTTATTTAAAATGGTTATCTGAATAACCCCTTGAGGGGCAAGCAATTGCGTTTGTGTAATGCCGAATTCTCACCGGAAATTTTGAAAAAATTTATTTCAAAATAAGGAAAAAGCAATTTTACGACTTTTTTCCACTAAAGTTAGAAAAGTAATATTTCATAAAATTTTTCTGGTGCAATTCTTCATTAATCGTAGGTGGGATAAAATATATCCCACCGCCCCTCAAGGGGATATACCATGTCGTTGTACGAAAAAATTAAATTTCTTAATCCCTTCGAAACGAGCGTCATGTACTGGGTGGTCCTTCTGTTTGTTCTTTCTTCAGCAATGAATATTTCAAGGTTATTTGTGGTAGCTGTCATTTGTCATAATGTATAATATATATGTATATATATATATATATCCAAAAACCAAACCAAAAATTCGAAACTACGGAACTGATCCAACAATAAATAAACTAAACCAAATGACAACTACAAAATAACTAAAAACAACTAACTATAAAAACAACTAACTTTAAAAACAACATACTTTAAAAACAACATACTTTAAAAACGGCAAACTTTAAAAACATTCAAACTAAAACCAGAAGAAATTGAAACCATGGAGACAGGCCGGCATGCACTTGCGACATGCAACTGCGGGGTTAAAACCAGATTTTATGTGCACAACGCTCCCCAAACAACCTGTCAAGACCAAAAAGAAAAAAACTAACAAATCGAATGAGCTGCCTAGACCCATCGAAAACCAACAACTGAACATGAAACCCCAAACAATCGTGCACGCAAACCCTGAACAGTCAAAGCCACGGTTACTCCTCTCTTCGCATCCACATTACCTCTAAATCTCTGCGATAAGTCTTACACTTTACGAAATTTCGTAGCAGACTCTTCAAAAATCTCTCAGGATAGCCATGGTGCAATGCCAAAATATACCATTTGTAAAGTTCTTCAATTTTTTCCCCAGTATTTGATGTCAATCTATCTATACGGTTTAACCCGTTAATAAAAATATTTCTATATATTGAGATATGCACATTTGATCCAAATATATATATATGTATATATATATATATATATATTATAAATATGTAATATGTGTGAACTGTCAAATGTATGCGATTTGTAATTATGGAGCCGTTGACAACAGTGCAACGGCACTCACTGCTCGGCGAAACATCAACTTATTGAACGAGAAATTTTCAGATCGCGTAACTTCAAGAAATTCTGATGTGAATTGACCCCAATAGAATATATTTTTTTGGAGCGTGGTGGTTCTGAAAAGTAAAGTGTACGCCACGCCTCCCCCCCCCGCACAATCCAAGAACTTTAATGTAACATCCGAGCTGATATTTTGGCCATGAATCTGCTAATTCTGAAAAAGTCATAGAAAATTTTGATGTTCGAATGGTGGCATGTAGGCGGAGCCGCGGTGGCCACATGTGCAATATTGTATCCCATACGTAAATGGGATAGACTTACCTTCCATGTTCAATAAAGAATTTCGATTTTCACTCATAAAAAATGCGTTTCATAATTAAAAAAAAGAACAAATAGATGGACCACACGGTTTACGTGTTGCATAAGCTGCTCAGAAACATTGATTATTTCCACCAGTTATTTGTAATTGGAAATTCTACCTTATTTAAACAAAGCAATTCGGTGACTCTTCTACGGAACAAGACAAATCGACTGATAATCGACGATGGTTAACAACATTAATAAGATTTGTGTAGGTACTCGAAAGACACTTCATTGGTTCAATTACAGAAACATTTATAATTTGAAAAACAGGTGCTAAAAAATTAAAAACTGTGAAATATACGGTCATCACGAAGGGTTAATAACATTCTGTTAGCATTGTAAAGTGTATCACAATTGATACATGATACATGACTTTTTTTTATTATACTTAAGATAATCCGAAAATTTAACATATTTTTTTTTAATCAAAAAATTAATAACAAAACTGCCCAGTACTTACAATAATAGCTTTTTAAATTCGAAAAGAAAATTACGATAAAAAATTATATGTATTGACTAATGGTGCTTTATACAGAGTCAATCCAAATCTTAAAATTTTATTAATGAGGCGAACCCGAATTTAAAATGAATTTTGAGGAGTAAAAAACTGAATTTGAAATGCTCTGAAATTAATGTTTAGGCACGCTGAAACTGGAAACTTATTAAAAAATATTTAAAATCAAGATTTTTAAAACCGTATACACCATTATTTCTTATTACTTGATATAAACACCGCTATTCGTTAAATGATATTACAGTATAAAAATTGAAAACTTTATTTCTTTTTTAGTTATTTTTTTTATTTATTAAAATTTACTATCTTAGAATAATAGAAAAACATCAGATTGAAAAAAAAATCCACTTTTATATGTATTGAGTATAATTAGCGTGATGTGTACTAATTAATCTTAATGATTTTTTGTATTATTAACATAGTTCGTTACTGTGTTTTACTTTAACATTCTTTTTTGATTCATAAAAAAAAAAAAAAAAAAAAAAAAAAAAAAAAAAAAAAAAATGCTTGTAAAACTACAGTTTTGAAGTATCTTAGTTGCAAGCTTACAATTTTTCTCGTAAAATGATTAAAAATATATATTTTAAATACAATTACTTTTAAAATTTTCATAAATGATATTATCTGAATATTATAAATTTTATAGGACGCAAATTTCTACTTTTTGTTACATAAATATTCTGAGAAAATATCCCATGGAATTTTTGTTTACATTTCACTTCCCTTTCGGTCACAGCTAAAGTGCTGCATGATATATCATTGGCATTTGGTAAGAAAATATTTCACACAAATAAATTAACGACTGGTATGCTCATCTTATAAAAATCTACATTGACAAGTTCTAATAGTAGTATTATTTGATTAAATAAGACTAAGAACACATAACAAAATTACAGGTGTTATATAACTGACATTAATTAACATTCGACTTGAAGAGTTTAATGCTTTAACACTAGAACATCCGGCAAAAATGTATACCTATAACCGCCAAAGCCGTCATTTTGACCTATGTGGATTACCATGTTCAACTATTGTTTACTCTCCATTTTTCACTCTTAGTATCGTTTATTACCATTATTACCATCATTGGCCATATAATAATACATATTTCATAATTGTTATTATATTTTTTATATTTTATTATCTTATAATTAAATTATATTGAGATATACTTATATTTTTTATATTTTTCATTTTAAGAATATTTTTATTGTAAAAAAATATTTTTCATGAGAAATCTAAATTGCTAAAAACAGGAGTAAACCTGGTGAAAACAAACATTTATATTTACCACCTGAGCAATACAATATTCAGGGTGGCGATTGATCAGGGAAAAACACAGTCAAGAAAAGCAGATACTACCAATATTTTCTCCTAGAAAATACTATGAATAATATAAAGGGATTAAAGAGCGCGGATTTTTCTTTAACAAAATACTGGTATTTAAAACATTTTTTTGACTGTGTTTCTCAGAATTGATGCCGCTAGATCAATTTGGCTACTGTACAACGACTTTTTTTCAGATTTTATGGCCTGTGGAATTTTGTTTTTTGTCCGCGATTGACTGTTCCAACAATGCTTGTTTTTAGTGACTTCAGCTTTTCTGAAAAAGGCCGTGAAGTAAAGAAGTTATCTGTGGTAAGGTTGTAACCTTTGTTGAAGTATGGTTGTGTGAAGTATGGACTGTTGCGACATCTACTAGAAAAACTTAAAATTGACGGCGGTCATTTTGATCGTTTCGTCGGTTCTACAGGTATACTACTGCAATACTTTACAAATTTTGGTTGACTGGAAAATTTATCACTGGCATGTCATAGCTTTTCGAATTATAGGAAAAGTCACGGAAACTGAAATTTTTACTCTAAGAAACAAATTGGTAAGGAATGAAAGCTTCGAAACGTCAAAATGACCGCCTTGACGGTTCTAGTGTTAAGAGCTAATTCAACCGCTTCCCTGATTATCCAGAATTATCGCGGGTTCATATATATTGCAATTAATTATTATTCCGAGTAAACTCGGACGTACATGACTGCCACTGGCTAATATTTTTTTATTGTATTCGCACCACTATTCCCAAAGAAATAAATTTTGTAGGATATCTCTGTTGCATATGTTGAAAAGGTGTATGTGAAAGATCTTTGTTTTGAAAAAGTGGTGCGAGCAATAATTAAAAAAATAGTCGTTAGTCTGGATAGTAAACAGAGGATAAAACTAAATGTTTTAACGCCAGTAAAAAATTACAAATTCAACTTAAAACCTGTATACTATGTTTCATGTCTTTATATTTAAAAATGGAATAAAAAATATGACCGTTTTTTTTTTTTTTTTTTTTTTTTTTTTTAATAATTGGTAACAGAAGTAGTAAAAAAAAAAAAAATCGTTTTCAAATTACTAATATCAGGTCCTGAAAAGTGAATAATTATCCTAGGAATGGTATTATTATGAAACTGTCTGCGTTTGTTGTAAGTGAATAATTATCCTACGAATGGTATTATTATGACATTTTCTGCGTTTGTTGTATTTAAAGAAATCATAATGCTGGAAAGTAAATTACTGCAATTCAAGTCAGTTAAACTTAAAAATGGATATTTTCCGAAAACTCAGAAAAAATTAATGTTTTTTATTTTGTATTTACATAAATCTATTGTATAAAATAGATTATTTATTTAAATTATTTATATATTACTTTAAGTATACATATTATTTTATATATTATTTATTATTATTTTAATATATATTTAATTTAATTATACGTTATAGAGTATAATTAAAACAATAATAAATTTCATTCTTTTTAACCCCTTGGGGACGAGCGACACGTATACGTTCCGGAAATAGGCCTAAGGATCCTCGTTTATCCTCACCAGTAAAATTTTACTGTAAAATTTGCCTTATTTAATCCGAGCATTTTCCCGATTTGAATAGGCACAAACTTCTGTTTTTTAAAACCGGTAGCAAAGTAATAAACATTTCGTAAAAGGCTCCCGTCGCGAAGGGGTTAACAATATAAAAGTAGCAACTGTACACTTTAAAAATATAGTACTTAATGAAAGTCATTATTCATTCCTAAGTCTTGATTATTTGGAAATTATTCTTTATTTAAAGTTAAAGGAAAATATGCATTCCAATACAAAAATACCGTTGAATAAATTCAATTTATGGATTCCGAAACCATTTTTCAGGAAAGAGGAAATCAATAAATTTCAATCCTTTTGAACAGAAATAATCAGAAGTAAAAGTTTCCTTTTTTATGTATAAATTAATCAAATTCTTTGCATACATAAGATCAGTTTTGATTACGTTTGTCTGAAGTCTAGAAAAATATAAATTAAATTCCATTCGAATTTTCTTCTCAAACTTTTTTTTTTTTTTTATCATTAAATACAACATAGGCTTTTAATCGGAATTCGATACGGAAAACCTCACACAACTATTTTCAATTTCCTTTTTTTTTTTATCGTCTTTTCTGTTCTATTTTTAGTATTATTTATCCTTATATTCATTTAAAGGGAATAAGATACAGTTGAACGCATTTGGCTGCTAAATGTCTGGATTCCGAAGATATGTGCTCTTCTAACTGAATTAATATTAATTTTTTTTTCTGGAATTAAGTTGTTTTTATGACTGACAATTATCAACACAAGGTATATAGGCCCGTAAGGGGGTGTTTCTAAGGGAACCTAACCTTATTTACGTCAGGAAATCCAAGGTTCGAAGATAACCACGGAAAACCCCGAACGATTAGGCCGACGGGCTGTGACCGATTGGGTTCGAACTAAGCACCTCCCATGTACCAGCGTCGACAGCAGAACCTCTCGGCCACTGGTGGGGCTTTTTTCTGGAATTAAAAATTAAAAAAAAAACAGTTTTGGAAAACATAAATTGTAATCTAAGCAATATATTTTCGGTAATTAAACAACGTTTAGATTGTAATCAAAGAAATATTATATCTTAGAAAAGTTAATTTAAGCATTTTAAATGTCTTATAGTAATGCCGGAAAACTATGAAGTCGGGGATAGCTATGGATTTCATTTCATTTGCATTTTCTGTTTTCAACTTATTTTAAAACCAAATTGCAAACACCCAAACAATCAAACTGTAAACGATATGAGAAAACGATTACCTTTCAAAGAAAGATAGCTTCCAAAAAGTGAACGTGCATATAATCAAACCAATATCAATTTGATTTATTTTATTGTTAATCACCAAAGCGCCATAGTTGCATTAATCAAGAATACGTTTATTGTAATCCAAATATTTGTTTTAAATATCGGTTTATGTGTTCGCTATCCAATAACTATAAAAAATATTTAACTTTGCATTTACTTTTTCATTTCAGATTTTAATTAATTTTTTATACAAGTAGACAAATATGAAAAAAAAATAATAACGTCTACAGGACTCACACTTGGTCCATTTTTTCTAACACCACCTTTTATTCAAAGAAAAATCTTCTTTATAAATTCCGTAGAAAGTTACCGGGATGCTGATTTTTCTTTCAATTGTTGCAAAAACCTACCCCAAATATTTTTCGAAAAGAAAAAAAACACTGGGTTTTATAAAACGGACCTGAGGGAACCCTCCGTTTAAAGACAAAAATGATTAAAAGAAGACTTTTAATCGTTATAAGAGAAACTTGATTACCATACGATGACTGTTTTATGGAAGAAGTTTCATTATGACGTCTCTAATAAAACACCATAATTTCGCGGTATTCGGTTATTATTATTGTTATTTTTTTTTAAAGTGGAGAAGATAAAAGAATTATATTAACTAATTCAACCTATATGGATAGAGAATACAAGAGCATTAAAAAAAGCTATAAAAAATATCTGAACATACATCACAACGTGATTATATATATATATATATTTACATTGTCAAATATATACAGGAACGCATATATATATATATATATATATATATATATATATATATATATATATTTAAAGAACATTACAATCAGATAATATTAAGCAGTAAGAAAAAATAACGCCATTTTCACAATGAGTGAACTGCTAAAAATAAATAATATCTAATTAACATGTCCTACCGAGAAATCCTTCGCAGAAATTTTATGACCAAATTCACTTTTTTTTATGTTTGTAGCATGTAGAATAAATAAACATCATCTTTAAAGTAATGTACAGGATTTTTAAAAATGCACAAATTTAGATAACGATATGTTTGATTTATCTTGAAATTATTCTTTTAATTAATTTATGCCTATTTATTTATTTATTTATTTATTTATGTGCAAAATGTACTAACACGCATGATACTCTAAAATTGAAAAAGTCCTGGAAAAAATTATTTTTTCAAAATAATTTTGTATAATTCTGACTTGTAATTAAATTAACTTTGTTAATTGTTTTAATTATCTTAAACGATTGCAGTAAAACTGACTTCGTGTTCAGGTTTTAGAAATTAAATATAATTATCTACAAAGATCACATTTCAGTTCACTAATTTAATTATTTGCAATCTTACAAAATAACTGTCCATTAGGTAAAAATAACACACAATTAAATATGTTAATTGAATAAACGTAATGAAAATAACAGAAAAATGCATTATTCAAATGTTTTTAGAAAATCTTGATTATTCATACCCATTAATACATATTTGAATTATTTCTCTAATCATTGTTTTTTTTTTAATTATGTTTAAAAAAACCGTCATTAGAACTGTCATTATGGGTCATTTTGAGCCCTGCCAAATATAATAGTCGATGTCGAACCAGAATTTGTTTCATAAGATACGTTAAATGTTTCAGCAGAAAAAATAGGCTAATTAAGTAAGTTAAACAGTTTGAAATAAAAATTCTGGTAAGAAATACTTTTATAAAAATTGAGTAAAATCCCTGGCTATTCTATTGGTAAGAAACTTATAAGTTGTTTGAAGATTCAAATTGCTCAGGAATTCACAAATAATTTATTTTATTTTATTTTAATTTATTGAACTAATTGGCAGACTGCAATTAGTACTTGAGAAGCTAAGTTTCTTGATGAATTGAATTTTGACTGTAATCGTTATGTTAAATT
This sequence comes from Maratus speciosus, assembly GCA_963932465.1. Classification (NCBI taxonomy): domain Eukaryota; kingdom Metazoa; phylum Arthropoda; class Arachnida; order Araneae; family Salticidae; genus Maratus; species Maratus speciosus. The sequence continues at coordinate 235,957,343 of OZ010794.1, read as the reverse complement.
TTAAACATGAAAATTCTACTGCAAAAATTATATAAAGGCCATAAATTTTAATAAAGAATTTTAATAACTGATATTAATAAAAATAATTAATGCTAATCACTGAATCTTTTTATAATACTATATAATATAAAAAACGAAAGCTTAAATAACAAATAAAACATTTCCATATTTTAAATAACATAGGTTGGGTAATTAAAGTATGCTTTGTTACTTTTCGAGCTAATTAAATTAATTTCTCACCATATAAACAGCTAATTCCAGCATACATAATTAATTAAATGCACTCAACAAATATTCTCTTATTTTTCGGCTTTTATAGCTGGTAATAACTTTTAACATCTGGTGTTAACTAAGTTGAGGAAGGAGCATTTTTTTACAGTAGTGTGTTTGATATGTAAATAAAAATGATGAATAATATTTTGCATGGCGTAATTAAGTTAAAATAATTTTAACTCATATTTTTTTTATTTTTTAAGAATATTTTTCCTTTTACTTTGTAAAAAAATAATAGAATAGATGTTTGAACTTTATGCCGGTGAATAAATTTTGTATTTCCTATAGCAGTTTATTATTAAAAATAAATAAATAAAATGAGAAATATGATTTTAAAATTATATAAATGATTTTTATTCTTTTTTTTTTTTTTCAAAATTTGTTTATTTTATCATGCTGTTTAAGGCAATGATTTAGTTTGACAAATCAGTTATTCATGTTAGTGGTTTACATTGTTCTATACGTTGTATATTAGTACTCTTAATTCCAATTAAAATAATAAAACTTTGTAAAAAATCACCATAAAATTAAAATAAAACACAGGACGCGTTTCGAGCTAAAAACATAACAGCTCGTCAACATAACAGCTCGATGACGAGCTGTTATGTTTTTAGCTCGAAACGCGTCCTGTGTTTTATTTTAATTTTATGGTGATTTTTTACAAAGTTTTATTATTTTAATTGCTTCATATCGCCAGTTTTCGGTGCTGTTTCCCTCTTAATTCCAGTTAACATTTATTGATGATTAACATATGTTCTTGAAATTTAACTATAAAACATGATAATAGATACAGTAGATACAATAGAAATGCAATGATAATAGATAATAAATTGTAGATCATGATATATATAGAGTAATAGATAATAGATAATAGAGGGATAAGAATTCTCCGTCCGAAATTACTACTTGCTACCATTAAATTTTAATGCTATTTATCGCCTTATATAACGACAGAATTTCTGAGATTTGATAAGCCAAGGAATACTATTAAAATTCATTGGGGAAAATCAAACATTTGGGACGGAGAATTCTCATCCCTGATAATAGATAATTTACTATATTTAATAATAGAAAGCAGATGTTAAAATAGATATAATAATAATGCACTGGGTTACATAATCATCTGAACACCTAGTAATTCTGTGATATCCTGGCAAAAATTCATAAATAATTATCAGGAAACTCCATTCTCAAGACAAATACAGTAATTTTACATAATGCATAGCTGTAAAAGAAATTTCAAACTTTAAATCAATTGAAATATGGATTATCTAAAAAAAGTGGTGTTGCAAAATGATATGAGCATTGATCGAAATTATCTCTAAACGAGCATGGAAACTGTACAGGAATATTGGATGCCACTCTGAAAAGAAGAACCTGAAATATGCACATTAGTTTAGCATATAAATGTACTTCACAGACTAGGAAATTTTCAAACTTGATCGCAAAGTGAGTTCTAGAAGTATGGGTCGTAAAAGCTCTTTAAGTGGTTTGAGAAAGGGAAAATTGTGGCTTTCAACCAAAGCGATATAAGTAAGCGTCCTATCTTAAATGGGAGAGGTATCCGCAAGATTAAAGGCGAGGTCACGTCAATCAAGGTCATACGCCACCTAGCGGACGGAGTGAACTACAAGAGGATTATTAACTTCTTTCCCCTTTATGGATGATCTACAAGTTCGATATCTATGAAATAACTATGCGCACGCGCAGCCCTGATTTTATTCGTTTGTCGTCTGCAGTACTTAATTATTGGAAGTATTCGATTTATTTAATTTATTAATTGAAGTTAGTTATTTAAACAAAATGAGTTCTTTTAAGAACTTATATTATTTGGGAAAATGCCACGTCGGCGTTTTAATTATTGCAGTTTTCAAAACTGCAAAAATAACTCTTTATATGAGAGAACTCAGTTTTTTTCGCTTCTCAAAAGAGAAAAACAGGTTAGTTTTGTGTTTTATTATAATTTATAAAAAAGTTAAAATATTATTTAATGTATATTATTAAATGTCAGTGATTTTAATACGTTCTATTTGAATTATGTTTTTGTAATTCAATGAACAAGGACATATAAAAATTAGTTAATGTATGTTAAGATAGAATTTTACAGCAGCGTTTTTAATTCAATTCCTGATAAGATAAAGTTATAAAAATTACATAAACATGTGTATTTCCAATGAGAATTAAACGTTACATTACGCTTAGAGTTTAAGTATAAATTATTTAATTAATTTTAAGGCATATTTTTTATTTACCGGGCGCAGGCGATAATTTGCCAAATATTCTCTTGATCGAATTGTATTTATAATATTTAAAATAGAAGCATCTCATTCATTCCATTTAAAACTCATTTAATTTTACATTAGGATCCACTTTAATTTAAAATGCAAGCAGTAATTCTTGTACTATTAAACCAGCAATAATTGATTATTTATAGTTTTAAATATTTTGAGAATTTTAGACAAAAAATTCCTAAAATCGACAAATTACTTTTTTTTAAATTTAGAAATATGTCGGTCATTGTGTCATATCCGGAAAAAGTAGTTTTCATGGGATACCTGCACTTCGCACAGGTGAACAACATTGCAAAAAGCATACAAAGTATAGAAGAAACTTCAAAAATTGAAATAAAATATAAAATAGTTACAAATAGTACGTGGTATGCTCAGTTAAACATTTATTATCTTACACCGGTTCTTCGCAGGGGTAAAATGGATAACTTTCCGTAATCGGGCCGATAGCCATGATTGGCGGCAAATGAGAAAACAGTATACAATTGTAACTGTATAAAAGTTAAATAAAGGTTAGAAAATGAAAGTAACTTTTATCGAAATAACCCAATTGCGGAACATTCTCCAAATTTGAAAAAGGCTTATGAAACACACAACAATCGCCAATAACTGAAAACTATAGACTAATAATAAGGTCGACGTAGCAGTTGTTGGTCGGTAGCCAATAATTTCAAATTTCCCTTTTAATTTTGTCCTGTTTCATTTTTTTTTTTTTTTTTTTTTTTTTTTTTTTCAATCTGGCTTTTGCAAAAGAGTCGGAATAAGTAGTAGAAAAAAAGGGCTGCGGACGACGGAGGTGGGCCAATTGAGCGTATTAAAATCACTGACATTTAATAATATATACTAAATAATATTTTAACTTTTTTATAAAAAAATTTATAGGGCTGAAAATCACGTTTAAGATGCTTAAAGGTTTTAAATATTTCTCTTTTGCAATTTTCCAAACAGCTGGTATAGTTTAGAAATCGTAGTTTGTTACATAACTTACTCAATTGTTGTACTTGCATGTACAGTTGTAACAACCATAAAGAATGTTTAAGGATTTATCAGCTACGTTTAGATAAGGTAAAATTAATTTCCTAATTTATAATCAAGTTGTAAAAATACTAAAATGTTGTATTGTTACTAGAAACACATCCATGTACATAATTTTTATTTTTCTAGCATATCTGGGAGGGAAAAATCGACTAAATCTTTTTATCTTTTCATATATATCAACAGGGTTAGATTAAATAAACAGTGTAAAAAAGTACTTTTATGTCAGCCGGCCGCAGCTCACAAACCGTCAAATATTTTCCACATCACCAGCGTTTATGTTGCATTCATTTCATTCAAAATATAAAATCATCATTTTAAAAATATACTCGTCATTTGAAAAACATAACTTCATTTAAAATACATACATACTGGTATATTACATCAATTTAAACACATGCTTTTCGCTCATTATATTTAAAATACATTTTTTTTTCTAATAAATAATAACATAAACCCAAGGTGGGCAAGTTTCTTCCAATGTGGAAAAAAACCGGGAAAAAACCATGGAATTAAAAGTTACGCCTATAACTTTTAATAACAAAAATAGTTTTCTTTTAGCCTGAATAGCTTGCATAAAATTCAGGTCTGTTTGAAGATATTTACAGTTTAAGAGTTATAGGCGGAAAAGCAGACAAAGCCATTTTAGAGAATACCTGTTAAAATTTTAATCGTGAATTTCAAACATTTACTCACTCATGGAAGATTAACCTTGTTTACCAGATTTATTGTAAAATATTTTTGTTACAGCTTGTTTTGATAAAAATATAAGTATTTAAAAAATAGTTGCGATGTCAGTTTAGTTTCGGGGCAAAAGGCAATACTGTTTACGTAGCATTAGTGCTTTTTCTCCCGAAATTAAAATGACATTGCGATTTTTTTTAATACTAGGGGGCTCGGCCCCCTACGAGCTACGCTCGCCAACCCCCCGTTCAGACACTGCAGTCTCTAAAAGCACGCTACTTTGATCGGCTTTAATTGAATTTTTTTGGAAGATTGAATTATAATTAAAAAAACAAAGGCGATCGCCCTATAAACGGGTTTCTATTCATTTCTCTTTGATTGGGGAATTTTACGGAAAAATCATCTGCTGTTAAAAGATACAATGGCATTTCAAAATCATCTAATATAAAATGAATTAAGTAAACAGAGTCTTTGTCTCCCGGTATTTTTTAACAAAGCGAAAAGAAAGTCCTTTTAAATAAAACATTTTAAATATATCGTTTTTAATCTGACGTAATTTTCACCAAACTTTTCTTTCCCTTTTTAATATTCACGTGAAAATGCTTTTATTAGAAATTAAATATTATTTGCGCTGTCAAAAAAAAAAAAAAAAAAAAAGTTGAAAAGTTCATCTCAAAATATCAAGTAAATGTCTCGCGCTCTTTTTAAATTTAAACTACTATTTTGCAATATTATTTTTTGTTCATTTTACGTAATAAGTGTAATGTGACGTAAATGTGATGTAATTTCTCCTATTTAAGACTTCTAACGCATGTTAATGAATTTATTACTTTACAATATCCTTTCTCTGTTAAAATTCACGTGTAATTATAGATGAAGTAATTTTCAATAAGTTCCTGCTTTTTATACGTAATTATTTAATTCTAACTTGAAAGTTTTTCTTTTCTGTTTATAATAGTCACGCGTAAATAAATTTTTAATTTGAAGCAAACATTATTGTTTCCGTTGTTTATACAGTTTGGCAACAGGTTAAATTAGTACAATTTTCTGAAATAAGTAAAAAAATATCTCTCGAAATGCTGAAAATTTGAATTTAAAATAGAAATGAAACCTCGAAAAATGAGTCAAATTAAAAAAATAATTTATTTCTGCACACCGGGAAATTATAACGTATAAAATGATCTAAAAAGTATTAAATTCCGATGTATAGTTTTTGCTCCTATAAAACTTTTTTAACGGAACGATTTTGTCCAACTTTAGCATTAAATATCTCTTAAAATAATTCTTCGATTTAAAAACTGTCTACATCAGCGTGTTTATCAAACATTTCTGTATAATACTACCAATTTTCATATTTTTGTATGCATTATTGTTCTTAATATTGACGAAGAAAGACCTCCGGTCACAAAAAATTCAAAACCGGCGGCGGCGGCGGCGGCGGCGGTGACAGCGGGAGTTACTTTTTTTTAGAATAGAGAGACACATATTTTCATCAAAACAAACTGTAACAAAAATATTTTGCAATAAATCTGGTAAATAAGGTTCATCTTCCATGAGTGAGTAAATATTTGAAATTCATGATTAAAATTTTAACAGGTATTCTCTAAAATAGCTTTGTCTGCTTTTCCGCCTATAACTCTTAAATTGTAAATATCTTCAAATAGACCTGCGCACGAGATGCGCAGATGGTAGATATTCTGTCATATATGACGTCATACAAAAAAACCCGCGTATTTGCGTTATTCACTCCATCCACAAGATGGCGCAGCTGTGTCAATTTACGACAGATTCCAGCATTAACTTTGTACGCTTACTTATAGCGCTTTGCTTTCAACCCTCTCGCTGCGCAACCCGTGATTTCCTCGGGCAACGTAAAACTAGCGAAATTTGTGCAACCTGAGATTTTCTCGGGTATTCATTTTCTCCACTGGCGACTACTTTTAAATTCAACCGGACCACTTTTAAATACAAAAAAAAAAAAAAAAAAAAAAAAAAAAAAAAAAAAAAAAAAAAAAATCCGCATACATTTCAACAACAACTACAAGAGAAATGTAATATAAAATACTTCTTGAAATAGTGGTGCGAGAATATAAAAATAGTCTGCAGTAATAGCCTTGATTTAGCCTGATTTAAGTGTAATGTGCGCAATTTTTGAACCTATTTTGATAATATATATATATATATGCTGCGAGAGGGTTAAGGATCAAGGACTTTCGGTTAGAACTATCGAAAAAAAATGAATAGATCTCCAGTTGTAATACGAAATTTTCTTCGATTAAAAGAGGATTATGGAGCAAAGAAGTTTCCGGTACGTTCCCCAAAGCTGTCCAAAAGGGAAGAAAAAGCCATTAAAAAATGAGCAATGGGAAAACAACTGTAGGCGAACTTTCAAGAGATCCACTGATAGCAGTGTCAAAAAGTACAGACGTGGAAAAAGAAAAGTAAACACCCCCTACTAACTCCTCAACAAATTATTGTAGAAGAAAGTTACTGGTACCGAACGATTGGAAATAAAGTCTACTTTTAAATGATGTATATAAAATTTGTTTAAGGGGCCATCTACATATTAAAACGAACCATAACTTAGTTTTTTTCAATAGCAGTACCCAATTCTGACAGCATAAATGAACTCTACACTCTTCAATTAGCCTAAAAACGAATTTTTATGCAATTCGTACCATAAGTTTCCGAGAAATTAATTATTTTAAAACGAGCGTATTTTAAGAGATGTATCCAAATTGAAGTTCCGTACTGGATTGTTAACCGAGAGAGCCGCTTACTTGATCAAGCCACCTTAAGCGCCACTCAAGGAGTCAATGAAGCGTGTTAGATTACAGTACGGCAGAATAAATTTCAAAATGTCTACTGACTTCCATCATACGCGGCCCCTTAAACCATCATTTTGCCGTTTTTTAAGCATAATTGGAAAACTACTTGGAAGAAAAATGTGAAATTTTTGAATTTCCATAAAGCAGGACTTAATAAATCTCAATCCATCAAAAAAATTGTAGGTTGCAATTCATAATTTTTTCGAATATTAATTTCATAATTCATATCATAAAATTATAAAAATTGCAAATTCAGCTTATTTATGTTTGGGTATATTAGTATTATTACCACAAAAAAATTAGCACATTAGGAGCATAATTTCGGGAGATATAAATAAAAATATGAAAATATAATTTAACATTAGAAGCACTAAATTTTGACTGTTTATAATTCAAAAACTTATCATTCAAATGACTTGAAATTTGGTGTCTAGGCGTAGTTTGAACCGAAGATTTGAAATATCTCGTTAAAATTGGGTATTGCCATTGAAAAAATTGAAGTTAGGATTCGTTTTAATATGTATATAACCCCCTAAGAAAATTTTATATACATCATTTAAAAGTAGACTTTATTTCCAATCGTTCGGTAGCAGTAACTTTCTTCTATGATGATTTGTTGAGGTGTTAGTAGGGGGTGTTTACTTTTTTTTTTCCACGACTGTACCTTGTCCAGAGTAGTCAAAAACTCTAAGCTGATGAGGTACAAGAAAAGAAAGCCCCAACCACGTATGACTAAAATGAATCAGCAGAATCGCTTAGATTGAGCAAAATTTTACATTTCCTGGATGTTAGAATATGAAAGACTAATAATTTCCTATAAAGAAATATTCAATTTTTATTGTCCGGACGGTTTTTCTAATTATTGGCACGATTTGCACAAGAAACGAGAAACGTCTTCAAAACGGCAGCAGGGTGGAAGTTCACTCATGGTTTGGGTTACGTTTGGATTTCATGGTAAAACCAACGTTGCGGGTTCCTCTGGCAGAATGAATGCATTAATCTACCACGATCTACTTAAAGAAAACTTGCTGTTATTAACTGAGGAAATTGGCGGACCTTTCTTTATGTTCTAACAAGTCAATGAATCCATCCACATGGCAAACAGCACTTGGGTATGGTTTCTTAATAATGGTGTACATGTAATTTCATGGCCATCTGTTTCTCCTAATTTAAATCCAATGGAAAATGTATGGAGCCTACTGGTTAGAACTGTTTAGGCAAATGGAAAAGAATATGCCACAATTTCAATATTAAAAGCTGTTATCATCTTCCACTGGAATGAAATCGACAAAATATTAAAAATCTTGGTCTACCCCATGCCTTGTCGCGTTTTTACATTAATTAAAAGATGTGGTGTTTACACTAACTATTAATCTATATTTTTGGTCAATGTTCATAGCATTACGAAACACCTAAAAATGGAAAAATGCAATTTATTTTATGTATGTTCGCTGTTTCAAGAATATTTTGTTATAAAATAAAACGATTTGTTTTTCTTCTAACATTGATTAGACTTCAATTTGTTTTGTAACATTTTCTTCTTTTTTATGCTTGAAAAACTGGGTGTTCATATCATTTTGAAACCCAGTGTGTGATATATAATAAATTAAATAATACAAAATTAAAATCCGAATATTAACATAAATTTTTAAAAAGCAGGTTATTTAAATATATCGCATTAAAAAATACAGTTAATTTATAAAATTTTGTAAATAACCTCAATATTTATAGAAAAAGAAATATAGTGTGAAATGAATCTCTATTCATTATTTTTTTTAACATAACATGTGTTGTTTAATTTTTTTTTTCTCAAGAGCAAAAATACATTCTATTTTACGTAGATTCCTATTTTACGTGCAATCAAAATAGGACAGGAAAATATCTGTGGCCATTTGAAAACTGAAATAAATCTATGAACCGTATTATCACGTGTGTTCCAAACTCTCATATTTATAATTTTCCGACGTAGTTGATGAATTCGGATTGTCTGTCTGTCCGTCCATCCGTCGGTATGTTAACACGCGTATATACAGTCGGTTTGACGTATTTTTCTGTTAATGAAATTCACTATAAAAGTCTTGCTATTGAACACAAAGAGTATAGAATTTTAGTTCTTTTACAGAGACGCACAAAAGAATTCCTCTACTTTATGTTCTATAGGGAATAATAGTTTGTGGTGCATTTTATAAGAATTGCTTATTTTGTTTTATCATGTCATTGTATGAAAAAATGGAATTTCTTAACCCCTTCGGGACGAGCATCTTTTACAGAATTTTTAATCTTTAATCACCGTTTTTTTAAAACAGAAATTTTTGCCTCATTGAATCGGGAAAATGTTCGGATTAAATTAGGCAAAATTTACTATAAAAATTTACTGGTGAGAATAATCCCCGATTATGAGCACCTTAATGCAATGAGCACCCTTCTGACCACACACAAAAGAATTCCGTTACTTCATGTTATATAGGGAATAATAGTTTGTGGTGCATTTTACATGAATTGCTTATTTGGTTATATCATGTCATCGCATGAAAAAATGGAATTTCTTGACCCCTTCGGGACGAGCGTCTTTTACAGAATTTTTAATCTTTAATCGCCGTTTTTTTTTTAAACAGAAATTTTTGCCTAATTGAATCGGGGAAATGCTCGGATTAAATAAGGCAAAATTTACAATAAAAATTTACTGGTGGGAATAATCCCCGATTCTTCGAAACGATACGGTATACATTAGCTGTTCAGAATCATATATTATTCCAACCTGTTATTTTTCATTTTAAATTCTATCTCATTTAATCAGAGTATTTCTGCGATTCATTTACGCAACAAGACAAATTCCGAATCGTCGATAGGAGGTTAACAAATGCAATACCGTGGTTCGTACGCTTCAAGGACCTTCGAGCACCTTTTACCAGAATTTTTGTAAAGTAATATTCGCCTTATTTAAAGAAAAAGAGATATATCATCAGATATAGCGACTAGTACTTCACGAAATTTCTTGTACTAAAACACTTAAAATCTTTTGAATTACTTGATGCGTACGAACCCTGAATACGAATTTTTAAGCCCTTCGAAGACACTTCATTGGTTCAATTACATATTACATTTTTGTTTTGAAAAATCGGTATTAAATGATTCAAAATTTTGTAAAGGGCGCTCGTCGCGAAGGGGTTAATATTGTTCTGTTAGAGTTGTAAATTTTATCACAATCGATGTATGATCCATGACTTCTTGTTCTTATTATTTCAGATTTTAAAGGAAAATACCATAATAAATACCAAAACTGATTTTTTTTTCCTTTTAAATCAAATAGTTAATTCTAAAATAGCTCAGTGCGTACAATGATAGTTTTCTAAATTCAAAAAGAAAATACCGATCAAAAAATCTATCCAGTGACCAATGGTCCTTTAATTGTTCCTTTTTGGTTCTATTAAAAAAAATCATATTGCAGGAAAGTAAAATATTGCAATGCAAGTCTGTTAAACTTGACAACGGAGATTTTGTGAAAACTCAGAATTAAATTATGGAAATGTTATATTTCGTATTTTCAGGGCTGCCACTGGCAAATAATTTTGTATTCTATTCACACCACTATTTAAAAAAAATGAATTTTGTAATATATTTCTTTTTAGAGATGTTGCCCATTAATAGTATATAAAATATTTCTGTTTATAGAATGTGGTGTCCCCTGCAATTAAAAACAAGTTGCAAAGCCCTGTATTTTGTAGTTACAAAAATCTCTTGTAAAGCATAATTTAAAAAATAATAATAAATTTCACACCGTTTAACAATATAAAAGTACTAATTTTACACTTTAAAAGAAAGTATTTAATTTTAAGTTATTATTTCTTCCTAAATTTATAATTTTAAAATCATTTTTTAAATATTTTTTTTTCAGCTAAATAAAAATAAGGCATTGAAATAAAAAATGCGATCAAATACACTCAATCTATTGATTCCGAAACCATTGTTCAGGAAAGAATAAATCAATAAATTTCAATCCTTTTGAAGTGAATTAATCAAAGGTAAAATTTTCTTTTTTTGTGTATAATTAAATAGCATTCTTTCAATACATGAAACCAGTTTTGATTACTTTTGGCTGAAGTCTAGAAAATTTTAAATTAAATTCGATTCTAATTTTCTTTTAAAACTTTTTCTTATTTATCATTAAATACAACGTAAGCTTTTAATCGGAATTCGATACGGAATACCCCACACAACTATTTTCAATTTTACTTTTTTTGAGTGTGTCGTTTGTATGTTACTTTTAATATTATTTAAAATTACCTTTTTTTAAAAAAGAATATATAATTTGAAATCATAGGCTACAAATGTGATTGAAATCCGAGAATGTGTGGTCTTTATTTAAAAAAGTTGATATGTTCTCTTAATTTTTTTTCTGGAATATAAAATAAAAAATAAGTTTGAAAAAAAGTTTTAAATCATCACATTCTCGAAAGCATACTTTCAAATAAATATATAAAATTTCTTTTCGATTGGTTGAGCGGTTAGGCCGCTAGAAGTTCATTTATCGGGGAAGGTTTTTTTTTTTTTTTTTTTTTTTTTTTTTTTTTTTTTTTTTTTTTTTTTTTTTTTAGAACCATTGTGTATATAATCCTTCAGCTCCTGGATTTTTGCGACCAGAAAATTCTTCGGTACCAGAATATTCTTATATATATAATATATCTTATATACATTATTATAGAAAATCTCTCATTAAAGAAGACTATATTTTGCGCGTTTAACCTAGATTTCATTTCTAAATGAAACTACTGGTAGTTCTCCTGGAAAAATTCCTTGGCCCGTACGAGCCGTATGGAAATATTATATATATTTCCATACATTTCATTTAAGGAGACAAGGGAGTTTAAAATCCTTTAAAATATATATATTTTTTTGAAAATTTCACCTTAAATATTATTCAAGGGTACATTATATGCATTATGGCATGCATTTATCACATAAAAATAAAAATAAAATATTTTTGAGAAAAAATGGAATTTTACGCGTCGTCATAGAAATCTTCGAAATGCCCCTGCGCATTCCATATCAATGAAAATCCCCCAATATTTCTTATAAAAGTTTGGTTTATATATAGAAATAAAATAGAGCATCGAATTTTATATATTTAAATTTAAAGGTTTAAAAAAAATGAAATTTTTTCGAAAAAAATTAAAAAAATTAATTTTTATTTTTTTTTTTTTATTTTTTTTTATTTATTTATTTTTTTTTTTTTTGTAAATTTTATCTTAAATATTATTCAAGGGTACATTATTTGCATTATGGCATGCATTTCTCACAAAAAAAATATTTTTGAGAAAAAAATGGAATTTTACGCGTCGTCATAGAAATCTTCGAAATGCCCCTGCGCATTCCATATCAATGAAAATCCCCCAATATTTCTTATAAAAGTTTGGTTTATATATATAAATAAAATAGAGCATCGAATTTTAAATATTTAAATTTAAAAGTAAAAAAAAAAAAAGAAAAAAATTGAAATTTTGATTTGTTGCAGATTTTGAAATATTGGGGATTTTCATTGATATGGAACGCGCATGGGGCATTTCGAAGATATCTAAGACGACGCGTAAAATTTCATTTTTTTTCTCAAATATATATATATATATCAGGGCTCGAAGCGTTACTAAAATCTTCGCACTTTGCTACCACTAAATTAAAACGATAATCTTTGTTGCATAGTTCTATTATAGATGTTAACCCGTTCAGGACCGGCGTCTTTTACACGAATTTTTTTCGTCTGGCACCACTTTTTATTAATTGTTTGACTTAACTTTATAAATTACGAAAATGTCGCAATTAAATAAAATTCATTTTACTTTTCTATTTTGCTGGTATCAGTCTCAAGCGTTTTAAGCACTTTTTGAGGGTGCATATATGCACCCATGGTACTGAACGGGTTAAGGGGATCTACCACGAAGAATTCTTATTTAAAATACTGGTAGCAAAGTGCGAAAATTTTAGGAACGGTGCGAGCCCTGATATATATACATATATAAACTGCTCAGCAAAAGTTTAGACACTGGTGATTTTTAACCTTTAAATAAAAAATACGAGCACTTGGGTTATACAAATGGCTGTACTTATTTTTTAATATATTTTATACGTTTTAGGGCAAAAATAACGGTTTTAATGTAGGATATTGCTTAATTTAACTGAAAAAAGTGAAATTTGTATATTACAAAAGTTTAGACACTTTTGTAATTTTTAGGTAACTGTTCACGGAAAAACGCAAATTTCAAAATTATAACGTCATATGCATGTAGTATTTAAGTGAACCTCGCCACAGTATCGGTCAGTGAAGATGCCGCGAGCTAGAAATTTTCGGTCAAATGAAGTAATTAACGCATGGAAGCTGAAATCGAAAGGGAAAACTGTTGCAGAAATTTCAGCTACTTTAAATCGTCCAAAGAAGTCTTTCTATTAAGTACTGTCTATGGGTGACTTTTTCAAAGCAAAACATAAATCTGGAAGGCCTCATGCGGCCAGAAAACGAGATTATAGAAGGATCCATAAACTGGTATCTATACAAATGATGAATGCTTATCGCATTAAAAGTGAGTCAGAGTTTTCTGTGTTAACGGATACTTTCGTAGATGAATTATAGAGAGATGTACATTAGTTTATATGAAAATGATAAAACAACCAGCCTTGAAATCTCACAACAAATTGATCCCTTTCCGTTGCGGAGTAATTCTGTTTATAAAACTGATGAAATAATGGACTGAACTCAGAATTTATAAATGAATTTATTAGGAAAATCGAACTTGCTTATTTTCACGTACATTATAAAAGGAAAATTTTAATTAAGTCTTCTTGGTGCTGTCTGTCAGTTTTGGAATTAAAATTAGGTGTCCTTTTTAAGGACACCTCCCTTGAAAGAGTTAATGATTTGAGCCTTACTTTGTTTTAATTCTCGAGTATCTCTGGAGTTTCTCAATGGTCGCCAAGCAGCGTAAGACTACATACATACATTGGAAAACAATTTACAGAAATTTGGTGAACTTTTAGATCTTCCAAAGTTAGTATTTGTGCAAAATAATGCATCTATTCATGTTGCATACAAATCAAAAAATTATTTTAACTCTCAAAATATTACTGTTCTTGACTGGCCCGCGTGTAGTCCTGATCTGAATCCAATCGAAAACTTTTGTGACATCATATCTCATACGGTTTATGCTATTTTTTGACAATACTCCTCTGTAAATGAACTTCGATCTGCTTTTGAACGTATTTGGTACGAAATAGAACCCCAAGTGATGCAGGATTTAGTTTCTTCGATGGGAACTCACATTTTTGCATTCATAGCAGACAATATAGGTCAAGTTCGATTTTAATTTTTGGATATTTTTCTGTTAACAGACAGATTGTCTATACTTTTGCCACAATGTTAAATTTGTTTTTTTGTCATTATATATTATGTAAAGTGTATAGATTAACATTTATTGTTTGTGTATGAAAGATAAGTCCCCAGTAATATAAGACAGTTGAGTTACAACAATTCGTTACATACTTCTCAGTACAGAAGCTTAAACGATCATTGTCTAAACTTTTGCTGAGCAGTGTATATATATATATATATAATCTTTTTTGTGATAAATGCATGCCATAATGCATATAATGTACCCTTGAATAATATTTTAGATGAAATTTACAAAAATCTTAAAAAAATAAGGATTTTAACCTCCCTTGTCCCTTAAATTTCTGATAAATTCTCTTAATTTCATAATATATATACAGTGAATTCTCGATAAGTCGAATTCGAAGGGACCAGCAAAAATATTCGAGTTATCGTATGTTCCACTTATCGAATATCCTTAAATACATACAGAAGAAATATAAAAAATATTTCAATATTATAGATGGAAATTGCAATTATATTTTAATAACGGAGTCTAGCAAAAATGAGCACTAAAGAAAAATAAAATTTAATAGTACATAATATAAGGTACTTACAAACTCACATTTTATGAAAAAGACTTGTTAATTATGACTGCTTGAAGAAACTTTTTTGTCTTTCACTGGTTAGAAAGTCGCTCATTTTGTAAACAAAGAAAAAGATAATCGTCCACACCGTCTCTACTTTCGAGATATTGCTGCAGCGTCGTCATTGCCGCGTGTGCTTCTTGATTATTTGGTGGTGAAACGCAATTTACTTCCTTGTCATCTTCTTCAGATTCAGGATGGTTATCATTTTTTATTGCTTCAGCTATATCTGAATCACTAAGTTATCCGCAAACTGCCACGTTTTCGTCAATATTCAAAAACTCAGTATCGTCATCTTCAGAAATAACTTGATCTTGTAGATTTTTACTCACAACACAAGAGTCCGCATTTCTTGCAAAGAAGCCACATCTACTGAAGCAATTTTGTTGTTCCAAGCACTATAAATTAGTCTAATTGCTTCTAACACATCACACTTTCGATTTATTCCATTTTCGTCATGCTCGATTGCCTTCCGTACTAGACGCTTTCTGTAGGAAGGCTTTAAACATATAATTATTCCCTGCTATGCTGGTTATAGCTTAGAAGTTGTGTTAGAAGGGAGAAATTCTAAGTTGATAGATTTCAAGTTCAAAAGTTGACAGTGAGCTGTAAACTGATCAACGAAGATCAACACTTCACGCTTTTTTTGCATGAAACACTACATCCAAATTTCTGACGTATTCCTAGAACAATATTAGCGTCATCCAAGCATTGCGATTAGATCTGTACTGTACGGGAAGTGACTTTTTATGATTGAAACAGCGAGGATTTTTGTATTTACCGATGACCAGTAAAGGAAATTTTTCTGTCCCAGAAGCATTGGCTCCAACAAGGACAGTTAGACGTTCTTTACTTAGCTTTCCACAGGAACACGATTCACCCTTAAACATCATCGTCTTGTCAGGAAAAAGTTTTGTAAAAAATTCCCATTTCATCCATATTGAAATAGTCGACCGCACTATAACCTGCGGTCGACTATTTCAATGTTCAATAGTATCAATTTCAATGTTAGTTTGGCTAATGAAACTGTCTTCCATTCATCACACTGCATCAGATTAATCTTTTGCTTCACCGTGTAATGTCCAAAACACGATGTTGTGTCTGACTTTAAACTTTTCATGCTTGCAGTGAAGCCTTCCACATTCAATAATTTTGCGAAACCCAAAGCTTTCTCACATAACATCGCACCACTTAAAGAAATTACACTCTACTGTGTCCTGTAATATGTAAACCATTTTACAAGGGCTGTTTCGATATCTGGGAAGGCACACGTCTTCCTCCTTTTGCACTTTGGGTTGACACTTGACTTATGGCTTTTGAAAATGCTTTCTTTATCTTTCAGTTTGGTAAATAGCGTGTTGGGAAGAATGCCATATTTCAGGGTTATATTTGTTTTTCTTTAAATTAGGATTGTCTTCAATATCTTTTATCAAATTTACTTTTTGTTGTAAAGTAAGAATTTGTAATTCCCGCTTCGACATTTTGAAAGAAAGACCCAACTGAAAACGTATCACGATGTGAAAGCAATAAACACTAAAATGACAAGACTCAACATTAAAGTAATGAACTTCAATGAAATCTTAATAGAATCGAAAAAAAAAAATCCTTGCATAAAATCGTGGGAAACAAGACCAATTAGAATTAACTTAGCCACCTGCTCTGTTTCCAAAGAATACCTGTTGAGAAAAGGGAATGCATAAAAAAAAGAGAAATGAATGGGATGGGGGATGGGACGATTTAAGCTGAAATACGAAACTCGCTGAGGCTCCAGACTGACCGATGTAGGAAGTAAAAATAGCGTCCTTCAAAGCCAGCGGGGGAGAGTAGAAAAGTTTTATCTAACAGAAAGTGCCAGTATTTTTGAGCTGTGGCTGAAAAATTAAGAAATTAGTCGAATTATTGTTTTTTCTCTATCGGAAAAAAATCGACTTAAAACATTTAGACTTCGACAGAACGAGAACGTTTAATATTGAACTGCAATAAATTGACCGGGACTTCGTGTAAACTTCGACTTAAACGAATATTCGACTTATCTGACTTCGACTTATCGAGAATTCACTGTATATATATATATATATATATATATATATATATATATATATATGTTACATTATTATATCTCCCTTCACGATTTCCCTGTTTTATTCTAAATTACTACTCTATATTCACTAATTCATTATTCTTAAATAATCTCTATAGTTAAATCTGTTAAATTCCCCTTATTTTAATATCTATCTTGCCAAACTTACTTAAATATTAACCTTTTAGTTATTCTTAAATTTTATCATGATCTACGATCATTTCTGTGTTTTCGAATGTTCTTTTTAGTATCATTTTTTTCCCTTTCGAGAGTTTCATTTCCCGCCTTCAGTTCCTTTTTACTATTTTATCCATCCGCTCTTAACTGACTGGATTCCTTGCCAGTTCTCTCCCATTCGTCCGTGACGTAGGATGGCATGGTATCCTTAAATCTTAATTAGTTCAGAGCGTGTGCTACGTCACCTATTGTATTACTACTTGAAGTGCCAAACAGCGGATACACGCGATTCTTCCTCAGATTTTCATCGTATTTTTTGTTATGAACATTCCCCTGGTTGTCGTATGGGTCTTCTTATATCTCCAAAATTGCTCACCGTATTTAATTGATATGTAGTGATGACACGACTACATCTGATGGGTGGAAACTGCACCACCGAAACCTACTTCAATAAACTATTGAGTTCACCTATGTCTTGTCTCACTTATTTACGCAGAAACCTATACTGAATAAATCTATTTGTCAGGCCAACCATTCGATGACTGCAACATTCGAGTTCTTATGCTTTGAAGTACTATCACCTAACATCGTATTCTGCTGTGGCTTACTCTATTTTTCATCGATGTTTAAATTAACGATCGTATCCTAAAAGTGCATTTCCTCTTATTTGTTCTTACATGTACAATTTCAGCTTCCACTATTGCATTACTACTAGATGTGATTACACTACTGGTATTTTTACGGCCAGTAACTTCAATTCATTATTTAAATCTTCCAATATTATGTAAATTTTAACACACACACACACACATATATATATACTTAAACTTATTATACTTTATTTTTCACTTTTATATCCATACTATTATTACTAACAAAAAAAAATGCATAGCTATCATATAAAAATGCCGTGTACGCCTAAACCTTTCTTTTTTTTAATTTCGACAATTTTATACAATTGAACATTTAATCATTTTGCTTCATTCGAATTTATAAAAATATGTTTAATATGTATATACTATATATTTTTTTAAATTTTAATGATATTTCTCATTTTTAATCTTATCCAAATTGCTTTTCTATCTATTTTTTTCTATTTTTATAATTATACTCACTTTCAATTAGGTTAGACTTTATCTCTCATATTATGGCGTTAACTAAGAGGTTTATCAAAAGTCTAATCTGCTCAATTGTTGAACAGTCTATATAAAATAAAGCAATCATTTAACAAGTGCATTATTTTCTTTTTAATGAACTATTATTGTTCTTTAAGTGGTGTATTATAAGTAATTTCCTTGATGTATATATATATATATATATATATATATATATATATATATTCTAAAATTAAGACCTAGAAAATTTCCTTATATTATCAGCACCTTATTTTCGAAAGAGATTTCATAAAATATTTTATCTCAAGAAAGCATGCATTTAAATGTTCTACTTTTCTGTAACATGAATTTGGTCTTTTGCTCGACATTCCAATAAGAAAAATGAAGAAAAGAATAAGATTTCAATGAGAAAAAAACAATGCCTTCCTAGTCCTAAAATGAATAATATCTTTCATATTACGAATATTTTTTTTTCATAAAAGAAAGATTATATTCATTTGGCAATAAAACGGCTGTTTTCATTATTCATTCTTATATGATACAATAATATATAATGTAATATTGTCTTAATTTTCCTTCTGTGTGCTTAACTGTTTTCCAAAAGGGATATCACCAAGAAGATGAATTGTATGGAGCAAAATTTTTTTGACATTTTCGGGTTTTTTTCTTCGCGCTCGATGTCATCTATGGAGAATTCTTTATTGTATAAAGAAGATTAGAGAGTTTGACTTGTAGGTACATTTACCGAAATAAAATATTCTTTTATTTAGTATATTTATTAAAAATGGAGACTTTTGTTTTATATATGACACAAATTGAACACAATTATTACAAATAAAATAACACTCTGGTTCATTAGAAGTACATTAGGAGACTACGTTATTAGTCAAATTTAGTTTAATTTATTAATTTTACAAACTAGGGTAAGGCGGTGTAATGCGGTGCTTAAATGTTCTTAAACTGAATGATAGTAATAAAAAAAAAACTACATGTCTTTAAAAACTGTGAAAAACACAAAGCATAACACTTTTTTTATCAGCGACAGATTCAAAAAAGAAAGAAGGAATTTGGATCAGGACGTAGTAAGTTACAACTATTAACCCTCTCGCTGCGCAACCCGAGAGTTTTTCGGGCAACGTAAAAGTAGCAAAATTTGCGCAACCCGAGATTTCATCAGGATGCATTTTTTCCGTCTAATTAACCATCTTTGATCATTCCCACCAGTAACATTTTTTGTAACTTTTGCCTTATCTAATCGGAGCATATTCCCGATTAAATCAGGCGAAAATTTCTGTTGTGAAAAACCTTTGACAAAAGAATAAAAATTCTTAAAAGACGCTCGTCGCGAAGGAATTAAATTTACAATTTTTGAAACTATTTTAATAAAACAATTAAGCATTGAGAGGGTTAAGAAAAAAAATCTATGAAACACCAAATTTCGTCTCACGGGGAAATTTGGTGTCACGTTTCGTAAAAATTGCCGCACCATAATCGGATATTTTGTTGTAATAACGTGCAGCCTTTTTTAAAAAAAAAAAACTTTAGAATGTACTATTAAGAACAACTATTGTACAGCTATTCAGAACACTGATAAATTTCGAAGTCAGATAATATTTGAGAACACTGTACATATTTCTTTGAGAGCATTTGTATTTTAAATTTACTGTTTATAATAGCAAGTACATGGTGAATTTTGAAGACTCTGTTGAAATTCATAAAGTTTTATGCTCTTTAAAAGGTGACCTTTCAAACTAAATTAAAAATAAAAAATAATACAACACAGTTATCTAAACGAAACCTTTGATACACATGTTTTTTATGCATCAATAAAAGCATAAATGATATTTAGAATGTTTTAGTACAACTACCCAGCTTAATAATGTACACGGAATTAATTTAGAATGGATGTTATGATATTTTAGCTAACATACAGGGATGAGAGCGCTCCGACCCAAATTACCGATTGCAACCAATAAATTTTAATAGTACTTCTCGTCGTATTTAATAACAGAATTTTTGGTATTTAATAAAGCAAAGTATACTACTAAAACTTAGAGGTGAAAATCAGCCATTTGGGTCGGAGCGTTCTCATCCCTGTAACATAACTTAACCACTTAACTGTTTTCCCCGAACTCAGTTCGGAAAAGAAAAGTCACCTTGCTTCGTTACAAAAAGCTTTTTGATATCACTAATTTTTACCCGTAATCTTCCCATTCATTAATTTGCAGACTTTTTCGATTATTTAACGCAAATATTTTAATACTTAAAAAGTGGTGTTCTTTTTTTCTGAAATGAGTTGAAATGAAATAATTCAGGTGTTAATAATAATAAAAAGAAGAATAAACTGTTTCAAACAATTTTTTAAAAAATAACTGTCAATATTGTTGGCTACTTCCATGGGTTTTCATAGTGCATGTCTGCTATGCTTTTTGACCACCATTTTTTTCGAAAGCTTGCTTCTTCTTATTCAATTAATGAGACATCTCCGATAAAGTAAGTCACATTTTTCCGGTCTAAAATACTGGTAGCATAAAACCGTATCATGTGACTTACACTACAAGTACTCATGCAACTACCATGTTATCTCTGTACATGTACTCTGTACACTGCAAAAGGCGACAAAACACCACTCACAAGGGTCATGCGCTTTAGGGAATTTTTTGGCAAATATCAGTACTTTATTTATAGAAATAGAAATCTAGGTTAAACGCGAGTAATTTCCCTTTATTGAAGAAGATATTTTTTATAAGAAAAAAATAGTACCGAAAAGATTTCTCGACTTGAAATTTCAGAACAAGTGCGATCCTTGCAATCAATTGTATGGGCTAGAGTTAAACCTTTATTATTTAGAATGAAAATAATGATATTTAAGTCACTTGCACAGTCTTCTGATTAATAGGCTTACATAAAAAAAATCTACTATCTTAATAAGAGGCTATGCCACAACAGAAGCATTTTTAAATACAAGTTAGATTTCGGGTCTTAAAAATTTTAGCAACTTAATTCCTAATTTAATACTTCATTCTAGTCTCAGAAGTTTTAAGTCATCTGCCTCCAAACCGTGAAACCAGACACAGGTAATAACGATTTTACTTTTTCCAAATTGTCAATATTAATTGTCATGTGATTATCCAAACGTTCACGCAAAATTTGTTCCGACAATCAGCTAACATAATAAAAACAAATAAATTTATATGTAAAGTACAGAGGCACCAATTTACCCCCTTTTTTCTCCACGCGGGGTGGTTTGGTGCTTGCAACAATATAATTTTTTTGTTCTCTGGGTCATTTTCAATCATGCAGGATGATAAAAGACAATATTTATTAGAGTGCTCTTTCAATATGCTAGTACAATTTTTTTTATTAATATGTACATTAGGGTAGTTTTAAAAAATCGAAATATCTAATTCTGATTCTACATACAGCAGAAAAGATCTCTAAGGCATTCATAAGAAAAGCAAAATAACTTTTTTTGAAATCGAATAATATCTACTGATCGCGCGCACCACCTAAAATTTCTGATTATTGGCGAGATTCAAGGTTTTTTAGCATTAAAATGAAAACTAGTTTCTGTAAGATTTTCATACGATAGCGTAGAAAAGTTGGCTATGGTAATAATAAAAAATAAATAGAAATACATTTTTGAAATTGGATAAAATTTCGCATACAGCCAAAATTTTCCAAACATTTAGGAATTTCAAGATTTTTTCGTATAAAAGTGAAATATAATTCCCGCAATGTTTTCACATGCCATAGAGTGGAAACTGCTAATGGTATATGCAAAAATGTTTATATATACATATATATATTTGAAATTTGATAAACACCCGCGATCGCAAATTTACCTAAAAATTAATTAAAGATTTTTTTTTTTAGCAAAGAAAATATTTTTGTACTATTTTTCGAATAAAAATCTAATATCTATTGTTTCTTTGAATCTATGTTAATATTTGTGAAGCATTTTGCATTTATTATAGGACACAGAATATTCCGTTATGGTTAAATATTTACTTTTTTAGAGATTTCAACAAATGCTGTGGTAGTGTAGTTTATAATTTCCTCAACGGCGACCGAACACATTGCATTTCGCGCTAGTATCATGATATAAGGGCAAATCCCTACGCATACATAAAAATATATATTTAGTGAACGAAAAATCAAATGCAGAATGCTGTCTTTCATGAACAAATGAGAATTTTCTATAGATGCCCTAGAAGCTGTTTAAAGCGGTGCTACTAAAACCAATACTGTTTGTGAAAATGACATTAATGGCCAAATTGAAGTCTATGTTGACCTCCATCGCATTGGACGATCTGTTTTTTCTCCATTGTATCGAGTTGACATACCTCCACCTTTTCAGCGAGTAGATAGAGCAAATACCGACATAATCCATTTGGTGGTCTAATTGAACAACTCATGAATGGACGACAGCTCTTCCAGAGGTAGTCCTTGAACCAGTCGACTGAATAACTTCCGTAGTGGATAGAGATAAATTAACACTAGAACGGCGGCGAGGGGTCATTTTGACCCTTGCCGAATGAATACATGTCGATTCGAACCAGAATTTGTTTTACAATATAAGATTTATATATGCTGCACAAAAATAACTTAAATAAGTATGTTAAATAGTTTTAAGTAAAATTTCTGATGTGAAATATTTTTTATAAAACTTGAGCAAAATTTCCCGCCGTTCTAGTGTTAAGCAAAGATCAAAAATATTTTCCAAATATTTGCCTTCCTCTCAAAACAAGCAGGTAGCCAAGTGTTTTATCTTGTCGTAACACTGTCCCTATTTCATTTTCCAGATGGCTTAACTATGCCTGTATACACATTACATTTTATGTGAGAACAGAAAGTCCATCATAGAGATAAAGCCATGATTCACTAAACCCTTATATGATATTTTGATTAGAAATTAAAATATACAATAACTTTACGTATAAAAATATTAATGTTTACGAAACCATTGAAACTGTGTGTTACTCGCTTGATAACCAAAAACAAATTATAGATTCATAAATCAAATGAAATGCTTTTTTGTCCACAATGGAAAAATTTCGGCGATTACAATTTTTGACAAATAGATACACATATAAAAATCTTTGTGTGAAAAGAAAATTAAAATGAAGGGGCTTTGTTTTGAAAGTGAAAACTATCAGAAACATTATTACTTCGACACCCATCTACAAGCTCTCTAATTACACTGGGGTCATTAACTGGAACTCATGCAAATTGTTGCCTCCACTTAAACTTTGAAACAAGACTAACGACGATATCATATCTTTCAAATAATGTGCTGACGCGCCAAAAGGGCATGTAACAATGTTCACCTGCAGCGGTCAGTGTAAGGAAATATGCGTAAAACTACTTTCAGAAGCATCACTAAAATTTCTGAATCGTAGTTAACCGGACAGTAGTTGCATGTCGGTCTTTTTGCCACCTATATAAATTATATTCCGCTAACTCATATCCCCTTACAAACAAAATGAAGAAGTCATGTAGCTGACTTTAAATGTTTCTCCACCACCATAGTGAAGTAACAAGACATCTCTGTTTTTCCTTCAGGTGTATTTTTTAATAGTAAAGCTGAAATTGGTAGAAAAGCCTTCGCAACGATCGCTAATGGCTAATTTAACGAAAACTGGTCATGTCTGTCACACGGCTGATAATTGCTATGCTTGTTGGCTACCAGTATTTTAGAACGGAAATATATGACTTGTTTTATTGGAGATATGTCATCAATTGAAAAACGCGAAGCAACATTTCCGAAAATAACGTGGCCAGCAAGCATAGCTATTTTCAGCTGTGTGACAGACATGACAAGCGTTCATGGAATTAGCCTAATGTCAGTTCAGTTTTACTTTTTCCCATTGTACAAAATTTCATGAATAAAATATATAATTTAAGTAAACTACAAATTTATAACTTCATTGATATGTAATATTCGAATATTAAGTAAAAAAAAAATATTCTTATTTTACATTTTCAGTATGTGACGGGGCTGGTGGAAAAAAGACCGAGCGTGACTAATAACGTTCTGAAAAAAGACGCGACTACTCTCGGATTAAGGACTAGAGTTACGTTAGATCGACTATACATTCTAAATCAACACGGCTGTTATAGGCGACTATTTTTTAATTATGTCTCGCACCATTGTTATAAACAAAAAAATTCCACGTGCTCTTTGACAACATCTGCAAAAGAAATCCTTTCCTTTCCTTAACACTAAGATGCCCACGAGCAGTCATTTTGACTGCTACCAAATGCCTGATAAATAATCAGTTACAAAAGCAACCACTTTCTCTTTCTCTAAGACACATACACACTCGAAAACAAAAAAGAGAAAAACTAAATTTATTATGTTTTCATTTTACTAAGATGAAAATTACCATTGAATAAAAATGTTTTTTGAAAGCTCAATATTTTTTATCTCTAGAAAATGAGAAAATACAAACACAGCAAATACGATTCTAGAAAAAATATTTGAAGAAAAAACATAACAGAACATTGTAAGAAACATAAAAATACTTTTAATCGGAATGAAAAAAATTCTTAAAGCAAATTCTTTTGTTAAAAAAAAAAAAAAAAAAAAAAAAAAAAAAAAAAGATTAAAAAACATTATTATTTTTTCTTTCTGATGAACGTAATTTTCCTATTTCACCCGATCTGCTTTATCTCCTTCTTAGAAAAGAAAATTTAAAAAGCTGTTTTTATATGGGTCTGTGATCCCACATTGATGGAGTTTCTCAAAAGTCAAAAAAAGAGAGGAACAAATTATTTGTTATGGATAATGAGCATTAGAAATTTTAACAAAAAATATCCTTTCGATTTATGTTATTAAGAATTAAACTTTAATCATTTTCACTCTAAAAGTAATTTGATTAATAATTTGTATAAAAATTGTATTTGGATTACGAATTACATGTTCATAAAAGTGCTTTTTAGTCTGTAGGCATTATTATAAAAATGCACATAGAACAAGAACTAGATTTTGTTTCGTGGAGAAAGCTTAAAAAAGCTAAAAAAATGGAAAATAATTACCTTCACCGATCAAGATATATTTTCTTGAAATGCTGTACTATTAATTAGTACTAATTGTATAGTAACACCTGTGTATTTGTATTTATATTGTACATTATCGTATACTAAAAAGTCTAATTCAACTTTCATATTTTTATAAATATTTTTTTTATATATTTAAGTGATATATATGTAAATTTTAAAATTGAAATGTAATATTATAACTGGAAACATTGATTTAGTTGCACATGCTTTTAAACTGAACTCAAACAAATTTTAGAAGAAACATATACAGTAGAACGTCTTTTATCCGAAACTCTTTTAAACGAAATCAGATTTAAAGTGTTTTTTTTTTTTTTTGTAACTATCACATTCCTCGTGTGCAAAATCCATTTTCAAAGCCTTTTTTTTTTATAACTACCATATTCCTTGTGTGCAAAAGCCATTTTGATAGTTTTTTTTTTTTTTTACTATCATATTCCTTGTGTGGAAGCGGTCCTTTCCGAACTACGAACACATACAGATATTTTTTAACCCTTTCTTAGACTTCTTTTGGATTTAACTTGAACTCCCGTAAGGTAGCGGAGTGGAACGAAGAAAACGAACAAATTAGCAATTCTAAAGCTTTTGAATGTTTTGAAAAGGTAGGGCATGGCTGGAGCAGCAGAAAGACTGTGATACTGGGGAACTAATAATATTAAAAAAGATAGAGCTTCAAAGCAAAGGCAATAGAAACTACGACAAACAAAGCATTTTTTCAAACCCGTAACCTATGTAAAAGGTACTTAATTTCAAAATTAAAAATCAGGTAATTTATTCTTGTTTCTATTTTGCTATTGGTTTATTTGTATTAGGCACTTGTTACCATAATAATAAATATTGCATATATTTCTCCTTAATCTTAAAATTGAAGCATTCTCGATTATACGAAAATTTCGATTTTCCGAAAGAGGGTCGGTCCCAATTACTTCGGATAATCGAGGTTCTACTGTATTTATGTTTTATTTATTTATTTCTTTTGCTTCAAAAACATTAAGAAAGAAACATATGATGTATACAATTGCTTATTTTTTTGTGTTACTTTAATTGCAACTTTGTTTTTATGAATACTTTGAAAATTTAATTTAACCCCTTAACGCTCGAATTAAATTACGGTTGAATAATTCAAATTGCTTATTGGCACCACTTTTATGGAAAAGAAATATTCACATTATTTAATGACAGTAAAAGCGATACTAAAATATAGCCAATTTCACTATTTTACAAAACTGGTGGGAATCAAACAATTTGAGTAAAAGACACAGCCCGAGAATATGACGGGAGCGAGAATTAAGGGGTTAAAAGGAATTATAAAAACATTATTTAGATCTGATTTAGATTTTTCCACTCATAATTCAATTTTACCGAGAATTAAATTAAATAAAAACAAAATATAACTTTAGTTTTAATATAAACATACAACCATCTAAAATTCAAAAAGAATTCTTAAGTAATTATTTAATTTATTAGAATATATAATATAGAATGTGGATCTTACTTGGCTGTTTAAATCATGTATATGGATTTAAAAAATATACATTAATAAATCAGTTTTCTCAATTTGAAATAATAAATGGCCCGAAAGATTATACAAGATAATTAGCGAAAATTTATTTTAAGAAAATCACAAATCACAAAGCGTTTATACTTTGCAGGTAATAGTTTATTCCAGTAATCTTTAACGAAATATTTATGTAAAATTTTATAACTCCAACATACTCTGGTCCATTGACTTAACACTACAAGTCTGGTCCAACTGGTGTCAATTCGACACCGATCAAATGACAAAATGTCGATTTTAACCGGAATTTGTTTCGTAAAATTAGTTAATTGTAACTCAAGAAAATTCGGTTAAATAAATAAATGAAATTGTTTTAAATAAAATATATGTTGTTAAAATGTTTTATTAAGGTTGGGTAAAATTTCCAGACGTCCTAGTGTTAATGCACAACATAAACGTTTGAAAGTCTATAGTTGCAAAAGTCAAATAATTGACTTACAGTAGTTTAATTTTCAGGTATTTCAAATACCATTTAACAACTAACACGTTGAAGTGAGAAGAAGGAAAGTAAAATCAGCCTAACTCCTAACAACACCGTCAAAAGTCGGCTAATAAAACATGTTTACTTTAACCCCTTGAGGGGCAAGCAAAAATGACGCTAAATATTGAATTCTCACCGGAATAATCGAAAAATTTTATTTTTAAATAAGAAAAAAATCAAATTCTCAACGATTTTCCTCCAAAGTTAAAAATATAAAATTTAGTAAAAAATTTCTGGTTTAAATTAGGTGGGATAAATTTTATCCCACAGCCCCTCAAGGGGTTAAGATATTTTACAACGGTGATCGTGTAGGTGTAACTTTGTTTGATTTTTTCTTGATAAAGTATCCTTATTTTGTAGTTTTTTATGATAGTATGAAATATTTTTTCATTGTATTTTTCAACTGCGATAGTTATTTAAAAGTAATACAATTTTAAAATAAATTTAAAAGCTAATATATAAATTGATTTTTATTTTAATAGAATGTGTTAAATTAAAAATGGTTGCCTTTTTGTACACTCTGGTATATTGAAACTTTTTACAATTGTAAATGCTTATAAATATTAACCCTAGATCTACCGGGAATTTTATTCAAGTTTTAATAAAACGTTCTATACCAGAATTTTTATTTAAAACTATTTAACTTATTTATTTACCTTATTTTTGACTGGTTTATATACTTAGTTTATTTTAAAGAAATTTCTGGTTTGAATGAATATTTTGTATGTACCTGTCGGGTCCAATGGACCCGTCTGGTAGACGGAGGGTTAAATGAAAGAGTGTCATCTGCAACATTTGCAACTTATCTGCATAAGTGATTTGTTTTAACAGATACGGAATTAGTAATTTCGAAAATAGAATTATATGAGACCTGTTATGCTATATCAGATTAAGCGGCTCATCCATTCATTTATGATTGGCATTAATCCAGGGTTGCCACGCTTCAGTGAATTTTCCAGATGAAGTTTCAGTATTTATTTATAGAAAAAAAAAATCTATGTTAAACACACGAAATTTTGCCTTATATAAGGAGAGGTTTTCTATAAGAAATTATAATAATTATGAAAAAATTTTGACGTGCAAATGAAAATATTTAAGTCGACCGTAAATGCGCGCCCACAAATATTGGAAGAAATTGATAACAATTGCCTTGAGTATTTTACCAAATTGATCAGTATGAAGAAGGCCACGGACGAAGAGGTTGCAAAATGGGTGCCAGTAGCTTGGGAAAATGTGCCTGTTGCTCAATCAAATCCGGTTTTCAGAAACTGGAATTATTACCTTATATGCCGTTAACCCCTTGAGGGGCAAGCAATTACCAGAGGTGCCAAGTTCGCACTAATCTTCCGTAATGCGAGGATTAGTTTAACCCAGTTTAAAAAGTTTCGAACCAGAAAAATTATTTGATGAAACTTTATTTATTTAATTCCAGTTTTCTACGTGGAACTTATTTAATTTCATCTCTGAAAAAAAATTCCGGTACGAAATGTATTAAACCAGGGTTAAATTAATCCACATATTACGGAGGATTAGTGGCAACTTGGCACCTATGAATTACGTTTGTGTAATGCTGAATTCCCACCGGAAAATTAGAAAAAGAAATATTTCGAATTAAAGAAAAGCAATTTTACGACTTTTTTCCACCAAAATTAGAAAAGTAAAATTTCATAAAATTTTTCTGGTGTAAATCTTCATTAATCGTAGGTGGGATAAAATATATCCCACCGCCTTCAAGGGGTTAAGGCAGACTGTGACGTTTCCGACGACGAGGCCGAAGAAAACATTCATACACTAGACCAGTGGTCACCGCCCCTGAATACTAAACTTCAGCTATGACACAAAAATGGCGGCTTGCGAAGGCGGATTTCTTTTCACGCAGGTACTGTCCATTAAATGTTGACACCAGTATTTTATAAATATATATATATGTATATATATATATATATATGTGACTCATTTAATATCAGAAAAAAACTTAAAAGTTTATTGGCACGAATATTTAAGGGACCGTATACACGCTGAAAAAAATCTGCCTTCGGCAGCAGCCATTATTGTGTCAGCGCTCAGGCCTAGTATTCAGGGGCATTGTAGTGTACGATTAAACAAATTGTCCGTATTTCTTTCCTTAGTTTTCAAATCCGTACAATCTTAGATTTAGAATGTTATTTTTCTTAATCACAATTGTACTCAGCAAACTTTAAAATTAGTTGTTTTATACCTTATCATATAAAAAACTCATAATACATGTTGTGCAGATATTTTATTACAGACATTTTTTCAAGATTATGACATTTTCATTTTCTTCTCAATTGCCAACTTTTAAGAAGTCTTTCGCTGTACTCATTACAAATATAACAATATAAACAAATTTCTATGATCATAGTAGTCCCAAATACTCAATAATTGTTGTTGTATATAATCAAGCAATGATAGTTTTTGTTGCACTATAACTAAACCTGCTACCGAATTTATTGGCAGTTTACTTTCATCCAGTTGTATTCCAGGGTTTTAACACTAGAACACCCGGAAAGAGTCGATTCGATTCCAACCATATGATTAAATGTCAATTGAAACCAGAAATGCTTTCAAAAAATAAGTTAAATTTAAAAAACGCAGGTTTACGTTAAATAAATGAGTCAAATAATTTTAAATAAAAATTCTGGTTTAAAATATTTTTACGAAACTTGACTAATATTTCTGGGCGTTCTAGCGTTAACCAAAAGAAATAAGATCGGTAGGGGAACAGCGGTGAGTATCACACACACTGTGTGCATTATTTTAGAATGATTTAATAAACATAACTTTTGTTATAAGATTTCCGCACGCACTTCCGTTGATTGGTTAAGATTTAAATGTATATTCCTTAAAAAATGTACGTACAATTAAAGCAGTGTGTACCCCTTTATATTTTTAACGCAATAGTTTAAAAGTATAGACTAAACACACGAAAATTATTTAAATAAAATAGATAAAAATACATTCAAACTGGGATACATTCAAATTAGGTCAGTCATTCATCACTGTTACTTAATAGTTGATTTCTTCATGTATATGCAAAAAAATTGCATTATTTATGTAAGGCAGGGGTGGCGCTCTGTGGCACGCTTGCTACCAATAATTTTTTAACCCTTTCCGGCACAGGCAAATTTTGTTGTAAAATGATGAAATCATCTACTGACACAGGAATTAACACAAGACTTTTTTTAGAAATTAAAAATTAGTTACTTTACACATTCATTGTTAATGCAAAATAATATTAAAATATTCTTGGTGCCGTTTGTAAGTTTAGAATTAAAATTAGGTATCCCGTCCCGGGCACACTGTTCCGGAAAGGGTTAAACAAAGTAGTCGAATTCTTGAATCGCAGATATTCGATGATTAGTGACGGCAGTGATACCTATAAAATTTTAGTGGTATCCGGCGTGCCAAAGATTGACATCCCTGATGGAAGGCGACGATGTTTATTCACAAATTTTCGTCTGATTCCGTCAGATCCTGCGCCACTTATTACGGTAATAGTCTCTGAATTCGTCTTACGTTAAAAGAGGACTAAGAAGGGAAAACGATGAAAGTCCAAAGAGAAATATTTCAAAAGAGCGAAGAAAAAGAAGGCGAAAGCACCTCATTTGCACGTTGTAGGTACAATTACCGACATGTTTGAAATTACTACTATCGTTAGAACTTCAATCGCAACCTTTTTTGTTAAACCTTAAAAGCGAGTGTTTTTATTTAGTTTCGAAAAAATGATATATGATTCTCTAAAAGGTTTATTACACAGGAAAAATAATGAAAAAAAAAAATCAGAGATACATATTTCATATAATACGTCAATCTTTTCGTATGTTGCACATCTGCAATATAACAAAAAACTACTGTCGTATGGCCGTTTTATGCTAACATATTGCAAACTAGTAAATATTTTAATAAGTATGTCTCCAAATACCTTTTTTTTTTTATTATAATTCATCATTTAACCCTTTAATTCCCATGATAGAATACGTTCTAGAAATTACGTAGTTCAGAGATCTGACTTTACACCAGAAAGTTTCAATGGTTACTTTCGCTTTATTTAAATAGGAAATGTCTGTTATTAATTAAAGCAGATATTGCTATTTTAATTTTCTGGTGTGAATTACGTATATACGAATAAAAAAATCTATTAAATTCAAACCACTGTTTTTTGCATATATGCAAAGCTGCGCACTAGTAATAAGCTATAATTTCGTAAAAAAAAAAAAAAAAAAAAAAAAAAAAAAAGGTACTTTTAGCGTTTTTCATTCTTAGTCCTCAATTGCACGCATTAAAATAACATGCTTTTGCGCCCCAGCGTCATCTGTTTGGACATGAATGACAACTCTATAAAAGTTAAAATATACAAAAGAACCTCTCGAAAATAACTTATATATTTTTTTCCTGAATAACTTTCCGGTTTTTAATATAAGTCATTACATACTTTGCATTGCAAATTTTATTTAATGTATGATATCAACGTTATTAGAAATGCTATCTTAAAATATAACTACTTCCCTAAACCTTGGAAACTTTCTATAATTTCTCCTATTCCTAAACCTGGATCTAACCTTTCTGATCCCACTAATTACAGACCTATCTCCTTGTTACCTTCAATCAGTAAAGTAGTGGAACGTGTCATTCGTACCCAGTTGCAGGATTTCATTCAAGAACACAACATTCTCATGTCTGAGCAGTTTGTCTTTCGCCCAAAACACTCCACACAACACCAGCTACTTAGGGTTGCTGAGTTTCTTAGTGAGAAACGCAATGCGAAAATTCCCGCAGATGCCATTATTCTTGATGTCGCAAAGGCATTTGACAAGGTCTGGCATGTGGGCTTCATATACAAACTAATTCAGCTCGGTTTTCACCCCAGACTTATACACTTAATATACTCGTACCTTTGCGACCGCTCTTTTCAAGTCCGCATAAACAACATTCTTTCAATTATTATCGTAGCGGGCATCCTTCAGGGGAGCGTGTTGGACCCATTTTTATTTAACGTTTTCTTCAATGATATCCCACGCTCCTTGCGCACATACCTCGCTCTTTATGCGGATGACACCTGTATTTATGCTTCAGCACACCTCCCGTATACTCTATACAGGTACCTACAGGCACATATTGATGACTTCATGAACTGGTGTACGGTTTGACGCGTCGTAATAAATGAAACTAAAACTACTGCAGTATACTTCTCTTCCAAACTAACATTTCCTAGTAGAATCATAATTAATAACACTGTTATCCCATGGTCAGAACAGGCAAAGTATCTTGGGGTCATTCTGGACCGCCGCTTAACTTGGAAGAAGCACACCCTTTCCATTAAAGAAAAAGTCGCTGGTGTCTTTAACTCTATAAAACCTCTCCTCAACAGCAAAACTCTGTCTGTACACAACAAATTAATTCTTTATAATTCATGCATCCTTTCCATCATTACCTATGTCAGTCCGGTCTGGGGCTTCACTTGTAGGACTACTATGGACAGCTTTAGTCGCCTGCACAATACCAACCTGCGTACTGTCCGTAACGCATCCCGTTATCTTCGCAACTCCACGGTCCGAATAGATTTAAAAACTACTACCTTGCGTAAGCGTATTAACGACCTTGCCAAAAAATTCTATGAAAAAGTTTCCGACATCCCTAATGAAATCGTAGCGGAGCTACCGGATTATGACGCCTTTGAGCCCCACCACCGGAAAAGGCCCGGTTTTCCATGATAATGGACACTCAGTAATATCTGGCTGCACCACGCTATATTTTGCCTTTGTCAATATTTTTCTCTTCTTATAACTTTTATATATATATATATATAAACCTCTCTATAAGTGCTATAGAGACCATAAAAATTTTAAAATTTATAAAAATAAAATGAATGGCCCTGATTAGTCCAAAATGTAATTTTATCTTAAAATGTATGGTATATAAAAATCTGTAAGTAATATACAGGGCTGTACAAATTAATTCAAGTACGTTTCTATAGATTGGAACAAATTGAATGTGATTTGTCATTTGTTTTATACGATTTCTTACTAAACTAAATTATAGAATACTAAGTAGGACATATAAAAATACTCAGATAATATTCAGTGTAACACAAAAGAATTGGTGTGCTTTTGAGGATATATACGGTAATTGCTGTAATTGGGTTTTCAAATACGTTTCGTGTATTCTAAATTGTTTACTTAAGTATTAGGTTTTCCCAAAAGTTTCTATCGCAATTCACGGGTTATTTTTTATTCATCTAGCACCACTTTCTTAAAACAAAAATCGTTCACATATAGTTTAAGAACATCTGCATAAGAAATCGACAGCAAAACTTTTTTTTTAATAGTGGAAGAAAAGAATATAAATATAGCCGCCAGTGGCCGACTATTTCTAAAGATTATTGTTGCCGGATAGTAGTTATTGTCGACTATTGTTGTCGAATGTCCCCCAGGACGTAACGGAGTGCAACGTAGACATATTGATATTTTAAACCTACATGGGACTAAACAATCCTGGTTCAGCGGAGACAACGATTTCATCCTGACGCTAAATCCGGCCACCACCAAAAGAGAGTTTTGCTGTCTAATAATCCTTTCAAGGGCAATTACTTGTGTTTCTATAATGTTGAATGCGCACACCGAAATCTTAACAAAAATAAATTGCAAAATAAGGAAAAGGAATTTTACTTCATTTTCCACCAAAGTTAGAAAAGTAAAATTTAATAAACATTTTCTGGTGCAAAATTTCATTAATCGTAGGTGAGATATAATATATCCCACCTCCCCTCAAGGCAGTGTTGCCAGAGTGGGGACTTATTTAATTCAGATTATTTC
The DNA here is from genome assembly GCA_963932465.1 of Maratus speciosus. Classification (NCBI taxonomy): domain Eukaryota; kingdom Metazoa; phylum Arthropoda; class Arachnida; order Araneae; family Salticidae; genus Maratus; species Maratus speciosus. The sequence continues at coordinate 235,922,928 of OZ010794.1, read as the reverse complement.
ACTGTCAATACTTTTTAAAATAGTATAATTCGCCTTATTTATCAGAATATTTAATCTATTTTTAAATAAGCCGTATATTTCTATTTCAAAAATAATGTGAAAATCAACATCTGGACACAAAAAAGTCCCCAATCTGGCAACACTGCGTCAAGGAAGTAGGTGGCAATTGATACATTACGAGCTGCTTTCAACAAACCAGACCCCCAACTCTTAAAAATTCCGCAAACAATTTGACTAACTGAAGGGAACAATGTAAAGGAAACACACCGAATTAGACAACAGACGAGGATACCATTGTGGCAACTCTAACCCACAAGTATCTTTGATTTTCAGAAACACACTCCTTGCACACTCCCTTGCAAGTCGTTCTGCCCTGCTCTCCCTACCAACGCCCATTGCTCCGTTTGACTAATATTTGTTTTTGTTTTTTCTCAGAAAATCTCTTCGCAAAAAAGAAATTGACACTTCGAATAACATGAAAAATCTCGATAACTTATTTGCCAGTAAATCACAAATGTTTAGGAAAACAACCATTATCAGATTTCTGGAAAGATGGAAGAAGGTTGTTGAATAGAATGACACACACATATTTCAATAAAGTCTAGACTTTTTCTAAATTCCGACTGGTTCATTAAAAAAAAAAAAAAAAAAAAAAAAAAAAAAAAAAACAAGAAACTTTTGCGACATCCTAATATCTTCATTGCCGTATTAAACAGCAATATATCGTTAAATATTAATGAAGTTTTGGAGAGTGTTTAATTATCAATGGTTGACGCATGATTTTTCTTTCCCGTTATTATTACTCAAATTCTTAATCCGTAACGGTCGAAGTGCTCCTGTCACATTCATCACTTACTCGGATTTATTCGGTTGGCGCAACTTTATTCTTTAACCCCTTCACGGTCGCTTAATATTTGGAAAAACCATTAAAAAAGTACCTATTTCTTTTATTACAGAAACTGAATAATTATAATGTATCTAAATTAAATATGCAATTAGTTTTTTTTTTTTTTTTTTTTTTCTAAGGCGAAAAAAAAAAAAAAGATGTTATAGAACAAATTCATATTTGTAGAAAAGCCATCATGCGAGAATTATGTGTCTTAATGTTTGTTTTACACCGTACAAATTAATACGAATAAAACCTTTATTTTTCACATCTTAGATCTTTATTTATAATCACCACACACATTTTTACAAATAATATATACACATTAAATTCTGTTTATTAATAACTTTTTGAGAACTACATATTTTGAAACATGCAATACAAAACCCAACATTACAGTCAGCGCAAAAGTCAAAATCAAGCGGCAATGTTCAAAGATTTCACACCGAAATGCCAGTTACATTTTTCTGGTTTCAGAAGTTTTTTCCAGCAATAAATCTCCAGCCCGGAAATATGACGGGAGCGAGAAATAACGAGACACCTCAGCCAAAGCCGCCTCAAGACTACAAGCCAGACACGCCCTTCATCTCCCCACGTGTGACGTCACAGCCCGTGGCTGGCTAACTGCCAACGCGCCAGCCCCGAACATTTGAATTTTGTATGTTGCTATTTTGCGTGCACGTGTGTTTTACTCAGCCTGATAACACATTATTTTCAAGGTAAGTTTTATTTTCAAATTATATTTATATGCTATCAGCACAATTTTTATTTCTTGTGTTCAAAATCTTTTATTTTTAATTTCTTTGAAATAAATTAACTAGCAAATCCTAGTACGATTCTATCAATAATACCGTGTCTCAAAACGAAACTATATTATTGTAGTTCTGTTTCGTTCCACATAGAGCAATAATTTAAAATGGCAAACATCCCTAAATCGTGTCAAGACTTATGTCATTTAATTTGTATTTTGTCACACCATCCTCTCTTTCTAATTTGTTCAGAAATTTTCATAAAAGTCGCGGTGAATACATAGCATTTTTATCTTGTTTACTTCTTTTAAAGCAAACCCCGATCGATATACATGTATCAATTTGTTGTTGTTTTTTAATCTTAAACGTTTGCTATCTTAATAAAAATTCTTTTTATAATTTTTTGTTAAATTATAAATGCTTATGTACTGCGTAAATAGAGCTATGGGGATAATGTTTTTGAATATCTCTATTTTTGCCACAACTGTAAACAATTTATTTACAAGACTAGAGGAAGGGCTGTTAGTACCCTTATGCAAAACAGTAGTTGCCCCCCCCACACACACACACACCTTCTTCGCAAAAATCCTATGTGTTTTCATATACATTTTAATGTTTAATTAAAAGTAACAATAAATAAATTTATTATTCTGTAATTATAAATTTACTTTTAGATCTAGTCAGGAAATACTTTTCATCTCATAAAAATTGATTACTTTAAGCTTAAAAGATGTGAACAAACATTTAAGAACCCACACAACATTATTTTGGAAATGAAATATTTTCGTGGAAGGTTTTTGTGTTTTTTTTTTTTTTTTTTTTTTTTTTTTTTTTTTTTTTATCAGCTATTACCTAAACATTCGAGGAAAATGAACATAAATTAGGAATATTTTAATTCCAATTGATGAAAGTCTTTTTTTTCTTTCTTTTATTTTTCTCTTCATATGTCAATACGCTTTTTAAAAAATCTATCGATTGTACCTTACATAATATATCAAACTAATACAAAACTAAATAATAATTTTCTGTTTCATGAACTTGTGTTGTTTTAGTATTATGACAGTTTTGTGTTTTTTAATTTAATGGATTTTATGTGAAAGTTACCCATTTCTAATAAGTAAAGTTTACAGTACGAAAATTTATTTATAAGAATACTTAATTTCATGTATACTTTAATTTTACTATTTATTATATGCAGGTTTCAAATCACTTAATATTTAATAGGATATTTACTGTATAATTTCAAGTCCGATTAAAAATAAAAATAGAACACAACTTGAATTTGTTTTCATTTAGCATTCACTTTTCTTCCACTTTAATTTAATTTTTAAATGTGGGTTTTGATTGGCACACTTATTGTTATTTATTTATTTTCAAATAACTGAAAGCAAAATAATTCAATTTATGTGTTTAAACTACAAATTTATATATATATATGTATATATATATGTGTGTATGTAATAATGTATCCCAACAAAAAGTTTTCGGTAAAAAAAAAAAAAAAGCGCCAAGTTCTCCTTAATGTTTCGGCCAGAAAAAGTAGTGATATCTGAAGTTCGCACAAGTTAAAAGCCAAACATCCCAAATCTTTCATTGAAAATGGCTTCCTGCGACTTGGCCGTTAATGCCTTCTACAGCATTTCAAAATTAATGATTGGAAATTACGCATTTATGAATTATTTAAATATTAAATGTAATATTAGAATGCAAAGAGGCAAATTCACAAGAAGACATTATAAGTAAAAGATTTTTGATAACTACCATTCAGTTTCAACAAACATTAGTTTTGATTACAGATCATTTAATCCACTTGTGGTTTAATTGTCATTTTGTGCGGTCTAAAGCTAAAGTCATTAACGTAAAACCCAAGAAATAAAACAAAATTTACTTACTTCAAATCTCACAATATATTTAAATAAATCATACATTATATTTTATTGTATAATATTGAAATCTTGTGTATTGACGAAAGAGATTTTTTTCGTTTGAACATTTATTATAGTTTGTTTGTATACATTAAGAGGTATTCGATTTATAAACTGTTAAAAGCTGATACTAATTATGTTTTAGCAATTAGGGATATTATCTCCTGAATACAAATATTTTGTTATTTTTAACTTCTAAGCATGTAAATAGACTGAAGTTGTTTAAATGCTTTTTTCAAATGTGTATTTTATTTCTGTACTCTGTGCCACAAAATGCCTAAAATAATCAAAAAATGTAGTTGGCATATCTCATTTAGCTCATTTGTACATATTTTAAAATTTGAAAAACTGTCTCGAAGGCATTAACGGCCAAGTCGCAGGAAGCCATTTTCAATGAAAGATTTGGGATGTTTGGCTTTTAACTTGTGCGAACTTCAGATATCACTACTTTTTCTGGCCGAAACATTAAGGAGAACTTGGCGCTTTTTTTTTTTTAACCGAAAACTTTTTGTTGGGATATCACTACTTTTTATATGTTTTTTCAAGTTTGTTATTCCAAACTATATTAATATGAAAAAAATTAAATTTCTGTACTTTTATGTTAGCCAGGAGCAAATCTCCTCATTAGCCTTTTGTTTTTTCGCCAATAGCATTTTTCATTTTTCACATGTGTAAATTAGAAACAATGCTTTGATTTTCAAATAAAATATTTTGGCTTATGTTATTATTTCCTATTTATTCATTTATTTATTTCTATGTTAAATATTCTATTAAATAAAATGAGGGAAATGTATCTATTTTAAATGAGATGACTGAAAAGTATATATCTTTAAATGAAATAAATGCAATATGAATAATGGAGTTGGGAACAGTATTTCGCGATTTGCCACTTGCGCCCGGCTAACATAAAAATACCTAAATTTATTTTATTGAGCTTTACAAATTTATACTTTATTTCTTTTTATATTAAAGTACTACCCGCCTCTAGCAAGCAGTATTTACCATATTAATTCCATGCTAAACGTTGCATCATGTTACTGTTATTCATAATTTAATTTACTTGCCCATTCTTTCGCCAAGTCGGAAGCTTTCGATAGAGAAATCAAGAACTCTTTACGATCATGGAAGCACATCATATATTTTGTGTTGTTATGTATTCCATATTTCGTGACAAATATCTCTTAACTCCCTTATGCATGTTTCTTTAGCAGTTACGATTCGTTCTCTAATGCGGAAATTTTTAATCCTATTAAGTAATGTTTTCTAATTGGGCTCACTGCCAATTGTTGTATTTTAACTGATACGACTGGGTACAAGTGAAATGGTTCTTATGAAGTCCTTTGATAATATCTGCATTTGCATTAAACCATATTGATGCTAATATCTTTTTGTTTCACGTTAACCTTTTCAATAGACTCGATTACGGAAGAATAGAAGGTCTACCGGCTTGTTGTGGCTTAAATTTATTTAGTTTTGTTGAGTTGGCAACAGCTCAAAAGTTTCATTTTTTTTTTTGTAAAAATAAAAGATGTTCGACGAATAAATAAGTGGGATTTGTGAATCATTTTAAATATATTTAATCGTAAGATTTATAATATCTGAAAATACGGATATAGTTTAAACATTGATGTTAAAAGCAGCGCCCCAACAAACTGGTGACCCGTGAAGCTCAAAAATGTCTAAAAGTGAATCGCCGAACAGTAATGATCCTTCTGTGAAAGAAACGCCGGAACTAAACAAGGTGAGCATAAAATTCCTCCATTTTGGACTGATAGACCAGAAATATGGTTTTTTCAAATTGAAGCACAATTTAAAATTAATGATATTACTAAGGAAGAGACAAAATTTAATTATTTAGTTGCTCAACTTGAATCTAAATACGTAGAGAATGTATGGGATATAATAAATAGCGACAGTTTAACCAAATATTCCGATTCCAAAGTTAGTTTGCTACATTTATTTTGAGAAAGCGAAAACGTGCGAATTAAGCGATTGATAACCGGAATTGAACTAGGAAATATGAAACCTAGTCAGCTCCTTCAAAAGCTAAGAACTATAGCTACTTCTGACGTTTCTGAAAACCTAATTAAAACACTTTGGCTTGAAAAATTGCCCGACGGCATAAAAAATATATTGCTGGTCAGCGAAGAAAAATTAGCTGTAATGGCAGATAAAATCAGTGATATAAATTCAAAACCTGAAATTTTTTCTACAAATAATAAATCTGATATTAATGATAATGCGGAATCTCACGTTAATAATGAACTTGTAAATCGAATTGCTTCTCTGGAACAGCAAATTTCGCAACTGTGCGTTTCACGAAACTCCAGAGCTAATTCTCGAAATAAGGAATACCGTTCTGACTCGCGAAGCAGATCTCGTAAGCGCTACAATCCTAATGGCAAACTGTGTTATTTTCATTTCCGTTTCGGCAATCGTTGTTTTCCTGATAAATGCACCCAGCCTTGTGCCTGGAATAAAAAGACCGATTCTAAACAGGAAAACTAAGATCAGCAGTGGATGTAGCGACAGATTCCACTGCAGATAGATTTTCGGATTGTCGCAAATTTCGCTTATTTGTTAGAGATAAAACATCGAAAGTGCGTTTCTTGGTGGACAGCGGTGCAGATGTTAGTATTTTACCAGCTTCCTCTCAAGATAAACAATCCGTTGATTACAAACTATATGCTGCAAATGGCACAGAAATTGAAACGTATGGTATAAAGATGCTAACACTTGATTTAGGACTTAGGCGAGAATTCCAATTTCCTTTTATTGTTGCTAAGATAAACAAAGTTATTTTGGGCGCTGATTTTCTAAACAAATTTAACTTGTTAATTGATTTACATAAGAAGAAACTAATTGATGGAGTAACTCAACTAAGTATTAATGGCGAAGTTGCTTCCATCAGTGAAGATAGTAATATCGGCACAGTAAGTAATTCCACTAAATTTTATACTCTGTTAAGGCAATATCCTGAAATAACCAAACCAAATTTATTTTTATCAAGTGTAAAACATAATGTTAAACACCATATTATTACAAAAGGTCAACCTGTCCATTCTAAAGCAAGACAGTTAGATCATCAACGACTTGCAATAGCGAAACAAGAATTCCAATTTATGCTCAATAATAATATAATCAGGCCTTCTAGTTCTCAATGGTCAAGCCCTCTTCATATGGTTCCGAAAAAAGATGGCACTTTTCGCCCATGTGGAGATTACAGACAATTAAATGCAAAAACTATTCCTGATAAATACCCTATTCCGCGAATCGAAGATTTTCATCACATTTTGAGAGATACATCTATCTATTCTAAACTTGATTTATTTAAAGCCTACTATCAAGTTCCCATTGCCGAAGAAGATAGGTGTAAAACTGCAATTATCACGCCATTCGGCTTGTATGAATTTAATGTGATGAGTTACGGCTTGAAAAACGCACCAGCAACGTTCCAAAGATTTGTACATGAAGTTTTTTCAGGTCTAGATTTTGTTTTCACCTATTTAGATGATATTCTTATTGCATCTACTAGTGAAGAAGAACACAAAAATCACCTCAAGTTAGTGTTTGAAAGATTAAATGATTACGGTCTTCGAATAAACGTTTCCAAATCAATCATGGGAGCACAAGAAATAGAATTTTTGGGATATTTAATTGCTCCTCAAGGCTCACGTCCTTTACCTGACAAGGTTCAAGCCATTCTTAACTATCAACTTCCAACAACTATTCATGAACTTAGAACATTTCTAGGCATGATTAATTTTTATCGTCGATATCTAAAAGATGCATCTAAAAACCAATCTCTTTTACATGATTACCTCAAGGGAGCAAGAAAGAAAGATAGAAGAAAAATTCCTTGGACAGATGAAGCGAAAAAACAGTTCCAACAATGCAAAGATGATTTAGCCAATACTGCACTCTTATCATTTCCGAATTCTGAACTACCTCTGTCACTATGTACAGACGCTTCAGATTCAGCAATTGGAGCAGTACTTCAACAATATGAAGATAAAGGACGGAAACCTATCGCATTTTATTCTAAGAAACTAAATGATGCACAAAAGAACTACAGTACTTACGATAGAGAATTACTTGGTATTTATCTCTCTATCAAATATTTCAAGCATTTATTAGAAGGAAGAAAATTCACGATATATACAGACCACAAACCCATAACCTTTGCATTCCTACAAAAACCTGAGAAAGCATCTCCTCGCCAACTTCGTCACTTACACTACATTTCACAATTTTCAGCTGATATCCAACATATTAAAAGTCAAGAAAATATCATTGCTGATACACTATCTAGAGTTGAAGAAATTTCTTTGATCGATTATGATAAAATAGCTGATGAGCAAGGTCAAGATGAAGAATTCCGAAACTTGAAGACATCCAAAACTTCCCTGAAATTCAAGCAGTATCCGCTACCTTCTGGAAAGTCTTTGTGGTGTGAAACTTCAACAAGTAATATAAGACCATATATTCCTAAATCCTATCGCATGAAAATATTTCATCAAATGCATGGAATGTCTCATCCTGGGGTTAAATCATCTGTAAAACTCCTGACATCAAAATTTATCTGGTCAAACATCCGAAAAGATGTACAGCTATGGACCCGGTCATGTATGGCCTGCCAAAAGAGCAAAATCAATCGACATACCAAATCAAGGTTCGGTGAATTTCAACCTCCATCGGAAGGTTCAGTGATGTTCATATTGACCTGATAGGACCTTTACCACCATCAAACGGTAATATCTACTGCCTGACCTGCATAGATCGGTATACTAACTGGATGGAAGTGATTCCGCTGAACAACATTTCAGCCGACACAGTTGCTAAAGCATTTTACGGTAATTGGATTTCTAGATTTGGAACTCCATATCGACTCGTCACAGATCGTGGTTCACAGTTTGGATCAGAGCTTTTAAACATCCTGACAAAAATGTGTGGGATAAAATTGCAGCACACGACAGCCTACCACCCCCAAGCCAATGGAAAAGTCGAACGATTACACAGTACTCTAAAGACCGCACTAATGGCACACAATAATGTAGCCTGGAGTGAAACACTGCCAACTGTTCTTCTTGGTCTACGCACTGCCATGCAAGAAGATTCTGCACATACTATAGCCCAGATGGTCTATGGACAAAACATACGTTTACCTGGAGAATTTTTCCATGAAAGTACAATTCCTACACCACCTGATAATTTTGCCAAACAACTTCAAAAAGTGATGGAAGAAGTCGGACCAAGAACTGTGTCAAAAAAGTATGTACAAAAAATATTTGTTCCTAAAGATTTAAAAACCACGTCACATGTGTTTGTTCGCAAAGACAGAGTTAAAAAGCAACTGGAACCCCCATACGAAGGTCCATTTCCAGTCGTTGATAGAAACGAAAAATATTTCACGCTCAAAATCAAAGACAAAACTGTAACTATCTCTATTGATAGGTTAAAGCCTGCATACTTCTTGCAAACACCAGACTTTGCTACAAAGCAACCAATACAGAAAATACAACCTGCAAAAGCACCACATGACTCTCATATTCAAGACCAAAAACTTCCTGAAAAACAGTCACGTTCGGGACGAACGATTAAACTTCCTGTGAGATTTCGAGACTAGCACATACATTTTTTTTAAGTAATGTTCAAATTTTAGTGCATTGTTATTTTTGTAATTAACATTTTTTGTATATATTGTAACGTAACTTCGTTACTGGGAGGAGAGTACTGTTGTGGCTTAAATTTATTTAGTTTTGTTGAGTTGGCAACAGCTCAAAAGTTTCAGTTTTTTTTTTGTAAAAATTAAAGATGTTCGACGAATAAATAAGTGGGATTTGTGAATCATTTTAAATATACTTAATCGTAAGATTTATAATATCTGAAAATACGGATATAGTTTAAACATTGATGTTAAAAGCAGCGCCCCAACAGGCTCACTGCCATGATCCATTTGAAAATCTATCATTCTTCTCATCAGATCGTGTTGAAGAATTAGTCAATGTGCCATGATTTTAAGATTTTAGCTAATTTTACTCGAAACCTGAAAACTAAAATGCGAGGAATCGGATTATAGAAGATTCATTCTAAAGTACATATCGATTAACAGGTTACATATTATAGAATTATAATAATCATAAGGAGAACTGGCAGTTTCAATGCTTTAATAGTTTCCGTAAATTCTCTTTATATAATACAGAAGTTTTAGCGGTGTAAAGATTAACAACATAGTCACAGTAAGTATAATAACACTACAATATAACAACAATAGCAGAGGTTTTAGGCAGTGATGAAACTATTAGTACTTTGGAAATATTATTTCGTTATATCATTTAACTATTGAGATGATATGCGGAAAAATAAAAATAGATGGCTCGCATTAATAATTAACTCATTAAAAAATAGCCACTAGCGTCAAATATTCGCCAAGCTTGGCGACATTTAGCAAAGTTTCGCCAAATTTGCTAATATATCATGTCAATTCTCAAATTTGGCGACAAAAAATGTTTTGTTTATTCTGACGTCATAATAATGCATATGTATTATGTATTATATACATACCTATAATATGTATGATGCAAATGTATTACGTATTATATGCATATGTATAATATGTATGATGCATATGCATAAGTTCATTAACATCACTAAAACGCACTTAAAGGAAGAGTGTTCCATAAATAGTAGGGATAATTGCCAGATTAACCAGAGTGCTATTGAGATTAGAATTCCGACATTTATAATAGACCGGGAGGCGTCTGTACACACCATCACCTCATCGAGTTTACAACTGAAATTTTAGGATTAGTTAAAACTAGATTAGCATATTTAAATGCAACTGGTCTGTTAAGTCATATCTTGGTAGAAACCACCTGAAGACCTAATTTTAGTAGTTAACTGATAGGTTTACTATTGTATTTTCCTGCATCCAAAAGTTTGGAAACATGGAGTAATGGGTGCAGGAAAACACAATGGAAAATCCACCAATTAACCCGTAAAATCGGGTCTGTAGGTGGTTTCCACAAAGATATGACTTGGCAGACCAGTTACATTTCAATACGCTAATCCATATTTAACTAATCCTAAAATTTCAGCCGTCAACTCGATGAGGTGATGATCTGTGCAGACGCCTCCCGGTCTTTAATAAAATTTGTTTTAAGGATGTAAAAGATAGAAAGATGGACAGATAAACTGAAAGATTTGCCTTAAGATTTTTGTAAAAGCATATAAAAATTCATTCAGCTTGATATCATGTAACACCTTTATAACTCAGGCTAATTTTCTGTTATCGGGTTTTGGCGACCAACATATCTTATCTATAACTATAATCTTTCTTTTACAGATTTAAAATTAACAATAAATTAACAGTAAGTAGGCTAATAACACAATATAACATTAGCAGCGGACTTCGGACGCCGCATCTGTTGCACATCGTTAAAGACAGTTTATTAGTTACACATTTCATTTAATTAAAAGGAGATTTTTAAACTTTCATATGGAATTAGGATATTTGGTACTTGTTAGTTATCCCGTTGACCAAATTACTGTTGCCAAATTGTAAGATTAAATGCCAATGATAGTTGATCGTAAATGCCACATTCACTTGACAACACGTGTTTACGTCATCAAATGATTTTTATTTCGACGTTTTATTTGTATTTTTATTAATGTTATACTAATTTATTTGTTTTTTCGTTATTTAAAATAAAAATTATGTCAATTTGTATAATTTGGCGAGTGGTTTGGCGATTTATATAATTTGGCGAAATTGGTCGACGGGATAACTAACAAGTACCGGATATTTTTCCACTATAGGGATCTTGGCATTTTTTCAAAATCTTTGCGCAATTCGGACTTCAGAAACTGAGATATGTTGCCAAATGATATAAACAACTATGAAAACAAACCTGATGAACTTTTATGTTATTTATATAAGCATTTATATAAATATAAACATTTTATTTATACATGTATAAAATATTATTTTTTATATACAAATTATTTATGTTGGAATATAAAAATAAATAAACGGGTTCCTTACATTAAATAAATTCTATACATATGGAAAAAATTGCTTGTGTGTATGACACAGTAAATAAGTTGCAAAAAAATACGTTATTATCAAATTTCTTTTCTCGTCAAGGCTGTTTTTCTGTATTTCGCCAAGGCTGCTATATCGGAAACGTACCGAATTGCGGTTATATTTTGTTAAATGTTTTATTGTTTTAATATCGTAAATATATCATAACCTATACTGATTAAAAGTTTTAGGTATATTCATTTTTTCTATTTAACAAACATCTTTGGAAAGCATATATATAAAATGTTATTCTTCTTGAAATCACGTGACCCCCTTCAAAACTCTGTAATCGTGTTTTGGCGACCAACATTTGGCGACCAACTGTTAACGGCCAAATGAACACCCCCTGTTTGAAGTGTTTAGAAGCGGAAATTCTGTGTTTTCAGATTTTTCTGGTTAATTGTGCTACAAACCCGTCTTACTTGTGAAATTTCATGATTCTACGACTTTTAGAAGTACCTTAGTTATTTGATGATGCGAAGTGAGTCAGTGACAAAAAAGCGCTTTTTCGGAATTTAATATTTCGAAAACTACTAAACATAGAAACATGAAATCGTGGAACCTTAGTTCAGTTTGACCATACGAACATGTGTATAAAAGAAAAATTTCTATATCTCTCCCTAAAACGACGTTATGAGGAGGTGAAAAGTATGCCGAAATGGTTCAGGAAAAGGTAGCTTACGGCTTGTGCGAACTTGGCGGACGCACTGCCGTGCTCCCAGATAATGTCTTGTGTTTGAATATATACCAAATAGATAATTGATATTGTTTCTAAATTTCAAAGTAGAATAAATAATAAAAAACTGTCTACTAAAATAAATTTAATACTTGGGATTTTTTTTTTCATTAACGAATTTTCTTTAATGTAACTTTAATTTTGATGCACATTTTCATTGACACAGTGATATTATTTCATAAATATTGTTTTTGTGTTATCGTTATTATTATTGTTTCGAGTGATCGAAATTGATTAAAAAGCACTTAATTAGCGTCTTTAAACTATAAGTTTTTATTTTTTCCCATATGCTGTGATAATAAGTTGAAATATAGAGGAAAGAATTAATATATTTTAATAACGCATGTGCTCTCCACGGCTGATCTAAGCCCCGCGTCGTGACGTCACGAAACCTTGTGTTTGGCTTGTAGTCTTGAGGCGGCTTTTCCTCAGCCCGTGATATTGACGGGAGCGAGAATTAAGGGGTTAAGAAACATTTTTACTTGCACTTTAAACCCTTCGGAATTTTTAATCTTTAATCACTGGTTTTTTAAAAACGAAATTTTTGCCTAATTGAATCTAGAAAATGCTCGGATTAAATAAGGCAAAATTTACACTATAATTTTACTTGTGTAAATAATACCTGATTCTGCGTACTATAAGCGGGACGAATACCGGTCGCTGGTCCCCATGCGTTTAACAGCATGTACAAGAAAAAATTATTTAAAAACGCACTTTTAAAATATAGTGGTGGGAATTAAATAATAAAAAAGTCGTGTGTATAAAGATTAGGCTGCTATTTGCCGACACTAGTCTAATGTTGCCAGTAGGCTACTATTGTTCAATTCATGTTTCTTGATTGTCACCACTTTTTGAAATGGTAAAACTCCCCTTGGTTAATATATTGTTAAATAGGGAAAAAATTACCTTTTCAAAAAGTGATGCCAATCATGAAATTTAATTTTAACAAAAGTTGACCACTGGCAACAACTGACCAGAACCGTAAAATATCAATACATAAAGTCTTATATTTGCCCACGACTTACAGAGTTCCAAAAATTTTCGGATTTGCTATCACTAACACGAAACTCTAAAACTTCTGGTACATTTCTATCTGCATAGCTGCCAACTTGTACGGATTTTTGCTACCACTAAAATATAATAAAAAAATTTGTCCAATTGAATTGCCGAATTTCAGTGAATGTTGACAAATAAATAAGGCAAAAATTTCTGTTAAAATATAGTGGTAGCAAAAATCCGTACAAGTTGGCAGCTATGTATCTGCCACATTGAACCTTGAAAATAGATTACTTTGAGTTTTTAATATACAAATTATACTGCGAAAATGATGTTTTAAAAGACAGATTTTTCATAACAAGAAATAAATGAAACTAATAAAAATAAATTTCGCGTTCCTGCAAATTTTATTAAGAGGCGATATGAAAATCATCATCATCATCATCTTCTTCAGCATGGGTTAGTATAAATAAGCCTGTTCCGGCTCCGGGGCGGTGGGGCTTTTGTGCACCAATGACCCGGAAAGCCATGCCGGCGGTAGCGTAGATACTGGCAGGGTCACCCAAGCCGGACAGGCCGATGGATAGGTGCCAGACGAAAAGAAACACCATGGTCCTCCTGGTTGGGGGTTTTACGTAAGGTTGGTACCCTCAACATGTAAAAATCTCACTACTCGTAAACCCCAAATGAACAAATAAAAATGATAATCATAATATTAACCCTTAAATGCATAGTGTATCAAATATGTAACACTTTTTATTTAACTTTTATAATAAATAAATCAAGTTCTTCTGAACCACAATATTTATATAGACATGTCATTGTGCAAAAATCACATAAAAGTGATACTAAATTACTTTAAAAATCAATCTTAAAATTTTTGGTGTCTAATCTTTAATGTAAGTATAGAAAAACGCAATTCTAAAGGAAAATTCGGGAATTTAAGGGATAAACATTAATAACGAAACAAAAGATATGCATCTTAATAACACAGTTTTGATAATTAAGGTAGACAATATTTGATACAAATTAAATAATTTTCTAAGTATGTAACTACTCAACTACAGCACGCATAATTAAATAAATCCACTCACTATTTTTTTCTGTCTCCTGTATTTTTATAGCTGTTAATAACTTTTACGATAAAGTGGAGAATGAGTATTTTTTTAGAATAGACTGGTTACTCTGAAAATAAAAAACGAAGGGAGAATATATATATTTTTTGCCTTAATTATGGTTTAATCATTTACCTTGTTTTCAATTGTTTTTTTTTTTTTTTTTTTTTTTTTTTTACTTGTAAAAAAAAAAAAAAAAAAAAAAACAATATGAATACTAACGTTTTTATTACGGGACAGAACTGGAGAATATTTATACGTTCAATCATACCAAGTTTTACAAATGACATATTTACAAGCATAAATTTGATTGATTAAAATTAAAGTAAAATTAAAAATGAAATCTTATTACCGGCATCATTCAAACAGTAGCATTTACGCTATTACACCATACGTATACTTGACAACATTCAGTTAACTTCCATAAAATGCTGGTTAAATTGATCCAGGTTAAACATGTTTCTAACCTGAAAATTTACTTGATGTATCAGTATAGATTTGATATCACGGTTCATTATGAAATTTTTTTGAATTAATTTCCTTCAAACATTTTCTGGTTTGAAACGTGTTTAACCTGGGCTAAATTAACTAATATTTTATGGAAGTTTAGTTCGAAGTTGGGAAGTATGCATAATTAAACATATGCTGCTTACATACAGGGAGATGAGGAAAGACGAGGCGAAAGATGACAAAACTATTCCATCATTTATAGAATTCAAAACAGTATTATTAAATATTGCCATTTATGTGAATGAAAAACTTAAGCAAAACGCCATTGGTGCTGTAGCGATGGTGAAAAAGAACGATCGACTGCCGTGAACAGTGGTTAACAGATGACAGCTTTTAACAATCACATCTTAACAATCACAGCTCTAAAGTAAAACTGGATCACGCATAAAAAATACCGACAGGAAGCAATGGCGTTTCCATGGTATTTCGTTGCTGACTTGGGGAGGATAAAAACAATAAAGTATGTCACGTAAAAGAAACTCACTTAAATTTTATTTTAACACTAAAAATTTATTTTTATTTAACTAGCGAATATTTTAAATTAACATGACATGACTCAAAAAAAGTTGAGTTGAAAAACACTGCATTCGCTGGAATACAGCGGGCGTAGTACACACACTCCAGTCTAATTTTGGTTTTATATTTTTAAAAGGAAGACCGCCGTAGTCAGGTCGTAATATAATAATATTAAAATATACAGAAAATCGGTGTTAAATAAATTTATATATATAAAGGAATACTTAAAAAAGAATTCATTAAAAAAGAATTGGTTCTCGCTTTTTTTCGCGTGACATTTAATATTAAAAATAAAATAGTTCTTATCGTCCGAAATTTCGAATTTTTTTAGTTACATATATAACGTAGTTGAGCCAAATTTGGCCAGTGTTCCTAAGACACCCACCACCCCTCAACAAAAAGTGCAATTAATTTCATTTTTAACCACAAAATGACGCTACTGCATTTTAAGCCACGTATGTGCAGTGCACGTCGCTGAATTTGAAGAGATCAGTTTGATCGGCTGCCATTGTATTCAGACGTTTCACTTTTGAGGGGTAGTTGTTCTAATTTCCAGGTAAGATGATATTTTAATTATTATATTTTATTGTGTTTAAATTCATAGAACTTTGAATTATGATATGCATAGCTGCCAACTTTTACGCTTTCTTCATACCACTAAAATTTTATAGTAAATGCTGTCTTATTTAATCATCGAAATCTCACGATTAGAGAAGACGAAAATATCTATTAAATTTTAGTGGTAGCAAAAAAGCGTAAGGGTTGGCAGCTATGGATACGCTTTCTGAAAGCTTATTTCTTTCTCTTTAACCGCATTTACTTTATCAGCGTAATAATTTTTCGTTGTGAAATTGGCGACCATATGCATGATCCAATAATGGTCCAACAGGGTACAAATATGGAAATCAATGCAGTAAATGCAACATTTTTAATTTCTACGTAAATATCTGAAAATAACTTATTACCATTTATTACTACTTATCATGAGAGTTCTCCAACAATTTTCACACTATTGAGAACACCAGAGAACACTTATGATATACATACTAAAAAGAAGTCGGTATCTCCCAGAAGAAAAGCCCTGAACTACCGTGCACAAAAATTGGTTCAAATATTTTTCGTGTCAGATGATAAAAAGATTAAGAAGAAAAACTTGAAAGGTATTAAATAAAAGAATCATCAGAGCATAATAGTAAGCAACATAATAAGAAAATCAAAAACCAGCCTAGTACACTGCCAACAAATAAGAAAAATCATGCATTAAGCATAGATTATTAAACACTTTCCAACACTTCCTGAAGGCTTTAACAAAACTTCGTTATTTAGGGAATTAAGGTATATAAGATAACTAAGTATTTTAGAAAATGTATAAAACATTTGAAAAACTGATTTCAGCAGTTACCGTCCATAGCCAAACATATATTCCAATTCTTTTGAACAGCCTTGTATTTGATACACATACTATAGGTTGATATACATACTATATAGGTTATATACACATTTATACATACATTATATACATTAGGTTGATATACATACTATATAATGGAGAAATTTAGCCCCAGCATTTAGGTAAGAAAACACATAATATATTGAAATTTCTCTTTCAGCAATTTATAGTAATAGATGGAAACATACTTGAATACTTTTGTACAACACTGTAGTTAACCTAGTACCTTTATTACATGCCACTGTTTAGCTAAAATTTAATTCAAACTAAAACACTCTTAAAACTACTGAAATCACATTTCCAGAAATTATCATTTATAGAAGGTCATGTATCCAATTTTTTGAGTGACCCTGTATATCCTTTTATCTATATTCTACAAACATTTCTTAGTAAACTAAATGCAGTTCAGCGTAAAAATGCATAACTCATTTATAAACCACCTTTAACACTAGAAAGACGGGGAATTTTACTCAAATTTTATAAAAAACTATCTCCCAGCAGAATTTTTGCTTTAAATTATTAACTTATTTATTTAACTAGATTTTTTACTTTGTATCTTTTAAACTAGTTTTTTAAAGAAATTTCTAGTTAGGACCGATTTATATTCATTTGGTAGCGGTCAAAAGGACCGCTCGCCGTCTTTCTAGTGTTAAGCAATTTGCACTCATACCCAGTAACCCTTACGAATACTTTTGTGTAGCCCTGTATATGAATTATAGCATTTATACACATCATATAGCATGTATAAATATAGTGAAACATAAATGCGCATATCATAGTTAAAAAAGCATTTCCAAAAATCATCGTTTATGTATAGTACTTCGGATACAATATAGTATCTGAAATCTTTTGTGTGTCCCTGAAAATGCTATGCACTCCGTATTATATATGAAATAAGTTATAGTAAACCTCAT
Organism: Maratus speciosus; assembly: GCA_963932465.1. Classification (NCBI taxonomy): domain Eukaryota; kingdom Metazoa; phylum Arthropoda; class Arachnida; order Araneae; family Salticidae; genus Maratus; species Maratus speciosus. Next base: position 235,905,048 of record OZ010794.1, on the reverse strand, counting down.
CGACGTATAACAATTCCATTATACATGAAATAATTCAACATAATTAAAATACGTTGCAGACAATTCCTTCCACCCATCTTATAATGTTTCGGATGCCTGCGTATAATTTTCGTGCAAAAATATGCATTTAGTTCTAAACATATCGACATTTAGTTGTAAAAACAGGAGCAAAATCCAATCACGTTTTCAGAGAAACTTTTGGAAATTTTATTTTTTTTAATTACTTCTAATCGTCCGAATATTTTCCGATTATCATCATTGATGTAAATCAAGTGCCGAAATAATACAGAGCTATTACAAATGATGGACCTGATTTAAAAAAAAATCATATTTTCGAAACTACTTCACATATTACAATAAGTGATACATGAATTTAAAGAGAAATATACTAAGTTTTTTTTTTTTTTTTCGTAACAAATTTTCGATCTGTGACCCTTAGTCCAGGCAATAGAGACCGTATAGGGACTCTACCTAGCAAAATGGTAGTTCTGGAAAAAGGCTTACTATATGCTTTTTGGGTCGCTTAATCCGAATTTTTAACTTCCCACCAAAATTTCCCCCGGCAAACCCCTCAAATTTTGGTAAAAAACCTCCAAAAAAGGCTTTTATTAAAAAAATCATTTTTTTTATTGTTTTAGGGGAAAAGTATCTAGAAATTCAGAAAGTAGACAAAATTTGCAACAAATTAGATATATGACATTATGACTTAGAATGAAGGGGAAGGGGATATCTGCCTCGGAAAATGCGCGCGGAGCTGTGTGAACTAAGTTGCGCAATTCCACTTAACCACTCACACGTTTACATTTGCCCTCCCATCTCCCCTCCGAACTTTCTCTATTAAGTTTACTTTAAGTTTTTTGGGTCGCTGAATCCGAATTTTTAACTTCCCCCCAAAATTTTCCCCTCCGAATCTCCCCAAATAGTTGTTTTTAACTTAAATTTCTTATTGTTTTAGGAGAGAAGCATTACGAAATTCAGAAACTAGACAAAATTTGCAACAAATATGATATATGACATTATGACGTAGGATGAACGGGGCAGGAGAGGGCAATAGCTTTTTCATTTAAAAAATAATTAAACTCTTTAAGCTCTCTTGATTATTTCTGGGGAAAACGACGCTTTGATTTTCATAGGGGAAGGATGATGTAGAAAATTGTTTAATTATTTATAAATTACTACAATAAAATATCAAATGTGACAAAATACAGGATGTCCGAAAAGTTTGAAAACGGTCGAATAACTCAAGAAATTCATATAAGATTGAAAAACAGAAAAATACGTGTTAAATATTTTTTTAAAGCTATTCCGTGATACCAAAGTTGACACCCCACCCCGACCAAATGGGGATCAGAGGCTTTCGAACTTTGAAATTGTAAATGATAATCACCGTTTTTTATTTCAGATTCGGATTCTACGGGGAAAAATGCGCAACTTTTGCTTTTAAGATTTTTTTTTTCGAATCATTGTAGATGACGGCATAATCCAGCAAAATTTGACAGATACATATTTTGTTTTCTCAACCATGTTTTGCAATCACGAAATGTGATAGGCCAAAGCTTTAGTTGCCAAAGTGGGTCGCCTTAGGTGGAATTGTGTTTGTCGAAAACTATCAATGGAGGTTGTTTCGATGGCAAAAGTGATATGCATATGCTTTTGCCATGCATTAACAGAAATATATTGAATTAGATTTCTATTTGCGTTTTTATTTTACCCATCCAGTCCATTTTAATCAATTAACCTGCGTTTATTTTTTAAATATTTTGATGTGTAAATATGCCCCTCCTCTTCCGAACAGAAAAAAAGATAATCTTCCCTATTTGGTAGAGGTAGGCATGGATATTCGGCATTTCGATGGCTTCGGCTGTTTTGTTTGTTTTTTATACTGTAAATCGTGGTCAGAAAGTAGGTGTATGGGATTTTTTACTATTACTATACAGCAACATATAGGACAAAATAAAAAGAACTACATATAATTTTTTTGTGTGCGGGCGGAGCAAAGAATGAAAAGTGTAAAATCCAGGTGGTGGTCGGATTGGAGATTTAGATCATTGATTAGATACTGCAACCAGAAAATAAGAAGTAGGGCAAAAATATTTTCCATAATTCTAATAAATGTAATAATTTTTTGTAAATTAATATATTTGTTCAATCTAACATTTTTTTTCCATAAATTTAAACCATAGAAAAATTCTTTAACTCTATCGGGAGTTGTGAGGCACATATATTCATCGTCAAACTTTGACGTTAAAAGTTCTGGCCAATCAGATTTCGAGATGTCAGAACCTGGTTGGGAAAACCGAAATATGTATCTGTTTTATTTGCTCAATTACACCGTGATCAACGAGGAATAGAAGAAAATGTTAAATACAAAAGTTGCGTATTTTTTGTCCGTAGAATCCGAATCTGCAATAAAAAATGGGGGTTATCATTCAAGATTTCAACGTTGGACCCCTTCTGAACCCCGGCAGGTCGGTTGCTGGAATCAAATTTGGTATCACTGAGTAGCTTTTTTAAAAATATTTAACACGCATATTTTCGTTTTTCAATCTGCTTTGTATTTCTCGAGTTAGTCGACCGTTTCCAGACTTTTATGACACCCTGTATATAATAAATATTGCAGTTTCTTACGAAATTTTACCTAAGCAATTTACAAATTCGATTTACGTAAAATTCGAGTTTCGAAAATGTTTACGGAAAGCATTACTTACGTATGTCGAGGGATTCCTGTACTCGTCTAAACATCAAAATATGAAAATTTTTAATCACCAGGAACATCCAGATCTACCTTAAACTATCGTCAACCAAATTTTTAGACTCTAAGTTCTTTAGATTTTCCTAGACATTGCCAACAGACAGACATCCACAAACATCTTTCTTTTATAAGCACAAATAAATAAAAATAAAAATAATATTGCTTCCTAATTTGCATAATTTGGAATTTTTCATTTTCGATTAAATGCAAAAATGCCATCAAAATATATAAATACTATCCAGTGCACTTTTATGGATTCCGAAAGCAATAATCCAAAAAAATATATATAAATAAATTTCTGCCCTTTGGTAGCCAATTAATCACAGATAAATGGAATGTATTTCCCTCTCTCTGTATAATTAAATCACATTCTTCACATACTCGTACATCAGACTATATTTGATTAATTTTGTTTGAAAATTTGTTTGAAAAAGAATATAAATTCGATTCGAGTTCTTTCTTCAACTTTTTTTTTTTTTTAATCATTAAATACAGCATATGCTTTTGACTGGAATTCGATACGGAAGAATTCACACAATTCATTTGATTTTTTTCTTATTTTGAATCTATGTTTATTTTACTTTATATTTTATTTTTATTAAAATTTGTGTGTATAGTTTTTTACGAAGTATGGCATAATTTGTAAAGTAAAAAATGGTAACAAAAGAGATTGGTAATAGAAAATATGACCTTTGTTATGAAAAAAAAGGTAGAGTAATTTCCCGCGTGTACTTAGTTAAGTCTTTTTCAAACAGGAAATTTTACTGAAAAAAAAGAAGTCAAATCAGTGTTAACCAGATTCGCATAAAAAAAAAAAAAAAAAAAAAAAAAATCGAGTTATCTGAGGTGCGGCGCATACGCGTGAAATTACGGTATATGTTTCTTAATCTATGAAAATATAACTAAGAATAAAAATATAAAACAACACGATTTGAGCTATCCACGATTCCAAAAACCATTTTTTATGATTAGAAACCTCCGAAACGAATCTATTTTCGATATATAACCCTTTCAAAGTCGGTGGTTTCACTTTTGGACCACATAGTTTTAACCCCTTAATCGTCGCGTAATTTTGGGGAAATCCCTTCAAAAATCGTCGATTTTTTTTTTTTTTTATTGCCCATTTTTTTTATTCATAAAATTCTGAGTTCATTAGTAAAAGAAACAGGGTATTTTCTAAATATTTAACCTGTTAAGGGTGCTTTGAAGTGTATGAAATCTCTTAATTTGAATACCTAAAAGTCCATTTATTCCAGACATTTTATACAAATATTTTTCATTAGTAAATTTGTGAAATTTGGCCTTTTTCTTATTTCCAAATAAATTTGTTCATAAATTCCGGTGCAAATATTTTATTTTGACATTTAAGCAATGAAGGGGCTTTGTTCCTGAAAGTGTTCAGGATGGATAACATGTTTAAAAGTTACAATTTTAGTTATCTTTTATTTGATTGTATTATACACACATGGCATGCAGAAAAGCTTCGATGCAATTCCGCAACCTGTGATTTCATTTTATGTAAAGGTAAAGACATATATAAATCAAATAATATTTTATATTACTACAGGGACTATAATTTCATTCAAATTTAATTTGAAAATTTGCATTCAGTATATTTTTCAAAATTTAGTGAATTTTCAATGTAAGGATGGTTGGTTGGTTGTGTTTATGACGGCCAATTATCAACACGAGGGATATAGGCCCTAAGGGGGGGGGGGTGCCCTTCGTGGGGATCTTTCTAAGGGAACCTAACCCGCATTAACGCTTGGAAAACCAAGGTTCGAAGAAAACCACGAAAACTCCGAACGATTAGGCCGACGGGCGCGATTGGTATCGAACCCAACACTTCCCGTCTACCAGTTCAATGTAAGGAAAACTTTGAAACATGACATGCGTAGTCCTAAATTACAGTCTTTGCATTCATATTTGGTTTATTTTATAATTTTGTTTCCATATTTATTCTCATGGGATAAATAAATTTTTCATTGTATGTAAGGTTCTGTTCGTAGGAGTCATAGCATCCAGAAAATGCTGTTCACATAAATGACTTGATGTTGATTATCGTTCTTTACAAATCATTCAAATGCGCACTAACAGTCAAAGTTTTGAACAGTTTTGGATTAGGTGGATTTTGAAGATCGTGAGCTTCATTATTCCAAAAATGTATTTTTTTTAATTCGCTGTATCTATTGTACGTTATAATATCGCGAAAATATGGAGTTTTAACAAATAAAGTGTAGTCCAAATATATTTTCTTAAACTTTTACTTTTAAATGAGAAATATGAATATCATATTCACAATATATATCTTTACTTAATAGGTGCTAAAATACAAATGTTAAAATATTTTTTAAAAAATCAAGATGTTAAAAACATTGGAGTCGTATGATGTTTAAAATCCGAGTGCTTCCGACAGAACCATCAGTCGTTATCAAGGAAATCACTGCTGGATGAAACACCACTGCTGGTTAAATAAAAAAGGGCGAAACCAACAAACAACAAAACAGAAGGTTGGGAAGGAAGGAAATAGAGGAGTAGCTAACCTGAAAAGAGAGAGAGGGGGAAGGTGGGACAGAGAGGAGGGAAATGGTTAATCAAAATCAAATTCACCAGTTACCCCTAGTATTTTAAACTAGATTCTTGGTATATTATAGGATAGAACATCATTACAGGTACTCTTGCTTCTTGCCAAAATTTTCCAACGACTCTCTGACTATACAAATATTATAATGTGATGCATATGCAATGATTTTGACTTCTTTAAATTGGCTATCAATATCTTCAACTTGACTTAACCGGGATAGAACTGTGGATAGTTTACCCTTTTTTATATCTGTCATATGCTCTTTAATCCTTTCAAATAATTTGCGAGTTGTCATTCCTACATAACTATACGTTTTTGAACTGCCACCAACTCCAAAAGGGACTATATAAACCCCAGATTTATCATAATTATCTATAGGATCGATCTTTCTGTGTACCAGATACTCTAACTTAGTCGGTGGTTTAGCGATAAGAATTACATTATATTTCTTCAAAGCATACTTAATCCGCTCAAAAAGATGTGGAATATATTCCATACTGCAAATTTAGTAGTGTTTTGGCGAGGAGATTTAGAACTGATAGATTGCGGCTGGGTCGTGAAATTATTAATATAAGATTTTTACAGTTATGTAAAGGCAACAAAGTTATTCCAACATTTTTGAAGAACAAGAATCACATCAAAGTTAGAGTATCTGGTACACAGAAATATCGATCCTATAAATAATTATGATAAATCTGGAGTTTATATTGTCCCTTTTGGAGTTGGTGGCAGTTCAAAAACGTATACTTATGTAGGAATGACCACTCGCAAATTATTTGAAAGGATTAAAGAGCATATGACAGATATAAAAAAGGGTAAACTATCCACAGCTCTATCCCGGTTAAGTCAAGTTGAATATATTGATATCCAATTTAAAGAAGTCAAAAACATTGCACATGCATCACATTATAATATTTGTATAATTAAACAGTCGTTGGAAATTTGGCAAGAGGCAGGCATACCTGTAATGATGTTCTATCCTATAATATACCAAGAATCTGGTGTAAAATACTAGGGGTAACTGGTGAATTTGGTTTTGATTAACCATTTCCCTCCTCCCAGTCCCCCCCTCCCCCCCTCTCTTTTTCAGGTTAGGTACTCCTCTATTTCCTTCCTTCCCACCCTCCTGTTTTGCGGTTTGTTGGTTTCGTCCTTTGGTATTTAACCAGCAGTGGTCTTTCATCCAGTAGTGATTTCGCTGATGACGACTGATGGTTCAATCGAAAGCGCTCGGATTTAAAACACCATATGACTCCAATGTTTCAACATCTTGATTGATTTTAACATTTGTATTTTAGCACCCATTAAGTAAAGATATATATTGTGAATTTGATATTCATATTTTTTATTTATTTTATTAAGGTGAATATGTCGTTCAACTTGAAATATAGTTTTTCTATATTTATTTACTTTTACTATTAACTTTTTTTTTTTTTTTTTTTTTTTTTTTTTTACAATTTTTTTCGACAGTAGTAAGAAAAAAAAACTGCATTTTATTTTAAGAAATAGGTTGCCATTCCAATCTTTCTTTCTCCCCAAAACATTTCCCCATTTCTCATCATAGCTATTAGTTTCGATTACAATATTATCCACCAATTCATCATTTATAAAATGTTCATAATACTGCAGAATACCCGAAATAGCTTCAAACGAAACGTTAATCTTAGCCTCCGATTTGAATTGCAAGCATAGATGTGCGTAATATTTGGTTATCATCACTGTGTTCAGTTTCCGATTTTTCAGAGTCAAAAACATCTGAAAAAATGGAATCTTTTGATTCCTTTCCAGATATCTCAACACTAAAATCATTCTCTTCACTTGAGCTACTCAACGTAGAAATTTATAAAATGGTAACCCAGATGTATTCAAATTTGAAACAAGTAAAACATGTGTTGCAACTCGTACAATTCCTTAAATTAAGCATTTCGATCCTAAAAACAAACTTGTCATTTCAGAGTTTCCCATCTTTTAAGCGTTTATGACTTCCTTAACGGACCGATACTGCAATATCAGCATAAGACAATTTATTTCCTGGGCACCACAATTTGTTTCAGGAACAATTCTACCTAATTTCCGACAGGAATTGCAAGAGAAATTTACTTAAAACTATACTTTAAAAATATACTGGTGCGAACAGAATATTAAAATAAAATCACGTATTTAAGGCTTAAAAATATTTTCGGAAAAGAAAAATGCAAAGTTGATACCAGAAAAAATTAGCTAAAGTCAGGCTAATATTTAAATAGAATTAAAATAATTAGCTAACGTCCAGCCCGTGATTGCCATGGGCGCGACGAAATTTGTTCATATGGGATTGCCCGTGAATGTCTCGGGCGCGACGATTAAGGGGTTAATTACTAAATACGAAATCAGCACAAAAATATTCGAATGAAAATCCTCCTTTTATTAAGTACTGGAAATAAATCTTTTTTCTTATTTTGAAATTAATTTCGTGGTAAATTCTGATGTATTATAATTCACTGATTTCAGCACTTTACGAAAACATATACGTTGCCCCTGAAAGGGTTAAACAACTATTTATCAAAACAAAGTATTTTTTATGCCAATTGTTTTCGGAGATGTTTTGGAAGTATCTCTTATAATATAATCATCAGTTTTCTAAACCGGGATTGTAGCTTTTTTGGATGTGATCATCTCCCAAATAAACATTTTCATATTCAACAAACATTTTTTTTTTTTTTTTTTTTTACAAAAGAGCATCATGACTTAAACGTATAAATATCAATATTAACCCTCTGTCTACCAGAAGGGTCCAATGGACCCGACATGTATATTCAAAATATCTATTCAAACCAGAAAATTTCTTCAAAACAAACTAAATGTATAAATCAGACAATAATAAGTTAAATAAACAAATTAAATAGTTTTAAGTAAAAATTCTGGTGTAGAATGTTTTTATAAAACTTGAGTAAAATTTCCGGTAGTTCTAGGGTTAAAATTGATCTTATTTTGTTATACCTGAAATTTCTATGAAGACATCCGTTACGCAAGTCAAACATATTAAATTAGAATAATTGGTATTGCGCCCCATATAAACAAGACAGCAGAATAATGACAACCACAGCTAAAACACTGCTTCTGATCCCTTACATGTAAATATTAATTAAGGATTAATTAATAATCATGGAAGTATTAATTCAGAGGAACTGATATATTTTTAAAATATTCACTATTTTAAAAGTTTCAACTGTAACCGCTTTCGCACGGATTGATTACCGCCTGGTCAAACTTCCACCAGTACATTTAAATAGAAAATTTCTGTTTATATGAACGTATCACCAAGGCAAAATTTTATCCATAAATAATGGCAAAAACAAATACTCATTTTTATTGCTGAAAGTTTACTTCGGTGATAATCAGGTTCTGATTTTCCTCCAGATTGTGACAACCATATTAACCTCCTGACAATGTCGATGAAAATATTATTAATACATGGTCAAACTGCGACTAGAAAAAAAAAAACAAGTTGGAAATTGCTCGTCAAACGTGGCAAATTAGGTGCGTTCGTACTATAACTAGTTTTATAATTATTTTTTGCACCCCATATTGTACTGAATGTGTATTTATTTGCAATTCATAAGTGCATAGTCTGTAACATCATTAAAATGCACTTGCAATAATTTTTTCCCATTCCCCTTAATGTAACGGAAAACTTTTGACTGTCCCTGTAATTAAGCTATACATCCGATTTTCATGAAATTTGAAATGGCTCGACAAAATTTTGCAGCAATTATATATTTAAAATTTCAGCCCATTCGGAAAGCTGTAACATCATTAAAATGCACTTGCAATAATTTTTCCCATTGGGTTTAATGTAAAGAAAAACTTTTGACTGTCCCTGTAATTAAACTATACATCCGATTTTCATAAAATTTGAAATGGCTCGACAAAATGTCGCAATAATTATATGTTTAAAATATGAGACCATTCGGAAAGCTTTAACATCATTAAAATGCACGTGCAATAATTTTTCCCATTGGCCGTAATGTAAAGAAAAACTTTTGACTGTCCCTGTAATTTAACTATACATCCGATTTTCATAAAATTTTGACTGTCCCTGTAATTAAGCTATACATCCGATTCTCATGAAATTTGAAATGGCTCGACAAAATTTTGCAGCAATTATATATTTAAAATTTCAGCCCATTCGGAAAGCTGTAACATCATTAAAATGCACTTGCAATAATTTTTCCCATTGGGTTTAATGTAAAGAAGAACTTTTGACTGTCCCTGTAATTAAACTATACATCCGATTTTCATAAAATTTGAAATGGCTCGACAAAATGTCGCAATAATTATATGTTTAAAATTTGAGACCATTCGGAAAGCTTTAACATCATTAAAATGCACGTGCAATAATTTTTCCCATTGGCCGTAATGTAAAGAAAAACTTTTGACTGTCCCTGTAATTTAACTATACATCCGATTTTCATAAAATTTGAAATGGCTCGACAAAATTTTATAGCAATCATATATTTAAAATTTCAGCCGATTCGGTTGGGTAGTTTTTGCTCTATTATATGCGGACGGACGGACAGACAGACGGACTGAACGACGACTATAGGTGCTACGTATTTATATAATTACGAACGCACCTAAAAATAGAAATTTTAAGGATATTCGTGAGAGAAATGTTTCATGTAAAAAGAGCTAAAATAAGGCAAAATTTTCTATTCAGAATTTACTGGTAGAAGTTGGCTTCGGGGGTTAACATAAACTGTTTATCCGATGAATAAAAATTTGCTGACATTATTTGACAACCTCCTCTGTTACTTCACCCAGAACTGGTAGATTTGCACAGTATACGTCTCCTCCTGTATTTTCATTACTCCATTGAATTAATACGTAATGTTATTAACCTCTTGTCCTGCCCGATAAGTGTACGATTCTTTTAAATTCAGATTGTTTGATTACCACCACTTTTTTGAAGTAGAAATATTCACCTTATTTAATGACATAAGAAATGTTGGGAAAATAAAGCAAATGACACTATTTTTAAAAACTGGTGGGAATCAAACTTTAAAAAAGAAGTAGTCTACATTGACCGTAAAAGTCACGGGCGCAAGAATTAACCCTCTCGCTGCGTAATTGGTTTATCAAAATAGCTTCAAAAATTGGGTATTTAAGAATTTTTATTCTTTTGTCCCCGGTTTTTCAAAAAGAAAATTTTTTGTTTAATTTAATAGGGAAAATGCTTTGATTAAATAAGGCAAAATTTTCAATAAAAAATAACTAGTGGGAATAATCTAGGAGGGTTAATTAGACGTAAAAATGCATCCCCGAGAAAATCTCCTGTTTCGCAGCGAGAGAGTTAAGAGGTTAAAAGTAATATTATAAATGTTCCTTAATGTATATGTTTAATATGTTCCTTATAGTTTAAAATTATTTGAATTCTATACTAATTTTTAGTGAACAAAGCCGGAGAACTAATTCAGATAAACTTCAGAATGAAAGTAACATGATGAGCACTTGAAAGTAACATGATGAGCACATGATGATGTTTACCATACATTTAAGGGAGACCAAAATGTTCGACAGAGGCGGCTAGTTGGAAAGAAATAATACATTAATAGAAATGACCTAGTCATTCTGCAGCATTTCAACAATCGAGTACCGAATTTTAATTTCGATACAACCGCCAAAATATGCTCATTATAAAATAATTAATTTATCGGACTCTAATCGCGCGAATTTTATTAAAATTTGGATTTAGTCTAATTGAAGGGTGAAGAGTTCATTTATGGTGTCAAATTATTTATGGTGGCATGGAACTGAATCCAGCTGAAAGATAAATGGTGCTTTATTGGGGAAGAACCCTGGTGGAAGGTAGAAATTTTGGTTACAGGACAGTTTCGATGCGGGTTTTTTTTTCCATTCAGATTGCTATCAATAACATGAATGCGGCCCACAACATATGCAGGCATACAGGACCAAATCATGACATTTGTTGGGTTCTTTGTAGTTATTTCAATGCAATCAGGATGTAGCTCTTCCCCTTCTCTACGTCTCACATATTTTCGTCCATCACTACCAAAGAGCGGTATTTTACTCTAATCGCTCCAAATTATTTGCTTCCACTGATTTTCTGACCAATTAATGTGTTCTTTTGCCCACTGAACTCGTTTCTTGCGTTGCTGAAGATTTAAAAATGGATTATCCACGTAATTCTACCTTTCAGCGCTAAACCTGCTGATCTTCTCCTGATTGTTCTTGGACTAACTGAAATACCCACTGCATTCATGTCACATCTGACAGCATCTGATGAAATTCTTCTATCTTTGAGGCATATCCTTTTTATTATTCTATCATCAGAAGTACTTGTGCATTTTTTTCGGCATGATCTTGCATTATTTACTGCTGATTTAGTTTCTTCATAACGTAAGAACAACTTTCGTACGCCAGATAAAGTGACTTGATCCACCAACTTGTCTTGCAATTTCACCATAAGAGTGATAATTTTCTATCAATATGACAATTCTGATGCTTTTTGTAGGTGTCCGATATGTTCTTGTTATTTATGACATCATTTTAAATTATTTGCATTAAATAAAATAGAAATATTAAAAAAAAAACACATTATTCTATTTAGTTACACTAGTATGCACCCTTCTGCAAAATTTCATTCCAGTGAAATACCGCTTTTACAAATCAGTTTAATTACTGACATTTGACTGGTTCTCAGAACTGTAGTTGTGATTGGCTAGGAAGCTTTTATGCAATACACTTCAGCATTCATGACTAATTGTGCTTGTATTTTAGACTAATGTAAGCGTAACTTTTTTGTAATGCAGAATTTTAATTCGTTTTTTTTTAATTAAATTCTACATTAACTTTTCTTGAATTGATATATAAACATTTGTATTGTGTGAAAATTAATATATTCTAAGCATACAAATTTATAAAGCATGGAAATTTAAAAAAATGTCCTCAATTTTGGCCATTTTGGCTACCACTGTATATTTATTTAGCAGTGTTTAGATTTATTTCTCATTTATATAGATTATTTGGATTAAGACAAAACTATTGCAATTAGCATTTTATTTCTATAGAATAAATATCGGGTACACCTGTTTATTATACTGATACTACAGAGTTTTCATGTTAAACTTAATTTTTCTACGTCCGTGCACAGTGTTGCCAGTCGGCTACTTTTTTTTTTTTTTTTTTTTTTTTTTTTTTTTTTTTTTAAATTCAGATTTCTTGATTGGCACCACTTTTCTGCAACGGTAAAATTCACTTTGTTTTTGCCTTTATTAATATGTCATTAAATAAGGCACATTTTACCATTTCAAAAAAGTGGTGCCAATCAAGAATCAGATTTTTTAAAAAGTAGCCCATCTGACAACACTGTCCGGGCAATGTTATCCTGAAATGTACGAGATGTTTTCATTTAGTCATTAAAAATATATGTAGCTTGGTGTAACTATGCAAAAAAATCTTGTAAATTCTGCATCTGAATTTTTAGTTTACTTGAAAAGGAAAGATTACTGTATAGCATTTCGAAAATTTAAAAAGATGAAAAGGAAAACAAAGCTAAAGCCTATTTTTTTCTGTAATATTTAGCTTTTAACAAGATATTTCTTCTTATATTCGTCTTTAAATTTCATACTCTTTTAGAAAATTTAAAAAAATGCTTTTAATTTAGTTGGAAATTAAAAAAACTGAAGAAACTGTTCGAAAAAGAAATGTATGGAATTTTTTTTAGTAAATTAATATTAATAAATTTAATAAAATAAATATTATAAAAATAATATTAGAAATAATATTTTTGTAAAATATTAATGTTCTTAATGATGTTTTAATATTGCTACAATATTAAAAATTTTAATGGGATGATTTAGTTTAATTTTAGTTTTATAATGTTACAATCAGCGTAACCAGTTTCTCGTCTCTTTAAACGCGAATGTGATTGGAATTTTATAGGGTTTTTTTATATTTTTTTCTGAGATTTTGAATTAATTTAACGCACTATTTTCTTATACTTATACTTATTCTAATATTTATTTGCAAAAATTACATTTTTTATTGATATACAAAATTTAGTAAACAATTAAATTAACATTTTGCAATAACATGGTTCGTACGCTTCCTTGAATATTGGAGACCAGAAAATTCTTCGGCACCAGTATTATCTTATAGAACATCTCTTCTTAAAAGAAAGCGAAATATAGCGAGTTTAACTTAGGTTTCTTTCTCTATAAAAAGATACTGGTAGTTTTCCTGGAGAAATAACGGTATCCGTACGAACCATGAATAGCATTCAAATATCTCAGTGGAAATATTTTATCTTACAGACATTCAGTGCAATATTGTAAACATTTTAACAAGATTTGAGTAAATTCGGTTAATAAGTATAATTATTTCAGTGACACTACTGTGGATATAATAACTGTTTACATGATGTAAAATCTTTTTGACCAAAATTTTGTAGTTATAAAATGTAAAACCTGTATTAAACGTTTGCTATAAATATATCATATCCATCTAAATAACAAAAAATAATACGTTATGTAACATTTTACACATACACGCACTCTCTCTCTTTTTTTTTTTTTTCTGTAGAACGCATTAAAATGAATAATTTCTTGTATACACCTCCAAATTAGTTTTGCTGTCTGAATTTTTATGTTAATCTGATCTTCATCAAAATTACCTAGGCTTTAATCGCGTGCGGATCTTTTCGCCGCCCACTTTAATCATCGTCCTCTAAGCCATCTCCCCTTATAAATACAATACTGAATTTTTATGTAGCACCGACCTTAAATGGCTCTCTATTACCATAGTAAACTGCTTTATGGGCGGTGGGTTAAATATATCCCACCTAATTTGAACAAGAATCTCACCAGAAAATTTTAACTAAATTTTATATTTTTAACTTTGGAGGAAATCGTTGGAAAATTGCTTTTCCTTATTTAAAATTAAAAAATTTCGATTATTCCAGGGAAAATTCAATATTTAGAGGCATTTTTGCTTGCTCCTCAAGGGGTTAAATGGCTCTCTATTATCATAACAAAGTTACATGACATTCTAGAATTTTTCCGTATATATTGATAAACAAAAGTAGAAATTCGTCGAAAATACCAATAGAAAATCATTAGTGTGAGTTCATATTCACCCTTTCCAAATATTTTATAGACAGTCTGAAAACTGATTAATTTCAGAAAAGTGAAACTTTATAACTTCAATGAAATGCAACAATTGAACAATTATTGAAAACCGTTTGATATTCTCTATTTTTCTGCTAACAATAACCGGCGGCTAAAAGACCGAACGCGACCACTAGCGTTCTAAAAATAAAACACGCGACTACTTTCATGCTAAACAGATAAAAAAAACCCTGACATGTACCAGAAACCACCATTAAATAACTTGAGCAACTATTCTTCCATGAATTTTGAATAATATTTCTGTATTTTTTTTTTTTTTTTTTTTTTTTTTGTACCGGAAAAAATATTAGAGTAAATTGATTCATATAAAAAAAAAGAATTTTATAGGCATGTGATCTGCACACGTTCATGGTAGTTAAAGTTCAAGTGAACTTGTCTGTTACAGACGATTAGATGTATGAATATTAAACCCGAATTGAAATTTTTAATAGGACGGTGCATTGTGTCTGTGATTTTATTGTTTCCGTTCTATAGTGAATCCGTGGTCTTGACCCAAAACATAAGGTTTTAACATAATGATTTTTTTAACTAAAGATTTTATATATGCATACAGTAATTCTATTAAATTAGCAATTTCTTCTTTTGTAAAACCCAATATTTTTAATAAAGTTTCGAATACAGTAGAACCTCGATTATCCGAAGTAATTGGGACCGACCCACTTTCGGAAAATTGAAATTTCCGGGTAATCGAGAATGCTTCAATTTTGATATTAAGGGCAATATTTCTTATTATGGTAAAAAGTGCTTAACAAAAATAAAGCAATAGCAAAATAGAAACAAGAATAAATTACCTCAATTTTAATTTTGAAATTAAGTACCTTTTACATATATCACAAGGGCTTGAAAAAATGTTTTGCTTGTCGCAGTTTTGATGGCTTTTGCTTTGAAGCTCTATCATGGGGTTTCTTAATATTATTAGTTCACCAATATCACAGTCTTTCTTCTACTCCAGCCATGCCAAACCTTTTGCAAAACATTAAAAAGCTTTAGGAATTGCTAATTTGTTCGCATAGCTGGCAACTTTTACGCTTTTTTCCTACCACTAATATTTTATAGTAAGTATTATCTTATTTAATTTTCGGAATCTCATGATTAAACAAGGCAAAAATCTCTATTAAATTTTAGTGGTAGCAAAAAACGTAAAGGTTGGCAGCTATGTGTTCGTTTTCTTCGCTCCACTCCGCAGGTTACGGAAGCTCAAGTTAAATTGAAAGAAACTCGAAGAAAGGGAATCGGAAACATTTATTACTCGTAGTTCGGAAAGTACCGCTTGCACGCAAGGAATGTGAAAGTTAAAAAAAAAAGCAGCTCTTTCAAAATGGATATGGATTCTGCACACAAGGAATGTAAAAAAAAAAAAAAAAAAAAAAAAAAAAAAAAAAAAAAAAAGCTTTAAAAATGGATTTCGGTTAAATGAGGTTCTACTGCACTACCGAATTATTGGTTCCATTGAACAACTACAAAAAAAATGATTCATCATATCATATACACAGCTACACTTCACTACAGATATATCCAGTATTGCCAACTTATTAATATTTAATTCCAAGATTTTGTTTTCTATATACAGGGTGTTCCGTTAAAGGGGTCCAATATTAATAGGGGTAATAGAGGAGATCACACGGAGCATAAATCAGTATATAATGCCTGGCCGGATCTCAATAATTTTCAAGTTACAGCAAATAGAATGAAAAATTGGAAATTTGTAAAAAAACCCTCATTGCTAAACTATCGATAATGCTACATAAAAACGAAGCACATATTTAGAAAGAGCAGAAAAAATCCTACGAAATGACATTAGTTGTTTTAGAATATTGAGAATTAATGGCGAGTTACAAGCTCTGAAACAGAGAAAAAATACAAAATCAAATATTTAGCAAAATAGTTAATCGTTAATTCCAAAAATGCAACTCTACCTACATCAAGGAAAATGTTATAAAATTTGGTCCATTCCGAAAGCTTTCGAAGAAGCTGACAATAAACCATATCAGTATAATTGTATGGGAGAAATCAAGCAGTTCCCTAGTTACAACTCTGTACTGCTGCACGCTCGGAAAGGGCGAAACTCCGCCCATGACGATTGTAAATACCCCGTTTTAATATCTTTCAATTATACATTTCTGATCAACCTCTATCAGTACCCTTTCATTATTCAGTCTGGTCAAGTGAATAACATATTGTGCAGCTCTCGCCTTGTCTTAACACTAGAACGGCGGCGAGGGGTCATTTTGACCCTTGCCGAATGAATACGTGTCGATTCGAACCAGAAATTTTTTTTATAATATATGATTAATATATGCTGCACAAAAATAACTTAAATAGATAAGTTAAATAGTTTTAAGTAAAAATTCTGATATGAAATATTTTTATAAAACTTGAGTAAAATTTCCCGCCGTTCTAGTGTTAAAGCAAACTCCGTGACTGCTGCGTTTCCTCGATGAACTTTCAGGATGATGAAGAAGAAGTACTTTTTATGCAAATTTTCTATGTGTATAGGAAGAAAAGTGTAATAAAACAGCAGTCATCAGTGGGCGTTATGTTAAAGGGAGGCTGTTGTAAGTGGGATTGTAGTAAGATGATGTATAATAATTATGCCGGAATACTCTAACGAAGAATATGCGGACATGCATCTGATGTACGGGCAAGCTCATGGAAATGCATGTCTAGCACAGCGCATGTACCGTGAGCAATTTCCAAGGAAACGTTGCCCAAGTTCGAAACTCTTCATAAAAATCGATAGACGATTACGGGAGACTGGATCGTTTAATACAGCAAGCATTGATGCAGGGAAACCTCGACATGTACGAACACCTGCAATGGAAGAAGATGTACTGAATATTTTTAAAGATAACCCCTCCACGAGTACACGAGCTGCTGCGTCTGAATTCGGTGTTTCTCACCAAAGTGTGTGGCGTGTTCTGCGTGCAGAAAACATGCACCCCTTTCATGTGCAGCGGGTACAACTGTTATCAGTAACAGATTGTGCTCAGCGGACAGAATTCGTACGCTGGTTGCTTAATGTAACAGAAAATAATCCACAATTTCTGGAAAATATTTTATTTACTGATGAAGCAACATTTACGAGAGAGGGCGTGGTAAACACGCACAATATGCACACATGGTCATATACAAATCCGCACACTGTTTTCCCGTCGAACGCACAACAAAAGTTCAGTGTGAACATATGGGCAGGTGTCCTCGGCGATTATCTCATAGGACCATATTTACTCCCAGATGTACTCAATGGCAGTACGTACTTGGTTTTCCTACGGGATATCTTACCGCAGTTACTGCAAAATGTGCCAGCAACATTGCGCCACAATATGTGGTTTATGCACGATGGCGCACCGGCACATTTTTTCATAGGTGTTCGCAATCACCTCAATTCAACATATCCTGGGAAATGGATTGGACGCAGTGGACCTGTTGCTCGGCCTGCACGCTCTCCAGACCTCAATCCGTTAGACTTTTTTGTTTGGGGACACCTTAAATCGCTGGTGTATGAAACGCCTGTGGATACACCGGAGGATTTACTAGCGCGAATCGTTGTCGCTGCAGGAGACATTTCCAACTCCGTCGGAGTTTTTCGGCGTGTTCGCCAATCTTTACGACGTCGCTGTCGGCTGTGCGATTCTGTTAATGGGCGCAACTTCGAACACCTATTATAATAATGTCCGTTCGTCTGCCTTCCGACATTGAACTGTGCAGCGCAGGCCAGAAGACTATGCTTCACATATGTCATAAAGTACGTGGAATGTAATTCTTTATTTGTCATTTTTCTTTTATTTTCAACACTTTTTGGCACAGTATTTTGTAAGTCACAGACTGTGGTGTACTCAAATTGTAAATTACAAAGTTTGTATGAATTAATTTAAAATTTAGTGTCTTTTTTAAATTTATAATTAATAAAATTATTATGCTATTTGTTATTATTATTTCCTATCATAAATTATGATGCACATATACATACAATAATTGTCCATGTAAAACATGTACTGAAACTTCTTGCATAGTTACAAATCGCAATATTTTTAATTATTTCCGAATTTTCACCACCAGTTTAATTTTAAAGAATTTAACTTAAGCTTTATATCAATAAAAGACCACTTTAAAATGTAGACTATTATTGTAAAGTTATTTTGGTTCATTCAACTCTTGAATAATTAAAAATGTTGCATCTCAGAAGAAGCATGATCGAAAATGTATAGTTGAGAGTAATTAAAAAGGCGGTGTTTCCAATCGTGATGGGCGGAGTTTAACCTTTGCTAGTGTCAAAGAAAGCGGAGTTGTAACTAAGAAACTGATTAATTTCTCTCTCACAATTAAACCGATATGGTTCATTGTAAGCTTTTTCGAAAGTTTTCGGAATGGACCAAATTTTACTACATTTTCCTTGTTGTAGCTAGAGTTGTCTTTTTTGGAATTAACGATTAACTATTTTGATGTATATTGGATTTCGTACTTTTTTCACTGTTTCAGGGCTTGTAACTCTCCAATAAATATTGCTATTTTAATACAATTGATGTCATTTTGTAGGGTTTTTTCTGCTCTTTCTAAATATGTTCTTCGTTTTTATGTAGCATTATCGATAGTTTAGCAATGAGGGTTCTTTTACAATTTTCCGAATTTTCATTCTATTTGCTGTAACTTGAAAACTATTGAGATCCGACCAGGCTTTATATACTGATTTATGCTCCATGTGATCTCCTCTATTACCCCTATTAATATTGGACCCCTTTAACGGAACACCCTGTATATATATATTTTAATTAAAAAGGCGTGCTTTCAACTAGATGATTTTTTAAATTAAATATTACTTCTTTCTATATGGCCGTCATTTAAAAACTTCATGATTGATTTTTTTAAATAAAACTTTTAGTTTAACACCTTGGGGACTAGCGACATGTATACGTGCCGCATGAAGCGGCCAGAATCCTTGTTTTTTCTCACGAGTAAAATTTTACTGTAAAATTTGCCTTATTTAATCAACGCATTTTCTCGATTCAAGAAGGCATAAATTTCTGTTTTTAAGAAACGGTGACAAAAGATTAAAAATTTCGTAAATGGCTCCCGTCCCGAAGGGGTTAAAGAACGTTTCGTTAATTTTTGTAACCCTTTGACCTCTGGTTAGTGAATTTCTTCCCACTTAATTTTAATACCAAATGTCACAATGGCACCGGAATGCGACCAAATTTATTTGAAAATAAGTAGGTCCATATCTGAGTGTATAAAACAAACCATTTTTTTTTGTTTAAAATACTGGTGCCAAAGTGACATTTGGGTATTTTGTAGAAATTCAACCACCAAAGCTGAAAGGATTAAAAGGGAGATTGGCAAGTTGGATATGCCTTAATAAAATAATGGCTCTAAAAATGGAAAATCTGTTTAACTTACAATTCACAATAGTTAATTAATCCATGACCTTTTAAATTATTTTTTGTTCCTTAACGTATATCTAAATCTGTGGATCTATATAAGTGCATACTCTCATTTTCACAATATTGTATACAGTTAACGAAAATAAATAAAATATTTACAAACAATTTTTTATTTCAGGTATATATTTCATGATTTTAAATTGACAATTGAAATTATCATCTTTTAAACTAGGGTTATTTCCAGCTTTACTGGTGATGACATATACTCATAACCTTTACATTTTATAATTGCATTATACGATGCTCTTTCTATAAGCACAAATAAATACAACAAATACAAAACATCTACGCTTTGCTTAGTTTATATATATATATGTATATATATATATATATATATTTGTTTTATCATATTTAAATGTAAATATAAATTATCTGAAATACTTAACAGAAATTTCAAGGTCTGACTTTATTTTAACATTATCGATTGCAATATATCTGAATTGGAGTTTATGAAAATATTTAGAAATTCTGACCACTTACGTACAAAATGCTGCATTCATTATAATAATAATAATAATAAAAAAACAAGTTAATAAGTAAATAAACAAGGAAAAAAATGTAGGATAAGAGAGAGGAAAAGAGATATTCATCTACTGTTTTCTAAAGCAAAATTATCTCGCAACATTTATTATAAAAGCTATAAGTAAAACAAAATTTTATTATTTTATAATCAAAATACATTAAATTATGGAACTATATATCTATAGGGGGTTCTCATGCGATATTTTTGTGTATATTCTAAACGACAAAGTGAAGTCGAGTTGTTGATCCCATCAGTATAAATGCATTCTAATTATATATATATTTTTTAATAAGATAATACCAGGTGATATCTGTAGGGTAGGGTGGAATTGTATTGCTGTGGAGGCAATATTGAAGGAGAAATAAGCATTCATTAAAACAGAGCTTCCAATCGTAGGGAGGTTGGCTCGTGCAATGGAAATATTAATAGAGAGGAACTGACATATTCTTAAAAGAGCGAAGCCACAACTGTATTTTTTTTTCGAGGGAGTTGATTACAGCCGGTCCAACTGACATCAGTATATTTAAATAGAAAATTTCCTCTTATTTAAACTCCTTATTATTGAAAAATGTCAGTCATAATTAATGACAAAATCATATATTCCATTTTACTGGTACAAGTTTACTTCGGCGATAGTCTGTTCTTGCGTTTCAGCCATATTGTGACAATCTAGAAAACGCCCTGTTAGTGTCAAGTGAAATATTATAGCACCTGGCCAAACTGCCAGCAGTAAAAAACAAATAGAAATTCGTACCATGTTTGTGAGAAAGTATTTGCATGAATAAGTCGCTTAAATAAGACATAATTTTCTTTTGAAATTTAATAGCGGACGTTTGGCCCAGCGGTAATCAGAAACTGTTGATCCGATAAAAAAAAAAAAAAAAAAAAAAAAAAAAAACAGTTGCCATCTTTTGACAACCAGTTACTTCACTCGCAAATGGTAGCCAATACACTCTATGTCTTCTCTACTGTATTCATAACTGCCTTCTTTAAGCTCATTGGAAACCTTTGTTTACAGCTAGTGCCTGCGTTGCCAACCTTTGTCAGCGAGAGGAGAAACTTTCCTCTCCCGAGGGGTCAGGAGTAGTTGAAGTTCTGTTACTTATGGATATACTGTGACTAATGTTTTGTGTCAGGACTTTAGAATTTTGTAGACCAGATGGCACTTGCACAGCGCATTGTTCAAATCTCGTGGATCATTTTCTCTCCATGAGAACTGAGATCCTCGTTGCAAATTCTGTATGTGGAGCATGAACTGATAAACATATGTCTTTAAGATTCCCAACCGTGTTTTTCCGTCACATCATTTTTGAATTCAAGTGCTGATTTAACATATAAATCCATATTAATGTTAATTTTGTGCGATGTTAGTATAAATAAATATGTAAAGTAATCATATACAGATCCTCATTCAAATAATTTTCATAGATATTATTTTATGAATCATTTTCTATACATAAAAAAATATTCAGGACGCTTAAAGGGTTAAATGCTAAATATCTCAAGACTCTGTAGAATACATGTAACGTATTTCATAGAAATATTTACTTGCATTAAAGCTGAAAGTGTATACCAAAAATATATACATAGTCTAATGTTTACTGTAATTTTAGTTGCATAGATTCGGGAAAACATTTTTTTTCTATCCTTTTGAGGTATCACCATAAAAACTGATAAATACTCTATTATTGTAATATATAGAACTGTTATCTATATGTTATGTATATATCTAGAACTGTTAAATACACTATTAAATATTATAGCTGTTACAATAATCTATATGATTGTTGTTCTCTGCTGAAAAATCAAGTAAAAAATTAAATCTGGTTAAACATTTCTTAAAACATTTCCTGAAATGGATTCCTCTGATAACTGTAAGGAAAATTAAATAATACGTTGTATTCTTATCAAATTGTACTTACACTTCTAAACTATTTCTTACACAAAAGTATCTGATAACAGTATTTGTTTCTTTCTTTCCAAAATAAAATCCAGAAACCCAAAAGTATTATATATATGTAGAAAAGACTTTCCACTGGGAGAAAAAAAGTCATATAAGCAAAAAATATGTTTCTTCTACGCGAGATATGAATTTAAATGTTTATTTGAATATCTGAAAGGAATTAGAATATGTTTCTTTTTTTCTGGAGTTTTCTTTTTAATTTAGTAGTGTTTTGAAAAAATATATAAAATTCATAAAAGTTTTCCTTTTTATAGGAGACAACCCTTCCAATAAGAGGCTTAAATGTTACAAATGGTCATTGTAATGCTACAGAGAGCATGGTCTTAAATTAAGAATTAATTGTTTTCAAATGATTTGTAATTAACAAATCCTGTCCATATTATAAATTTAAAATATGTGCTTTCAATGAAGTTACGTTGAGTAGTAAATCAGACTTGTTTAATTATTCATTGAAAAATGTCACTGCTCTTTTATATTTCATAATTACTTAACCCGTGCAGGACCGGCATCTTTTACACGAATTATATTCGTTTGCACCACTTTTTGTTAATTATTTGAATTACCTTTGTAAATCACAAAACTGTCGCAATTAAATAAAATCAATATTACTTTTCGTTTTTACTGATATAAGACTCAAATGTTTTAAGCACTTTTTGAAGCTACATATGCACCCGTGGTTCCGAACGGGTTAAATATTGTTAAAGCATTTCTTTTGACATCCATGAAATGAAACAGTTTTGTAGTTGAGTAAATTTTCATACATATATGAAACCTCAGAAGTATACATAGTAATCTTTGTAGTTTGCATAAATCATGGAACCAGTGTTGCCAGATGGGCTTTTTTTAAAAAATTCACATTCATGATTGGCATCACTTTTTTGAAATTGTAAAATGCGCCTTATTTAATGACATAATAATGAAGGTGAATACAAAGGGAATTTTACCGTTTCAAATAAGTGGTGGCAATCAAGAAATCTGAATTTAAAAAAAGTAACCCACTGGCAACACTGCATGGAACTATTAATAAAGCTGAATTGACATATCCTTAAAATGGTGAAGCTTCAACTGTAACCGTTTTCGCAGGGCTTGATTACTGCCGGTGGAAAGTTCCACAAGTAAATTTGTAGAGAAATTTACTTCTTATTTTAACGCCCCACTGATGCGAAATTTAAGCCATAAATGAATTTCAGAAACAGGGTTTCAATTTCCTGGTGGAAGTTTACTTTAGTGAATGTCAGGCCCTGTGTTTACGCCATATTGTGACAACCAGTGAATCAAACGGACTGTTTTGCCATGCAAACTGATACCAGTAAAATTAAATAGAAGTTTTTATCATATTTGTTTACCATGTTTACCACTATTCAATTTTACTGGTGTGAAGTTTGCCCCGACGGAAAGAGGAAACTGGAGATCCGGTTAAAAAAAAAAGCAGCCGCCATCTTGTGACAACCTCCTCAGTTACTTCACTCGCAACTGGTAGACAGTATGCTATAAATCTCTCATCCTCTTTATTCTTAACTCGATTACATAAGTACGAGGTAGAACCCGTCGAATTTTGACGAAAGAAAATGTTTAAAAAAGTACTGTTGCATTCATTTATAATAAACTTACAAAATTCTTTGCAATACAAAAGCCATCGGACAGTGTTAGTCTGACACTTAAAACAATTATTACTTTAATCTGAAGTTACCAAACTGCTATTTTACTAAACTTCGTCTGTTCCAAGTTATTGAAAAACTAAACTCTATTTGTATACGTAATTAGTAAAATATAATTAGTAAATATGCTGAAATTATCAATTAAGGTTCTAATGTTACGCATTATGGAATGAAAAGTCAGCAAAACATTATTCACTCTGAAACAATCATAGAATTTTTTTCTGCATGAAGCCCAAACCTTACGTCATTTTTACCATATCAAGAATTATATACTCACCTTTCATATCCATATTCACGATTTAAAAAATATTTTTACACATAATAGATTATTACTAAATATTTTTCCAAACTTTAAGTCACGTTTGTTAGCTACAACTTTGCGTGCGAACATTCGCACTCTTGATCTGAGGTTCTAATTTTGGTACCGGCGAATAAACATTGTAGAAATTTATGCCTTTTAGACTCTTTTGCGGTACAATATTTAGTTTTATCAAAGAAATTGTCAGTTTTTTTTTTTTTCATAGGGCATTATTTTCTCTGGTAATGCTCTTCTCATCAGTATCAACGGAACGAAAAAATAGTGAAATGTAATAGTTTCATGTGATTAATCTCATTCCTGTTCAAAATGCATTTTCTGTTAATTTTTTTTAAATTTATTTTTTATTTTAATGATAAAATGGTATCACTAAGTATTTAAACAATAAAAATAAACTCCATTTCCGATATTCTGTGCAACAATCGAACTAATTCAATTGCCACCATTTTAAAGAAATTTCACAAAAAAATTTAAAATGTAAAATAAAATATAAAAATAGAAATATATTAAAACATAGCTAGTACAGGAACAAATGAATGAATATTACAAATGAACAGCTTTCATTAAAAAATATATCTATTTATATAAAATCCAAGTCTCTGTGTGTCCCTCACTATTCCGGTAGGACCGCCTCATTGAAACGAGTAATTGTTGAAAAATATTAATGCAGGGTTACCACAGTAGCGCCAAATGTTAGCCAACTTGGCGACAGCTGGCTAATTTGGCGAAATTCCCATTTAAAACCATTAATCTTTCATAATGGAGGTCACCGAAATTTAATTTAAACTCCACTCTTTTAAGATATTTTTTTCGAAATCTATGGGTGAGAATTTAAAGTACATCTTTACATCTTCCTCCCGATGCTACTAATAAAATAACCGCCAATAGACAACGGTGTACTGTGTGAGCTCCTAACTGCGCGATTTCAATGTGCTTTAGGTACTTTTCCAGTATAGGTGCCTTGGCGAAAAAGGAAATTTGGTAACATATTTTCCGGGAACCTATTCACTGTTTCCTTTTGTATACACACACATTTTTTTCGATATTTATACGATTTATTTAACATAAAAAAAGCCGTTTCTCTAATTTTATACAGAAACAGATGTAATTTGTACATAAAAACATCAATAATATACATATAAAACAAACAAAAACGCTCATCAAATTTATTTTCATAGCTGTTTATATGATTTGACAACAAATCTCGATATTTTTCCATTATACGGACACCATGCCAAAATGTATGCTAATGCGCCAATTATTTCAAAATGCTAAAAGGTATTTGTAATTTTATGCCAGCAGTTTAATATGAGTTTTATTTTATTGCTTTATTTTATAGCAGTTATTTGTTCACTTATTTTAAGTATATATTTGTGATTTGATGAAATAGTTCGTAAAAGTCTGGAATTTTCAAATGTTATATTTTTTAAAGGCTCACTTTAGTATCGACAACGGTTTTTCTTTTATTTTTCAAATGCTTCAATTCACGATTTTGCGCCAACTATTACGCTTGGCGACAATGGTGTCCGCATAACGGAAAAGTACCCAAATCTCACTTTCTGATGCCCAAATTACACCAAGCTTTTAAAAAAAATGCCAAAGACCCTACAGTGAAAAAGTACCAAACTGTCTATTATTTTGTGCTATCTGTGTTATAGTTTGTACTATATGCAAGGGGAGTGGAGCGAAGAGGTTAATAAGGGAGCGGGGGACATTAAATATTAAAGTTTCGGCACAGATGTCATATACGCCCCATATTGGCGCGATTTTTTTCTGACGCCAATGTCATATACGCAACGGGTACTTAACTGGCGCCAAAGTGTCGTAATTTTGCCTGATATGGTAATCCGGATGTTGTTTTCGCCAAATTGGCGTCGGAAAAAAATCGTGCCAATATATGATAATGTATATGACAACTGTGCCAAAGTTTCTATAAAGCAGTATAAGACTAAAAAATTAAGAATAAAATAAATGCAAAATAAGACTAAAGAAGAAAGAAAATCATGCGTTAAGCAAAGAATATGAAACACTTTCCAACACATCCTGAATGCTTTAACAAAACTTCGTTATTTAGGGAAATAAGGTGAATAAGATAACGTTACTTCTTAGATATCCCGTCGACCAATTTCGCCAAATTATATAAATCGCCAAATCAATAGTAAAATACAAATAAAACGTCGAATTAATGGTTTTATTGATCATTATTGGCATTTAATTAATTAATGGCAACCATTATTGGCAATTAATCTTACAATTTGGCGACAGAAACTTGGTCGACGGGTTAACTAAGAAGTACCAAGATAACTAATACGCGCCCCATATTGGCGCGATTTTTTCCGACGCCAATTTGGCGAAAACATCAACAGCATAAATAACATTCGGGTTACCATTACAAGCAAATTAACGACACTTTGGCGCCAATTAAGTACCCGGTGCGTATATGACATCGGTGTCAAAAACAAATCGCGCCAATATAGGCGTATATGACATCTGTGCCGACAATTTAATATAAAAAAAGCTATTTACCCATTTTTATAAAGAAACAGAAGTAATTTTGCACAGATGTCATATACGCATGGGGGTTGGCGTGATTTTTCTATGACGCCAATTTGGCAGAAATCTCGCTTTCGAATACCAGTTACTTATATATTTTTCAATTATTTGCTATCGTTTTGTAAAGGAAATAACTATAAATAAATAAAAGTTTGAATAATAACTATAGAACAAAGCAGTTTATATAATTAAAAAACAGAAAATAAAAGTAAATAAATAATTTATTAATAAATAAAAAACAATAGCCGGGTTACCATAGCAGGCAAAATAACACCATTTTGGCGCCAGTTAGGTATCCCGGTTCATATCTGAAATCTGTGCCGTAATTTGTATATTTAAAAAAATTATATATATTTAGAAACGATGTTTTTATGCATATAAGTGCATATATAAACAAAGATAAAAGTTCATTAGATTTGTTTTCATAGCTGTTTATATATTTTCGCAACATATCTCACTTTCTGATGCCCGAATCGCGCCAAGCTTTTTTTAAAAATGCGCTATAATGGAAAAGTACTTAAATAAATAATTAACAGAAATAACAAATTATACAAACTAAAACTTTTTATTTCGAGATCAAAGCATTGTTTTTAATTTCGATTAAAAATACATATATCCTTGGATAACTTCAATTGAAATTAATTTCACAGCTTAATATCTCATTCCATAAACCTAAACAAACACAAGTGATTCATTCATCGTGAAACGTCAAAAATGTGAAATCATTGAGGTAATCATTCACAAAGTAAGTTCTCCAACAATCAATGGGCAATATTCTAATGACGTCATAGTAGGTAAAATGGTGGCGGTATCGTTTGTTTATGGTTTGTAATAACAAAGATTTAATTTTGCAATGTCTCTTAGTTACATTATTTTATTGTCATGTTTATGAGCTCAGAACAAAAGCCTATTTTTTCATTATTTAGTTATTAAAGACGGAAAAAAATCATGAATGCATGATTTGAAAATTTTAAATAATTTTCTTTCTTAATACTAAAAAATAACATCGGGAAGTAACAGCGGGTTTATGTTAAATAAGTTTAACTTTTTAATTCTGTTGTAATATTCAAAATAACTGTGTTTATTAGATTTCAGTACTCAACATCAGGGCCCCATTAAAATTTGAAGTTAGAGGAATTACAATGTCATTTCAAGACCTTTCTTTTGGAGAAGCTTTTCTAAATTCCATGTATACATGGAAAATCTTCGGTGTTAGAAATATTATTCCTTGGACTGACGTAACACGAGAACGGCCTGCAATTTTACACAACTTTTTGAAAGCTACTTTATATAAGAAATTTTACTAAAAACTGGTTATTTTTTTGTTATAGCGGCCCACACTATAAGGATTATGACAAGTTGCAGCCAATTTCGCCAACGTCGTAACCAAGATCGTGAAGCGCACACATATAATACCATATAATACCATTTCATGAAATCGTATGCGATAATTTAATAGTTTTTAACCTTACTTCAAGTGTGTTATTTATTTATTTTTAAGGCTGAACAATCTAAATTGTCCAATATATGAATTTAAAAAAATGTAAACTAGGGATGCACAACCTGTGGCCCGCGATGGGTTAACTTGTGGCCCGCGATCTTCCTCAATTTATAACTTGAAAAAATTGCAATTTTTGCCCATAGGTCGCAGGAAAAAACCGTAAATTTCGTCAATTTACCACGGGAAAATTGAAAATTTCACCATTCAGATAAGAATCGTGAATGTCGTTAATCGCACGCAGAAAAATCGCTAATTTTGTTGATTGGGTGCGGTAAAATAGCGAATTTTGTCTATCAGGAGGGGAAAATCGCAAATTTTGTTGATCGGACATGGAAAATTCGCGGATTTTGTCGTTCTGGCGCAGAAAAAATTGCAAATTTTCCGATCGGCACAGAAAAATCGCGTTTTGTCTGTCGGGTTCGGGAAAATCACGAATTTAGTTAATCGGGTGAGGAAAAATAGCGAATTTTGTCGATCTGGCGCAAAAAAAAATCAAAAATTTCGTTGATCGGGCTTGAAAAACTTGCAAATTTTGTTAATTGGCTGCGAAAAAATCATGGGATTCGTCAGTCACGAGAAAAAATCGCGAATTTCGTCAATTTACCGCGGAAGAAAATGCAAATTTCGTCAGTTAATTAAGATTCGTGAATTTCGTCAAACGTGTGGGGAAAAATCGCGAATTTTGCAGATTAGGAGTGGAAGAATCTCAAATTTTGTTGATCGCCTGCGAAAAAATCGCATGTTTCGTCTGTTTATCGCGAAAAAAAAAATCGCGACTTTCGTAAATTTACCGCGGGAAAAAATTGCAAATTTCTTCAGAATCAGTTATGAAAAATCGCAAATTTCGTTGATTGAGCACGGAAAATCACGAATTTTGTCGATGATACGCGAAAGAATTCAAAATTTCATTGATCGCCTGCGGAAAAATCGTGAATTTAGTCAGTTTATCGCGAGAAAAAATCGCGAATTTCGTCAATTGGCCGCAACAAAAAATTGCAGATTTCGTCAGAGTTAATTAAGAATCGCAAATTTCTTTGATCAGGCGCGGGAGAAGCGCAAATTTAGTCAATCTGAGGCAGAAAATCGCAAATTTCGTTGATCAGGCACGGGAAAATCTGAAATTTCGTTGATTGGCATCTCCTCCCCCCTCCGTTCATAAAGTTCAAATATTTTTCGGTACTAGCCCCTTTCATACATATGTTTGTTTTTTAGCTCTTAATAAAACAAAATTTACTCCCCCAAACAAAGTCAAGGAATATTATCACTATTTGGGATACCCCCCCCCCCTCTGAAACAATATTTTTCATCTGCAGGACACAGATTACCTCCCCGAAATAGAATTCTCTCAGTGTTACTGATGTGGCCCTCGACAACCCAGACATTTTTGTAAGTGGCCCTTCTGTTAAAAAGGTTGTGCACCCCTAATGTAAACAAAGATTGAATAGACATGACCGTAAAAAGCCTCAAATCTGCATAACACTTTGAATCAAACTGTGCAGATTAGTGGTCTTCTACTGTACACAGTTTTTCATAAAGGTGTATCGTTCTTAAAATGTGTTATTTTCATCTATCACTGCGGAACAAGCGAGAAAACTCATATTCTTGCACATGAGTTGTATATATCTTTATATCTAAATTTCCGTCATTTTTGACGGGCTACCTTTCTAGTATATATATATATATCAAAATTGGTTCAGTAGAAATCATATCGCTGATGACTAAAAAAAAAAAAAAAAAAAAAAAAAAAAGGCAGCCTTGTCTTTTTAATATATAGATAGACCTTTCAATCCATTATTTTTTAACAACAAAAAGCACTTCTCCATTTACTATTTTATTGCCAAATATGTTATAGCTAGCTCTTTACAAAAGACACCAATTTTAGTAAGATATTTCTAGAATACATTTGCTGATCATTACGTCAATATCGGAAATTTCTCACTAGTTCGAAAAGCACAATTCTTTTAGATAAGTGGCTTTGAATCGTTACTAATGGCAGTTATAATGTCAAAGAGAGCATCAACTCTTTTGAAACAGTTAATTGCTTACAAAATAAAAGTCTTTTATGAATCAAGGCAAAGTTATAGTTAGAAATAAATTGGGCAGTAAATCAGACTTGATTTGTTTTTGCACTCAGAAAAATCACTTTTCAGTTACGCAGCCTCATTTTATGAAAGATTATAAGGAAAGTATAGGATAAAATAAATATTATTGAAATGAAGTTAATAAATAAAAATGTGTAGTTTCATACCAATGAAAAGTATATCAAAATTATTATTTACAGCAGTTATTTTTTTTTATTTAAATTCATAGATTTAAAATTTATATTATATAACATATCTGTTGTTTAAATGCGCGTACACAATTAACATTATATATATATATATATATATATAAAACATAATAAAATGAACTAATAATAATAGACTAAATGTTACTCTTAAATTTAACTGATAAAATTAACTAATAATAATTGATTACATATAATATAAATAGTTATTTAAAAAATATATGTTAAAAAATGTATGTATAAAAAAAAATGTTTGAAATATTGTAATTATACTGTAGAAGTGTATTGTTACGCATAGAATTCGAGCTAGTTCTGTTATGCATTTACTTCTGGATGAGATATCTATTTGTTTTCAATCAAAGTTTTCTAAATCCAACAATATATTAGAAAAAAATCTAAAGTTTTGCTGACTTTTCAATAAATATGGTGAATTTAAATTTTCTGTACAATATTAAATCACTTGCTTTCCTTCATCAGCACAATATATTAAAATATAGCATTTTAATATAACAAAACTTAATTTTTAATAATGTATGAGTGTGTTTTTATTGAGTTTTCAGAACAATTACATTAAGATATAGAAAATCTCAAGAGTTACACACACACTGTGCGAAAAAAAGAATAATAAATTCTCATTACAAAGTTATACAGAAACATTTCAATGCGATATGTAGCGACGATTACCAGGATAATACAAAAACATTATATTGAATACCACTACTTCGGTAGAGATATAGTCGCTTTATTAAATTATAGAAAACCTTTCGAAAACATCAGGAAAATGATACTAAAATAAATAGTGATGTCCAAAATGGTATTTTGTATTTTCTGTCTTCTAAGTCAGTACTCATTAACCCCTTAACCCTAGATCTACCGGGAATTTTATTCAAGTTTTAATAAAACGTTCTACACCAGAATTTTTATTTAAAACTATTTAACTTATTTATTTACCTTATTTTTGTCTGGTTTATATACTTAGTTTATTTTAAAGAAATTTCTGGTTTGAATGAATATTTTGTATGTACCTGTCGGGTCCAATGGACCCGTCTGATAGACGGAGGGTTAACAGTGTGTCCCGAACTGGATTCGGGCAAGAACACTTTGCTTTTTTAGTTATTAAAAGCATTTTGATACCACTAATTTGTACCTGTAAATTTATATTTTTATTGATTGTCAGATATTGTTCGATTACGTGAGGTAAATATTTTAGTATGGAAAAAGTGGTGTCCAGCCCCATTTTTAATTTTTTTGTAAGAAAACAAATGTCGCTGTTAAGGGGTTAAACAACACACTTAGATGTCGTTGTAATTTACGTAGAAGTGAATTTTAGCCTGAGCACTGACACAAAAATTGCGGCTGCCGAAGGCGGATTTTTTTCAGCGCGTGTACGGTCTCTTAAATGTTGGTACCAAAACATTTTAAAAGTTTTTTGCGCTTTATTTTTCTGATATTAAACAAGACAAAGAATTTCTTTTTTAAAATACTGGTGTCCAAATTTTGGGGACCTTACACGGTGTTGCCAGATTAAGGGCTTTTTTAAAAATAGTATAATGCGCCTTTTTTTCAGATTTTTTAAATATATTTTGAAATAGGTCGAATATTTCTATAAAAAAAAACGGTGATAATCAATAATCTGGGTACAAAAAAGTCCCCAATCTGGCAACACTGACCGTACATACATAGAAAAAAAATTCTACCTTTGGCAACCGCCATTTTTGTTTTAGCGCTCAGGACTCGCATTCAGCGGCCTGGGGTTTTAGGCTTCCGATTTAATATATCGTATTATTTTAATAATGTGACGAGAACTAAATATAATAGTTCGTGTGAATTTAACAGTTGATGATAAGTTGTAATTTATCAACTGCACTATTTATTTTTCAATAAGTAGTCATAGAAAAGATGTTATATGCATAATCCTTCTCAAAAACTATTTTTATTTACGATATTGTGCCAAAAACGTTTGATATTATTCAGAAATCATAGGTTATAATAATATTTAAAACCTGCTGCTTTACGATACAGTAAAGATCAGTGCCTTCATCATCCAACCCTGTTTTCTTGGCCATGAGTCCCTATATCAGGGTTCGTACGGGTCCTTGAATTTCCATACTAAGAAATACTTCGGTACCAGTATTTTCTTATGGAAAACCTCTCCTTAAATAAGGCGAAATTTCGTCCGATTAAACTGGATTTATTTTTCTATTAAAAAATACTGATATTTGACCTTGAAAATAACGGTATCCGTACGAACCCTGTATATGACCATGGGCCCTATATGCGTCCCTATATCGAGGTGCTATATGCAGAATATTTCCCGGTCAGATGGACAGCCTAACGTGGGACCCTCGGTGACCAGTTCTCTAGCTAGCTTGTAACTAATTTTATCGACCCAAAAGGGATGAAAGATTGAGTGAATCTTGCCCATCCGGGAGTCGAACTCTCGTTTTGTAGCGTGGTAGACAGACGTGCTGACAACAGCGCTACTGGTCTTTAGTTATTAATATTACATTGATAAATATTGTTATTCTTGTAATATATGAGAACGAATTTCGCGTTATTATTTGCGCGCTTATAACCAAATACAGAAGTCCAATAACATAAAGAGCACAACCATCGCAGGCTTGAGTTGTAGTTTCTCTTGGTCTATATGAGAACGAATTCGGAGAAATTATTTGTGCGCTCGTATGCCAAGTACAAATGTGCAGTCTTTATTCAATTCCATGTGACAAATGGGAATGAATTGCTTACATCAACTAAAATATAAATTTCACTACTTTTTCTTCGGGAAACCTGGGAGACAAGCAAATTGCAAAGTAAGCAAATTTGTCTGTTGCCAAATCACATTCACATATATAATACACTGATATATATATTCAATATAATGGTTGAATACTCACATACAACCTCGTTCACATTATCTATCTCTTTCATCCCTTAACGATCGAAATAAATTAATGTTTAAAAATTCAAATTGCTTTTGAATACGCTTTTAAATCTTCAGTACATTTCATTTCCTTTGATATTTTATTGTAATGACATATGTCATTAGTTTTGTTGAAACTTAACTATACATATGTGTCTATTTGTGGTCACTCACTGGAAATTATCCGTGGATATACATCCATCGGTCGCAAATAGACACTTAAATACTGAGTGCGTCATAAGTTCGTGCAAACTTAAAAAATTCATAATAATGAAGTACCGTAATTTCTGGCCTATAATCCTCAGATGAAAAAATTATGTTCGGAAACAGAAATCTTATTTCATAAAATGTAAATTCTGAAATCTCGGTAAATATTTAACTTCAATTATTAAATAAAATTTCTGGGGCGAAACATGATTGTTTGATACGCTGATTATAGGATGGAAATTATGGTAATAATCGGAAAGAATTTCTTTTTTCGAAAATAATGATCAGAGAAACATTGGATTTTTTTTCATGTATAAAAAGGGATTTCAAAAGTAACTGCAAGAGGGCGCCAATGCATTCTCCTCATGGGACTGTTTGGGGTGGTTTCAAGGCATCTTTCTTTCTGTGTTCTTCTCTTTTGAAGTTCCTTGTCCTAAATTCGGCTAGAAAACTTGTGTACAGTCACTACAGAATAGTATGTTATGCTTCTGCCTGACCAGGATGTGCCTGAATTGCAGGAAAGACATGCAGTACTTGTCGTCACCTTGATGCAGGATAGTGCCCCAACTCCCTCCACACCACCTTGCACGTGAAATCAAGACATCCCTGTTAGTCGGTTCTGTTTGTTCCTGAAGATCGAGTTATAAGTCGAGGTTATAAGTTTTAGTGGGCCTTCACAATCCCCAGACTTGTCACAGGAATCTTTTTTTATTGTGAGATGCTTAAACTGTACAGTCACTGCAGAATAGTATGTTATGCTTCTGCCTGA
This sequence comes from Maratus speciosus, assembly GCA_963932465.1. NCBI lineage: Eukaryota > Metazoa > Arthropoda > Arachnida > Araneae > Salticidae > Maratus > Maratus speciosus. The sequence goes on along the minus strand of OZ010794.1, from coordinate 235,870,386 downwards.
CCAGGATGTTCCTGCATTGCAGGAAAGACATGCAGTACTTGTCGTCACCTTGATGCAGGATAGTGCCCCAACCCCCTCCACACCACTTTGCACGTGAAGTCAAGACATCCCTCTTAGTCGGTTCTGTTTGTTCCTGAAGATCGAGTTATATGTCGAGGTTGTAAGTATCAGTGGACCTTCACGATCCACAGACTTGTCACCGGAAGCTTTTTTATTGTGGGGATATTTAAACTCTCGTGTGTACCGGAGTTTCCCAGCCACTCTGGTGGATCTGAAAAATGCCATTCGACGGACGTCGGTGCCATCGATGCCGACATGCTACACGCATCTGTAATAGGCGTGCTGACGAGCCTCACTTGCCTGTTACCTGGTGGTGGGGGTCATGTTGAACATATTTTACTTTATAACAAATGCACAATATCATGTTATTGTGATTTGTTTCATTGTCTGATTTCCAGAAAACGTCTCAGTATGGCATATGAGCGCCTTCTTTCGGTTATTTTTGCAATCACTATAATTTATACATGGAAAATAAATCCAACGTCCCTGTGATCGTATTTGTACAAACCGAAATTTTTTTCCGAGAACTATTTTCTTTTATGAATTTTTTAAGTTTGCATTAACTTATGACACACCTATGACCCTTAAATGCGCGATTTTTTATTTTGTTTCGAAAAAGTTATATATGATTCTCCGAAAGGTTTATTACACAGGAAAAATAATGAAAAAAAATCAGAGATACATTTTTCATACAATACGTCAAACTTTTCTTCTGTTGCACATCTGCAATATAAGTAAAACCTACTATCGTGTAGCTGTTTTGCGCTAAAATAATGAAAATTAGTAAATACTTTAATAAGTATGTCTCCAAATACCTTATATATTTTATATAATTATTTATTTTATAAAACTTATCCTTTAAGCATTTAATTTAATAGTTCTATAAATTACCTAGTTCAGAGAATCTGACTTTACACCAGAAAGTTTCAATGGTTAATCTCGCTTTATTTAAATACGGAATGTCTACTTTTTAATTAAACCAAATGTGGCTATTTTAATTTTCTGGTGTGAATTAGGTATATGCGAATAAAAAAAATCGATTAAATTCAAAACAGTGTTGTTTGCACATATGCAAAGCTGCGCACTAAAGGGTTAATATATGTTCTAGTTTACATGCTGTAATGTAGTGCTTTCACTAAAAAAGCGTACTAAAAACATTTTTTATGAAAAAAATACATGTAGAGCTGATAATTTGAGCATTCATTTATAAGTGACAAAAAGTTTCAAGTTCACATTACAGCAACAAATTTTAATCAAACATAAGAAATCCTTACAATATCAAAGATTACTTAACTTTAGCATTCAAGCAAAATATATATGAATTACTGGTTTTTTGACAATTTTAACCTCAAATAGACCAATTCAACTGATCGCTTGTTTGGAAGAGATACAAAATATTATATTTGTAGTATTAAATTTATAGTATTATATACGGGAAATATTAAATATATAGTATTATATATGGGAATTTTGTTTCTTTTATTAAGTAAATTCTTCTATATCACAATGAAGGTGCCACGGTACATATTCATTTAAAATTTATTCCTAGTGGTGCTTTCAATGACGAGTAACATTAAGGTAACAATTCAGTCATGGAACTATTAGTAAAGAGGAACTGACATATCCTTAAAATAGTGAAGCATCAAATGTAACCTTTTTCGCAGTGGTTGATTACCAACGGGACAAACGTCCAGTAGTAAACTTATATAGAATTTTTCTCCTTGTTTAAACACCCTGATAATGCATAATTTTAGTCACAAATAATGGCAAAAACATATATTCATTTTTAATGGTGGAAGATTAATTCGGTGATTGTAGGGCTCTACGTTTAGATTATAAAGATTAAAATATAGAAACAAAAAGATTATTATATTCGGGAAAACTGCTTCTAATAAAAAGAAAAAAAAATCTCATAATTGTGAGAAATGTTTCATGAATTAGGCGCTTAAATAAGACGAAATTTTTTATTCAAATTTACTGCTGGAAGTTACGGTAGTCAGTTTACCCTGGCGGTAATCAGAATCTGTTGATCCGATTAAAGAAAACAGCCGCCATATTACAACATCCTCCTCAGTTACTTCACTCGCAACCGATAGGCAATACACAATACAGGGAGTTTCATAAAAGAAGGGCAAATTTTTAAGAGGTGTTACTACACATCCAAACAAACAAATTTCATCTAAAGATGCATGGTCGGAAATAAAACGCAACTGCAATAAACGGTGCTGTCGTATTTGGAAACTTGGTCCAGTGTTGCCAATGGGATACTTTTTTAAAATTTTGATTTATTAATTGCCACCATTTTTTTTTCAAATAGCGAAATTCACCTTATTTAATGAAAGATTAAATAAGGTGAAAACAAGCCGGATTTTCAATTTAAAAAAAACTGTTGGCAATTAAAAAAAAAGTAGCCCACTGGCAACACTGAATATCCCCTTTGGCTCCCCCTAGCACATTTGCGTTTTAATTACGACAACACATTCTTTGATGAAAATTGTTTGTTTTGATGTGTACTAACTCTAAAAGGTTTGCCCATCTTTTATGAAACACCATGTATTTATGTCTCATTTTTTTTTTATTCATTACTCCGTTAATGAGGCTTGATTGATAATCTTTCAGCTACAAATTTTACTTGTGCCCAGGTAATCTTTTATATGAATTAAAAATCAACGCCGACAGTTGTGAATTACGGCCAATAATTTAAAAATTCTATAATTACTTTAAAATATGTGATTCTCAAATTTGCCTTTTACGATGCCATGCTTATTATTGTTATTTTATTACTGCATATATTTTCTCCTCCAGAGAGTTAACCCCTTGAGGGGCGGTGGGATAAAATGTATCCCACCTAATTCAAACAAGATCTCACCAGAAAATTTTAACAAAATTTTATATTTTTAACTTTAGAGGAAAATCATTGGAAAATTGCTTTTCCTTATTTAAAAATAAAAAAATTCGATTATTCCGTTGAGAATTCAATATTTCGAGGCATTTTGCTTGCCCCTCAAGGGGTTAAAGACTAATTACTGCCTTAAGATTGTGTTAAAATTATCATTGACTATTCTCTAAATACCTCAAAAATTTAATTTAATTTTACCTCTTAACCCTTTCCGGCGCAGTTGTCCAACTTAAGCACCTAATTGTAATTTAAAACTTCCAAACGGCACCAAGATTATTTTAAGAAAATTTTACTGGTACACTGCAACTTTAAAATATTAAGTTTTAAATTTCTAAATAAGTCGTTTATAAATTCCAGTGTCAGTCAATCATTTCATCATTTTACGAAGAGAATTTTTCTGTGCCGGATAGGGTTAACTGTTTCATTTTTTGGACAACATAAACTAAAAACAAGGAATAAACACCACTTTTTACTAAAATATTTGCCTTAAATAATCGAAAATGTCGGGCAATGAATAAACCGAAGTTAAAAAAATCGTGGTATACAAAAGTGTTTTGTAACAAACGAAGTAAACTTTCCTTGTCCGAACTGCGTTCGGACAAAACAATTTAACACATTTTATCCCACCTATTTTAAACAAGATTCGCAACAGAAACTTTTAACTATAATTTATAATTTTAATTTTGGAAGGAAAGAAAAGAGGATGAAAAATTATTTTTCTTTATTTAAAAATAAAATTTTTCGATTATTCCGGTGAGAGTTCAATATTACAGAGACCAGATTGCTTGCCTCTCAAAGGGTTAAGTAGTTAAAAGAATGGTGTTAATCCTAGGATATATCATTTCCAGGATATATTCTTTGATGATTACGCGGGATAAGTTCCTAGTAATTTAGTAGTTTTTAACACTTTCCAACATACTTGAAAAGTGTTTATGAATTCAGCTTGCCTATCCATCTGATTGTCTATCCGTCTGTCTATCTGTCTGTCAATTCTCTAAAGTCTCTCTCTATATATATCTAAAATCTATATATGTTCTATAAAGTGCGATTGCTTCGGGTGTTGAAAATTAAATGTGTAGCATTTTTCGTTACTTTAGTCTATGGGGAAAAATCGTTTGCAGTGTATTTCAATGATATTACACTATTTTAATCATATTGAAATTGATATGTATAATTAAAGAGCACTACAAGATTCTTACTGGTGAGTATGGAATTCATCGTTCATTTACAGGGACACACAAAATTATTTGGCTGCAGAAGAAAATGAACAATAGTTGAACTATTGAAGCCTACGAACAATAATTGCAGGAAGTTAATTTTAAGTTGCGGTATGCGTTTTTAAATTAAAGTAATTTTTAAATATTGCTTGGTATGTATAAATTCTACTGACCCTATACAGCGCAGTACAGAAGTTTTCAACCGCATTTGCTTATTGTCGGAAATTATTTAATGGAAATTTCAACTAGTATATGCGTTTAAGGAATCTCAAGGTTTTTAAAGCTTCAAAAATTTCGAATTTTTAAATATTTTGGCTGTTAAATTTATATCTTTTCTGAACATTTTTTATGATGTTTCCTTAAAATTCCCATTAGAACGGAAGTTATGGCTATTAGAAATATACACGCTCAATAGATAAAGCGGCGTTTTGAAAACTGTGAAGCCATTTTTCTTCAAATGACGTTTTTGCGTATAACGCGCAGGATGTCTCAAAAAACTCTAAATATTTTGTCATGAAATTTTCAAAACATATGCTTCACGTTACTCTGTACAAATGGAACCTAAAATATCATTTTTATTGTTCAAAAAAATAATATTAGGTGATTATACTGTTGAAAATTTCATAAAATTGTATTTATTAAATACAACTTTGTATTGAAAATATAAGAATGCTTTAAATGCGAATTTATTTAGGTTCAATGTAATTATTACAATCTGAAGTATAATAAGGCATAAAAAAATTCCTTCCAGTTGCAAAATTTATTTTGTAATCCTTCTTGTAAGCTGTGATACCAATTTTCTGCTCGACAAATGTTTGACAGTTTGCAGCGCCCTATGAATACTAATTCTGTATCTTGCAATTTTATAAATATAGGAAATGATAGAATTTACTTATATCTTTTAATCCTAATGAAAATTGTGTTTTTAAATCATATACATTTTAATCCATTTATGCCTGATTTTTTGTTTTCTCAAATTTCTTGGTAAGATCTCTTTAAAATGTTCCAAAATGAACTGGAAAAATACTAAAAAATATTTCGCTAAAATATTTTTGTATTTATTTGATAAAATGTAAACGTACTAAATATGGGGATATCCATATGTGGAAATTATATTCTTTGTCTAAATTTATATCAATTAAGCTTTTTAACTGTATTTTTTATACAATAATTAGTATTTTTATAAACTATTAAAAATATATTTATTTATTTAACACTAGAACCACCATGACGGTCATTTTGACCGCTAACAAATAAAAATATTTCGATTCGAACCGGAATATTTTTTCTAAAATAATTTAAATATGCACTACAGAGAACTAAGTGAAATAAATACGTTAAATTGTTTTAAATAAGAATTCAGGTGTAAAATATTTTCATAATACTTGACTAAAATTTCCGTCGGTTCTAGTGTTAAAGAGACTAATAACATTATAAGTATTATTATTACTAAATTAAGAATGATCGTATTTGATGCTAGAATATTATTCATTTCAAAATCATCTTTAAAAGGACTTTACATAAATAACTATCCCCTAACTGGCTAATAGAAGTATGTACCTATTTGTGCCTAGCGCCCTATATTCTGTACGTTACAAACATGCATAAAAATAGGCTTGGACATATAATTTCGCAATTTAATATATATATATATATATATATATATATATATATATATATATATATATATATATATATATATATATACGTATTTTAAAGAAGTCTACAAGCTAAGATTATGACTTATTTATTTGGATTCTTGATACAAAAAATACAAATAAACTTACTTTTTACATTTCGCAATCTTGAAAAATGAAAAACATATCAACACCGACAAAAAAGCCTACATTTAAGCAAATAAATATCAATCTTATACTGTCATCTCTAGGTAACAGATAAAGACATTTTTAGACAATAACTTTACACAATTTTCATGTTGAAAAGAAGAAGAAAATTATAACAATTTGATAAAATTCGAAACTTTTTTTTTTTTTTTTTTTGTCCGATTTTAATAGTCCTGAGAGTCCTTATGTCAGGCGTGGCCAAATATGGCACACCGCATACCACTAATTGTTTTAAGAAATAGCCGACTTCTTGAACCGCAGAGATTCTATGATTAAATAAGGAACGATTACTATAAAATGTTAGTGTTGTCTAGAGTGCCGCAGTTGGCCACTTCTGGATTAAGTGCAGTAACTGTTAGAATACAGTGTAGTCTATATACACATCAATAGGTCATATACAGGGCTGTGCAAAAAAATCGTATATTTGTGTTACTATTTATGGTAACAGCAGAAATTGAGTTTCCAAATGCATTATACATTTTCTAAATTGTTCATTTAGACACCATCTCACACTTTTGTAAGCTGTGATTTTTTCTTTTTTTTTTATGTTATTGTGAATGTGTTGAAAAGTGTCTCATAATCTATGCCATATGCATGATTCCCAGTTCTTGTTTTTATGTTTTCGGATTTCTTCACACCACAGATCATTTATCAATTCAGAAAACCCAGAATTTGGCAGAAAGTAATGAAGGGATTTTCTTGATGAAAAATCATCTGGTATCCTGCGATTTTGGGATACATATTCCGGTAATTATAATCCCTTTTTTTTTTACTAAAAACGTTATAACAGAGCTTTCTCATTAGCCGCTAGTAATTTCTCTTGTTTAGAACACTGCTTCTAAATATGCTGAATCTTGTGGGAGTTGTAGAATATGTTTATTTTATCTTATTAAAAAGAAATATATTTACGAAAGCATATAACAAGGATCATCAGGGGATTTGAACACTAACATTTCCGAAACTTAGTGGTCGCAATATTAAAACTCAAAATTTTTGCGTTAAAATTTAAGTACTTGTTATTGAAAAAAACTAGTAATAGAACAATGAGGCAGGAACCACGAGAGAGAAAATTATATACATATACAGGACTGCCGCCGGGAACTATTTTTTACAGACATCTTTTACATACGCTATGACAACATTTGCAAGAGAATATACTTTAAAATGTATTTTTCTTTTTATAGTGGTGCGAGCACAATATAAAAATAGTCGCCGGTGGCAGCCCTGCATACACTGGAACTGCCAATAGTACTGTCTTTTGTTTATTATTCCTGATTAACCCCCTTCACGCTCGAATTAAATTACGGTTGAATAATTCAAATTGCTTATTGGCACCACTTTTATGAAAAAGAAATATTCACCTTATTTAATGACAGGAAAAACGATACTAAAATTTAGCCAATTTCACTATTTTATAAAACCGGTGGGAATCAAACAATCTGAGTAAAAGACGCAGCCCGAGAATATGACGGGAGCGAGAATTTAGGGGTTAAAGAAACATCAGATCTTAATTATTTTTACGAAGAAATATGACTCTTTTTTTAATATATATATATATATATTTTTTTTTAAATACTGATTCTTAGTAAATGTATTCAACGATATTTACAATTACTTATTGAAATATTATCTTAAAATCTTTAAATAGATATTTTTAAACAAAAATTTGAATAGTGTCTTGTGAAATGAATGCCTTTCAATATTCTCAAACAACTATTCTTATCGGAAAACGTGCGGTTTAAGATTTCATATATTGTGTTATATTTTTCCGTTGCAATCTTTTGATATCGAGACAGCTTAAGGCTGCGGTTGATATAATTCATTTACTTCCGCTGTTTATCGCTTTCAAAATATTTCACTTTATCAATATACCCATTGGTGGGATTCTATGTATAAAATTCTGGGTATTGATAAAGACGCATTATTAAGAATGCTCGAAGCTATTTATGATAAGCTTTCATTTATGATAAGTTTTCATCATGAATGATAAGCTTTTATCATCGATATTCTTTCGCAATTTTTTTTACCTTCCGGGTATTGGAAGTTAAAATTTATTTTGGCACTTTTTATCGAAAAATTTTAAGGTTTAAAGCTTTTGGCACGAATATATTTAAAATTTTTATTCCATTTTCTGAAACTTTTATGATGCAATAGTCTAATATTTCAAATATGCGAAAATAAATCTTAATTAAAATCATTTCCCGTATTGGAAATAAATCTATAATATTCAACTGTAAATAAAAAATTTTACAATTCTAAGGGAACCTAACCCGTATTTACGCATGGAAATCCATGGCTCGAATGAAACCACGAAAACTCCAAACGATTTGGCCGACGGGCGCGATTGGGTTCGAACCCAACACCTCCCGACTACCAGCTTCGAGAGCAGAACTTCTCAGCCACTGGTGGGACCCCGCTGTTAGGGTAACAGGAACATTAGAAAACATAGTTTATACTCGTGTTATGTAACTTCTTTATCTTTTTATATAATCTTGGATTACGAATTTTGGATCTGCATTATATCTAGTAGCAATCTTTATCTCTAGATGACTCTAGATGTATCTCCAGACAATTTTAACCCCTTGAAAGGCGGTGAGATATATTATATCCCACTTTATTTTAATCCAGATTTGCACCAGAATTTTATAATTAAAATTTAATCTTATGACTAATATATAAATTGCATATTCTCATTTAGTACTAACATTTTTCGAAAATTCTGATGTGAATTCAACATTAATGAAACGCAATTACTTGTCCCTGAATAGATTAACAAAGGTTTTGCTATAGAGAAGCGGGAGTCACAACAAACAGTTTTAATGAAAATAATAATGTGATTTCTTTGATGTGATAGACACAAAACAGGTTCCGTACAGATGTTCCTTGAATGCAAGAAATGCCTGAAAGTGTGATGCACCAATGCTTTTAGCCCGGTAAAATTGGATATTTCTTCAAAGCTTTTATATAAAAATTTCCAAGAAAATTTAAAAGAAAGAAAAGACTATGAAACTCACAAAAAATTGTAAATCCAATAATTATCTATTTTCCACATTATTTTTAAATTGTACCTGTTTCACATAGACATCATTCCATCAATATCACCAGATAGTACACTGCACTATTGCTTTTAACCCCTTAACGGTCGCATTAAAAATTCAGTTTGCTTATTGGCACCACTTTTTAGAAAAAGAAATATTCACCTTTTTTAATGACAGGTTAAATGATATCATTATAAAGCCAATTACACAATTTTATAAAACTGGTGGGAATCAGACAATCTGAATAAAAGACACAGCCCGCGAATATCAAGGGAGCGAGAAGTTCAACGTTAGTGTCGCCTTCGGTACCATCCACTGTATTCTATATAATTCTATCGAAAAAATGTAAAGAACCCCTACTAACTCTCCAACTAGTTGAAATAGAAAAAAAATTACAGGTATTGGAAATAATTGTAAATAATCAACGATTGGAAATAAAGTCTAGTTTTAAATTATGTATAAAAAATTGCTTAAGGGGCAATCTACTAATAAAAACGGGACCAAACTTTTTATATATAATTTTTTTATATATAAACACCCAATTTTGACTACATATTTTAAATCTTGTGTTCAAAGTATGCCTAGAAATAAAATTTAAAGTCACTTCAATGATAAATTTTTGAATATTAAACAATCAAAATTTAGAGCTTCTAATGTTACATCGCATTTTCATATTTTTATAAATAGGGTAAAATATCCGGTGTATGATAATCTAAGCTGGATTTGTACTTCAACATTTAATGGTAACTTTGCCGTTCAACACTGGAAAATATCCCTTTGAATGTTTTCTTTTAAAAACTAAACTTGTTAAAAAAAATAGAAATGTTTCTGTAAAAAAAATTCAAAATTTAAAATATGACATCAATATACCCAGTTTTTGATAATCTGTATCCCGTATTTGATATGCTGTATCCAGTGTTTGACAGACATTTTAATATCTGTTATTTGTCAGATTTAGTTTTTTCAATATAACCATTTAAATAGTTACCTTTAACCATTATATTTAGGCTACACAGTTAAATGAAACTTCAAGAAAAGATTATTTTCAGGAATTTCTGTTTATTAACTATTCAAATAATTAATACACATAAGTTTATACCCAAATTTGGGTTTCTTCTTAGGTGGCATCCTGGAAAAATAAAACCTAATTAGACGCCTTGAAGGATTGGGTTCAGCACTGTAAGACATAAGGCAGGGATATTTGCAGCTCAAATTTATGATTCCTGAATTTATATCAAAGTTACAAAAAAAAGGCCTGGAGGTACAGTCAACATTATTATAATTATTTTTCATTGTAAACAATAAAATATAACTTTTTTAAATACTGAAAATATTTTATAAATAGTTACTAAATATAGTTTCTAAATTTGCATTACTCAACAATAATTGAAAAAACAGTTCCAAAAATTCTTGAATTAAGAAAATTTCCTATAAGCAAACAGTACTGGCAGGCCTATCAAGAAGCATAAAATTATGTTATTCTGTCTTAAGAGCCATTATTTTGAAATTCAGCCAAAAAAGTGATATTTTGATAGTTGTATTTTTTGATTTGCTTGATTGGTTTTTTATGTTGAAATAGATCACATTTAATGAATAATGTGCAATTATGAAACCCTGAAAAATGTTTCCCTTTACTGTAAAAAATGTCAAAGTTAGAGGTTGTGACCGCCATTTTTCATGAAAAGTGAAATGCGAGTATGTTTGCAGTGCTAAAGCTTGGGAAAGCAACGACATCCTAAAATTCTTTTGTGGTGATATGTTAGTATAAGACTACCTGCTTAGTAAACTGTATTCGTTTCCATGGGGCATTGTTATTTTACATTGTTATGTTGCCTAAAAATGCAATGAAAATGACGTTTTTGTCCGTTTTCCGCTCGTATTTTATTATTTAAGCAATAGTACCACAAACTTTTTCTTATAGAATATCGAAGTGCAGTACTAGGACAATCTAAATAGTATAAAACTTTACTGGGATATTGCTGCTGTTAGCAGAAATAGTCTGTTAAATATTCAAAAATTTCAAAATCGGCAACATTTATATTAGTATTTTCTCAAAAAAGCGTCACGGTTCATTAAAACAAAATGTATCACGTAGTAGTTGAAAATATGTAGAAACACTTGGAAAAGAAAAAAAAGTGGGGCCTCGTCATATTTTTAGAAAAAAAATAATAAAATTTCCAAAAATTCACAGTCAAAATATCCAGTTTAAATTTCCCTTTTTTCCATTTAGAACACTGAAGGGGAAAGAAAAATGGATATTTCAATTTCTCATAGGGAAAAACATAGCTATCGGAAAGAGAAATGGGATATTTCGTTTTCTCATAGGGAAAGAGTATGATAAATGACAGTCTATTTTGTGACTTTTGACATTTTTTTTTTCTAAAAATATGACGAGGCCCCACTTTTTTTTCTTTTCCATGTGTTTGTACATACCCCCAACTACTACGTGATATAGTTTGTTTCATTGAACCGTGACGCTGTTTTGAGAAAAGACTAATTGAAATGCTGCCTATTTTGAAATTTTTGAATATTTAACTGACTATTCCTGATAACAGCAACAATATTCTGGTGAAGTTTTATATTATTTAGCTTTTCCTAGTACACTTTGATATTCTATAAGAAAAAGTTTGGGTACTATTGCTTAAATAAGAAAATACGTGTGGAAAACAGACAAAAACGTCATTTTCATTGCATTTTGAGGCAACATAACAATGTAAAATAACAATACACCATGGAAACGAATACAGTTTACTAAGCAGGTAGTGTTATACTAAAATATCACCACAAAAGAATTTTGGGATGTCGTTGCTTTCTCAAACTTTATCACTGCAAACATACTCGCATTTCACTTTTCATGAAAAATGGCGGTCACAAACTTTAACATTGACATTTTTTACAGTGAAGGGAAAATTTTTTCATCTCTTCAAAATTGCACATTATTCATTAAATGTGATCTACTTCCATATAAAAAAAAATCAAGCAAATAAAAAAAATGCAACTATCACACTTTGTCTGATTTTCAAAATAATGGTTCTTAATACTTAATCAGATACAAAATTCTTTTATTTTAACAATAAAAGTGAAGGTCTCAATCACTGAATAATTCTAAAACCAATGTTACATAATAATTATCAAATACTAGATAAATTGGAATTTTTTTAAATTAGTAATTGAAAGTGCGCTCTCTAGTTTCAGTTTGGGGTTAGAAAGCAGAAATTTGGAGCATACGATAAAAGAATTAAAGCTCTACACTAGGGATGCAAAACCTGTGTCCTGCGGGTCAAAAGTGGCCCGAGAATTTCGTCAATTTGCTGCGGGGGAAATTGGGAATATTCTCAAAGTCAATTAAGAATCGCGAATTTCGTTGATCGGTCGCAAAAAATCGCGAATTTCGTCGATCCTGTGCTAAAAAAATTTCAAATGTCGTTGATTGGCTGCAGAAAAATCGCGAATTTCGTCAGTTTTTCACGAGAAAAAATCTCGAATTGCGTCAATTTTTTGCGTGATAAAAATAACAAATTTCGTCAGTCAGTTAAAAATCGCGAATTTCGTTGATCAGGCACAGAAAAATCGCGAATTTTGTCGATCCTGTGCCAAAAAAATCTTAAATTTTGTTGATAGTCTGCGGAAAAATCGCGAATTTCTTCAGTTTATCGCGAGAAAAAATCGCAAATTTTGTCAATTTTCCCCGGGAGAAAATTACAAATTTCGTCAGTTGGTTAAGAATCACGAATTTCGTTGATCGGGAGCGGAAATTTCTCAAATTTTGTCAATCAGGCGCTGAAAGTTTTCAAATTTCGTTAATTGGCTGAATAAAAAACCGCGAGATCCGTCAGTTTTCGCGAGAAAAAATCGCGAATTCCGTTGATGGAGTGTAAAATCATCGCGAATTTTTTCGATTCGGTGCGGAAAAATCTCAAATTTCGATGATCGGGAGCGGAAAAATCGCGTATTTTGTCTGTTTATCGCGAGACGAAATCGCGATTTTCGTCAATTTGCCGCGGTAAAAATTGCGAATTTTGTTGATCGTTCGTGCAAAAATCGCGAATTCGTTGATCTAGTGCGAAAACATTGCGCATTTTGTTGATAGTATGCTAAAAAATCTCAAATTTCGTTGATTGGCTGCGAAAGAAATCGCGTCTTTCGCAAGTTTATCGCAAGAAAAGTTTGCGAATTTTGTCAACTTTCCGTGGGAGAAAATTAAAAATTTCGTCAGTGAGTTAAAAATCACGAATTTCGTTGATCGGAAGCAGAAAAAACGCGAATTTCATTGATCGAGTGGGGGAAAATAGCGATGAGATGCTGAATATTGTAAATTTAAATTGACTGCGAAAAAATCGCAAATTTTGTCAATCTGTCGCGGTAAAAAAAAAAAAAAATCAACTATTTCGACAATGGATGGAAAAAATTACAAATTTTGCCAAATGGCGGCAAAATATCGCGAAATTCTTCAATTGCTTGAGGAAAAAAATCGTAAATTTTGTGAAACGTTCACGTTTATCGTGACTCGTTCATGTAAGAAAATTACAAATTTGCGAATTTCGTCAATTTATTGCGTTAAAAAAATCGACCAATTTCATCAATTGGTCGAAGGAAAAAATGGCAAATATTGTCAATGCGACACGTAAATTATCGCAAAATTCGCCAATCACTCATGAGAAAAAAATCGCGAATTTTGTCGATCGCCTACGAAAAAAAAATCAAGTTTTGTAGCGCGAACACAGAACGAAAAAGTAGCGAAATAATTCGATCGGGAGTGGAAGCAATCGCAAATTTCGTTTATCCTTTATGGAAAAAAAATCTCGAATATTGAAAAGTTTTCACCAAAAAAAACGTAAATTTCGTTAATTTATCACAGGGTTGGCAAATTGGTTGTTTGAAAAGATTGCATATTTTGCCAATTAGTAATGGAATGTTAACACGAAATCTGTCAATCAGTCGCTGATAAAAAAATCGCGAATTTCGTCAATCACTACCGCTTGATTGATAAAAAGAAAAAAAAATAATTTTGTTAATCGGTCGAAGAAAAACAGCATAATTAGTACATTATGCTTTGTTATTTCAAAAATAAGTTTCCTTTTTTAAAATAAAGTTATTCTTCCAAAAAAGAAAATGATTATTTTCCAATAACGTTCATTTTTTTTAGAAATTTTGTGTCAGTTTTTTCTTCAAGTTTCCATTTTTCAAGAAGGAACAGTTAGTTTTCATAAGGAGTTATATGGTTATTCATACAGATGAGAAGAAGCCCTGCATGCAATTATTTATTTATATATGTTTATTATTTATATATACAAAAAATCATTATTCATAAGAAAAAAAGGGTTATTATCCCCCCCCCACACACACACACCTCGATATAGAATCATCTCAATGTTACTGATGTGGCTATTGACAAACAAACATTTTTGTAAGTGGCCCTTCTCTTTAAATGGTTGTGCACCCCTACTCTACACAATAGTATGTCCCATTATTGCCCAGTTATTAAAATGTCAAGTATGAAAATAAATATAACAAAATTTACCTCTCAGATTTCTTATAATAACTGACTGTGTTGACTGTAAAATTTCAGGCGAACTTTTCAGCAACTTAATTCCAAAACAATTTCTTAAAGCATAAGAACAAAACATAGTTGTATATGAAGAAAAGGGCATGAACTATCACATGGAATGTAGAATATGTGACTCCATGGTCTGTAAATCTTATAATAAGTAATTTTGTGGAAAATTATCATCACTGGGTAGCTATCAAACAGTGGATACTTTACCATGTCTGATGAAATTTTAATCCCAATGTGATAAATATGTATTTAATTATAATAGTAACCCCCCCCCCCCAAAAAAAAAAAAAAAATAAAAATAAATAAATAAATACATTGAATTCTAATTTAAAATTTTTCATAATATTAATTATGAATTACGAAATCAATATTCGAAAAACATATGAATTACAACCTACAATTTTTTTTACAGATTTATAATTATTATGTCCTACTTTATGCTAACTGTCAATTTAAAATTTTTCTTCCGAGTAGTTTTCGAATTATGAGTAAAATACGTCAAAATAGCGGATTAAGGTGTCGTCTACGATGCCCAGAAAAACATATTAAAAAGCAAACATATTATACTTATTTTAATTAACACGTTCACGCCGGCGCGGTGGGTCACACTCGACTGTCTCAGAGTTGTCATGTCTCCGGCTTTTTGCACACCACTGTTATTTTAGAGAAAATGTTGTTCCTTTAAATCGCCCAATTGTTCTAATTAAATAAAACAGCATCTTCTGTATTAAAATACTGGTATCCAAAAAGCCGGAGACTTAGCAGCGCTGAGGCAGTCGAGCGTGACCCACCGCGCCGGCGTGAACCTGTTAAACATTTGGGCTGGCAATAGTCGAAAACTATTAAGCGAGTGAGATATTCACACTGCCTCAAATCTGCATGCTTTTTCGTCTCGCGTGTAGAAAACCTTGCACATTTTTTTTTTCTACGCTCTGAACAATAATTTTTTTGTATTAAACAATTTATTCTAAAGTATATTCGGTATAAATAGTGAATTTTAATTTCTGAAACAGGCTGTTTGTAAAATTACCCCATACATGTAAAATTGTAAACCCTAATACCTCGATCGCTCTAGATATTTAGTATATTGCTGTCGATTTATTAGGCTTCTTAGAAAAAGCATTGCACATACAAAAATAAATGTAAGTGATTTTAAGAAAAACAGCACCGCTAATCATGATATAAATAAATTAGGTAGGGTAATGATTTTTTTTTCTTTAGCTCCTATTCATCTTTAGATAATGAATCCGCCATATTTACGGCAATCAATTTTTACTATCCAAATTTGTTGTTTCCAATTACACAGATTTTTTTTTTTTTTTTCCAAAGAGAATTTCACTTTACCTAATCTAAAAGTACCACACTTAAATGATACAAAATAAAAATTATTAGAAAAAATGGTGCCAAAATAATAATTATAGGATAATAATAGGAAACACCACATTAAAATCACACATAATGCCAATAAAAGAAAAAAAAAACAATAGTATACAGGGTGATTGCAGTGTTTGAGTGCAGGTCATTTCCTTAGTAATTGATTTATTCAAAATAACGTGCAGTTTTGGTGCCCTCATTTTTAGATACAGGACGCCGCCGATACTTTTCCGACATTTCATCGACATTATCCCTGGGTGTTTTACTAACAGACCAGCATACTTGCAGGAAGTGTTAGGGATGTAAAAACTACTTGTAATCGCATAGGAATGTAATGTTGGAAATGCTTTGTTTGCGAGTTATGGTTAAAAGAAACGGAAAAAATAGCAACAGAAAGAAGCAGAAAATCAGCAAAAGGTGAATGTGATACAAAACATTCTATTGTAAGGTTTTACTGCAAAAGGCGATTGCAAAACGTTCTTCAAACTTTGGAGTAATGAACAACCAGTATTTTTTGTCGGGATATTTGTAGTTATGTTGAATGTTTAGCAAAGTTTGAACATTCACTTAAATGTTTATCTCAAAATCGGAATCGTCCAGAAAGAATAAGTAGCGAAATTTCACGTATGTATTGAATTGCGTTTTTTTTACACTTAAGTGGTACGGGCAGCACAAAACCCAAAGAAATGACACGAACAGGATTAGAATACATTTATTATTCTAAGTTCAGCCAAAACAAGGCATAAACAACTTAAAGAGACTTTATCATCAAAGTAAGTGCTCAAAATTCCGACCCCCAGCCGTGATGCAAGCCTCACATCTCCGGCGCATTGAATTTCTCATCTTTTTGAAAATATCGGGCTTCTCCCTCATTTCTCCAGCAGCTATCACTATGCGCGCAACAAGTTCCTCTTCACTGTCAACGGGAGTTTCGTAAATCAGATACTTCATGTACCCCCATACGCAGAAATCGAGGCAAGTGAGGTCAGGCGATCAAGCGGGCCAATTCACTGGACAACCCCGCCCGATCCACCTTTGCCCATACGTTGCATTCAAGTGCAGACGTACGTCATTGCTGTAATGGGCGGGGGCACCATCGTGTTGAAACCACATGGTCGAACGCCTGGCAGCGGGAACGTGGGCATCGACCAACAACTGCGGCAATACTCGCTGCAAGAAGATCAGATATTCAGGACCACACAGACGATTCGGCAACAGGTATGGTCCCACCAGATGGTCTCCTACGACGCCAGCCCACACATTTACTGCAAACCGTACCTGGGCTGCACGGGTTCTGGTTGAATGTGGATTCTCCCTCGACCACGTATGGCTTTTGTGCAAATTGCACACTCCCTCCCGCGTGAAGCTCGCCTCATCAGTGAACAGAATGCTGCGTGGAAAACAACGATTTACAGTGCGCATCTGTACGTACCACCGTGCAAAAGCCAATCTTGCATCAAAATCTTCTCTTTGCAGTAACTGCACTTGCTGGATATGATAAGGGTGCATGTCATTGCTATTCAGAGTCCGCCAGACGCTCGTATGTGAAATACCGACATGAGTAGCAATTCCGCGCGTACTCATACTGGGATTGTTCTCTACCACCTCCAGCACAGCCTCCTCGTTGTTTGTTGTTCTGACTGTTCGTGAGGGTTCCTGTGTATCCCCGATGAAAGATCCCTTGTCGGACAATCGCTGGTGCAAGCGCGCAAAATAGGCGTGACCGGGAGTTTACCTCCTAGGATAACGATGGGCGTACAAGCGCTGTGCGGCTCTCCCATTGCAATTAGCAGCCCCGTATGCCAAATGCATATCAGCTAACTCGGCGTTCGTGAACCGTTCCATTCTACTACCTCTCAGTCGGAAGGCGAAATGAAGCTTCCCATCAAGCGAGGCAGCAACAACTGAGTGTGCGCAGGCAACGTCGTTTGATGTCTCCGTTTACGTAGAGACATCTGGTATCGCGTACACTAATTAAATACTTCCGAGCATGTTTTGCTGTACTTAGAATAATACTACATGTATTTTTATCCTGTTCGTGTCATTTCTTTGGGTTTTGTGCTGCCCGTACCACCTAAGTGAAAAAAAAACGCAATTCAATACATACGTGAAATTTCGCTACTTATTCATTCTGGACGATTCCGATTTTGAGATAAACATTTAAGTGAATGTTCAAACTTTGCTAAACATTCAACATAACTAGAAATATCCCGTCAAAAAATACTGGTTGTTCATTACTCCAAAGTTTGAAGAACGTTTTGCAATCACCTTTTGCAGTAAAACCTTACAATAAAATGTTTTGTATCACATTCACCTTTTGCTGATTTTCTGCTTCTTTCTGTTGCTATTTTTTCCGTTTCTTTTAACCATAACTCGCAAACAAAGCATTTCCAACATTACATTCCCATGCGATTACAAGTAGTTTTTACATCCCTAACACTTCCTGCAAGTATGCTGGTCTGTTAGTAAAACACCCAGGGATAATGTCGATGAAATGTCGGAAAAGTATCGACGGAGCCCTGTATCTAAAAATGAGGGCACCAAAACTGTACGTCATTTTGAATAAATCATTTACTAAGGGAATGACCTGCACTCAAACCGCAACAAAATCGATTACTTTGCTCATTGATTATGAGCGTTTTAAACCCCCCCCCCCCTTGTTCACAGCTCAATTTGCACATCTTAACCGTTTGGGATGATTCCAATTTTGTACTCAAAATTTAAGTTAAGGTCCAATCTTTAGAAAACTGTTAACAGAATAAAAAAGAAATCAGTAAAACATAGTTGTTCGTACTCCAAAGTCTACAGCGCTCTCTACCGTCATTTTTTGACTGTTCCCTTTAAATTTTTTTTTGGACAAACTTTCGATATAAACAAAGTTTACAGCGAAAACTGGAAATGAATCGACCTTTTTTTTTCCGTGTTTTATCATCGCTTGATCTTTTGGATGCTAAACTTTGATGCCCCCTGGCTCCTACAGAAGACGTTTGCGCCCCATGGTTTCCTATGTCCTAATGTTTGTCATCATGCCTTCTATCACCCCTTACAATTTGTCCGCACTTCGCTGAAACACCCTGTATATTAAAATTGTAGCAAGCATTGAAGTTTTCAGTATTAAGACACAGTTTTGACATAATGTATCAATTCTTCAGTACAATTTAACACTATTTCTACCGGTGTCAAATAAAACCTTTCAAATATTTTGAATTATGAATCAAAATTTTAAAATGAAGCCATTTGACGCCAGTAACAATACTGTTAACTTCATATACAAAAGAGGAAATCATTGGAAAACATTAGCCAAGTTAGTTTAGGCATTATATAGATATTGTGTATTGAACTCTTGATGTCGAATTCATTTTTAATATATTAAAACAAGTAAGAAAAATCATACTTTAAGCATAGATTATGAAACACTTTCCAACACTTCCTGAATGCTTTAAGAAAACTTCGTTATTTAGGGACATAAGGTATATAAGAGAACTAAGTAAACATTTTAGAAAACGCATAAAACATTTGAAAAACTGATTTCAGCAGTTACTGTCCATAGAAAATATGTATTCCAATTCTTCTGAACATCTCTCTACTTAATCTGTACGTTTATATATGTACTATATCAGGGGTGTCAAACGGTGCCCCGCTGGGTACCACTAATATTTTAAAGAAATACTCGACAAGAAATAGTCGCAGCAATTCGACGATTAGGTAAGGCAAAGACAACTGTAAAATTTTAGTGGTATCCGGCGCACCACAGTTTGACACCCCTGTAATATAATGGGGAAATTTAGTTTAGCAAGAAAACACATAACAGGTTGAAATTTCTCTTTCAGCAATTTATACTAATAGATGGAAACATAGTTGCTTACTTTTGTACAACCCTGAAGTTAACCTGGTACCTTTGTTACACGCCAGTATTTAGCTGAAGTTTAATTTAAAGTAAAACACTCTTAAAACTACTGAAATCACATTTCCAGAAATTATCATTTATCATGTATCCATTTTTTTGCGTGACCCTGTATATCATTTTATCTATTTTCTACAAACTTTTCTTAGTAAATTAAATGTAGATCAGCAAAAAAATTCTTACTCATTTAAAAACCACCTTAAGCAATTTGCAATCATACCCAGTAACCCTGGCGAATTATTTTGTGTAGCCCTGTATATGAATTACAGCATGTGTACACACAATATACTATGCATAAATATAGTTAAACATAAAAGCACATAATAAAATTAAAAATGCATTTCCAGCAATTATCACTACTGTACAGTACTTCGGATACAATATAGCATCTTAAATCTATTGTGTGTCCATGTAAATGCTATGCACTTGGTATTATGCATGAAATAAGATATAGTAAACCTCATCGATGTATATAAATTTCATTATATATGAAGTAATTTAACATAATTAAAATACGCGTCAAACAATCCCCCCCCCCTCCCGTATTTTTATGAAACGGAATTTTTTTGTGTGGCCCTGTAAATGAATAATAAATATTCTTTGCACCGCATATACTACAGAATGCATATTTTAGTGCATTTCATTAATGCATATCAATTTATTATGTTTGAAAGCGTGTAACAGCATTAAAAATCATTTGAAAGGATTTTTCCCATAGGCCGTAATGTAACGGAAAACTTTTGACTGTTCCTGTAAATGAACTAAACATGCTAGAAACTTCTTTCGAAATAGGGTACGTGCTATGGTAAACATTAATATCATCCAAACATTTCAAGGCAATCCGAGTATATTTACGGGAGTTAGAGCGCGGACAGACGGACAGACGGCCAGACAAACTGCATGTATTAAAACTTCTGAACTTTGTTGGAAAATGTTAAAAAGAAACTTGAATGTTGGTACTTTTTAAGCGTAAACTAAAAGATACTTGAGAGAATGAGCTACAATTTTGGATTCGCATATTTGAAGCTTCGAAAAATGTTGTCTATAAAAATAATTCTCGACTAACAATGGAAAATGCTGAAAGTCTAAAAGAGGGAAATTTTCAAGAGAGAAAGAATAACTCCTACTTCTGGTACTTACAGCGTTTTCCACTTCATTTCATTTGGGCTCTTAGTTCAACATTTTAAAATGTAGATACCTAGCTTTCTTTCGTTTAGTGTTTAAGTACCTAATATTATCATCATGTGTAAACATTTAATTTATTTATTTACTAATTTTCACCTTACTTAAAAATATAACATTGATGTAAACAATAACAACATGATCAAGTTGTGTAATGACCACCAATCACCGCGTATCGTATCACTAGCAATTTTTGCGCTCTCCACTTCACTGCGTGTGGTACATTCAGCCTTCTCCACTTCCCTTAGTGTGACATTTTTGTAATTTTTTTTAAAACCATTTCTTCTAGGGTTGGCTCAAGGGTTCTCCTTTTCGTTAAACTTGGCATTTAAGACATTTTTTCCGAAAAATTAGATTTTCGATTTTTTAGTACGTTCAGCGTGTTTCGTTTTTATTCCTCAATTATAGGTTGAAATTCATATATTTTAGAGTCTAGTTGCATGAGTGCTTTTAGTGTAAGTCACATGCTGCAATTTTTGGCTACCAGTATTTTAGAACGGAAAAATGTGGTTTATTTCATCGGAGATATCTCATTAATTGAATAAGGCCAAGCAAACTTTTCAAAAATAACGGTGGCCAACAAGCATAGCAGCAATCAGCTATGTGATTTACACTATAAAACCCCATGGAATTAGCCTTAGAATGAATAATTTCAAGTAATGCATAGTTAAAAAATCTTAATTGAACACATTTATATTTTCAAACGAATAGCCACTGAAGGTTTTTCGTTTGGAAAACAGTTTTCAGTAATTTTATTCAGCCTGGGATAGAACACTTTTACTCCAGGAGCCCTTCAGATATTTGAAACACATAAAATATTTAAAGATAGATGTTTATAACAAGCTCCACCTGTGGCTTAGTGTTTCTGCTGTAAAAAACTGGTAGACTAAATGTGCTGGGTTTGAACCCAGTCACACCAGTCGGCCTAATCATTTGGGGTTGTTCGTGGTTTTTTTCGAACATTTGGTAGCTTTAAGTAAATAGAGGCATGGCTACCTTTAGAAAGACAACCACGGACGCCTAGAGTAGATAATCGATTTTAATAAACCAACACCATATAAGACCAATATATTTTAACAGAAAAGACATAAAGTTCCTAGACTGAATACCATAAATAATAATATAATAAATAAGTGGCTAGAGAGCTTCTAATCAAAGCCCTTAATATTTCTTATGTCGATCGAACAATAAAAGCTTTTATAGCATGAAATGTCGATATAATATGAATTTCATTCTTCTACAGCATAATTAATAAAAGTGAAGATGTGAAAAAAAAAATAATCAGGATAATTGAATAGTGTAGATTATGGATTTTGTTTATTGTCTAACATTTGAAAGTTACTATTGAAATAGTTAAATATTAAGTTTATATTTAAAATAATATTTATTAATTGTTATTTTTTCACATTATAATCTTGTAAAGTATTTTAAAATTTTATAAAGGTAGACGCTATTCTCTAACATTCCTATTACTTTTCTATTACAGGGTTCGTACGGGTCCTTGAATTTCCAGACTAAGAAATTCTTTGGTACCAGCATTTTCTTATAGAAAATGCATCCTCAAATAAGGCAAAATTTGGCACATTGAAACTAAATTAATTTTTGTACATAAAAATACTGGTATTTGTCCTTGAAAATAACGGCACCCGTACGAACCCTGTATTAGTATTTGCTACTAAAAACCGTTGATTAGAAGGTGGTACATACTTTTACTACATCTAAGGTTAGTAGCATTTATTAAATTATTTTTTTATGCAATACACCGGCGTTATATTATAACTACAATAAATATATTCTGTTATGAGCTTCAGGTTTTTAGACCTGTTTATAAATATAAAAATAACCATCATATTTCTTTCCTACCAGTTAGAAAATGTCTCTGACTAAATAAAAATTTCTACACAAGGAATACGTAAATGGGATTATTTACTTATATTGTTAGTCGGGTCACATTCCAACATAGTATGATATCCAAGGAGCAGGTGTTTCTCTTCTTTTCTTTTAAGACACACCCACTATTACTTAACCCCTTCAGGGGCGGTGGGATATATTATATCCGACTTAATTTTAATCATGATTTACACCAGAAGTTTTTAATTAAATTTTACTTTTTTAATTTGGTGGAAAAAAAAAAGGTTGAAAAATGTTTTTCCTTATTTTGAACTATTTGTTTTTTTTAAATTCCGGTGTGAATTCAACATTACAGAAACGCAATCACTTGCCCCTGAAAGGGTTAATAAAATCTATACACACTTAGATTTTTTTACGAATTTTTTTCAGAGGTATATTGCAGAGAGAAAAAAACTATATTATATATCAAAAGCATGTCTGACACGTGCAGTTGTGTAGGCACCTTCTTTCTTCAGATAGTTGCTGTCGCTGAGTGGTTAAAATTTCTTCTATATAAGACCTTTAACCCATTGAGGGGCGCCGTTTGCAGTCTGCAAACGGTTAATTTTAATGCCGAAATTAACAAATGAGACCAGAAATTTCTTAGTACACTTTCGATCTCATAATATACGCCAAAAAAATCTTTTGATTATTTTCAGATAAATTTGTTCTTAAATTGCGGTGTGAATTAAATATTTGAACATTTTTAGAGCAGAAATGCCTTGCCCCTGAAAGGGTTAACACCTTGGGTACGGATTTATTTCAGGGCTGCCTTCGGCGTTTTTTTCTTTTTTTTTAATTCTATCTCGCACCACTTCCTCAAAAGAAAAATCTTTCATATACACTTTAACAGTGTGTGCAAGAGAAAAATACTACAAAAATATTTTCCTTTAAATAGTGGTATGAATAAAATATAAAGATAAGCGCCAGTGACCAAATGCATGACGAGTCTCAGTCGTCAAATGTACATAAGTGGTTAAGGGTGATTGGAAATGGTATTCCGTTGATCTTAACGAAATTTTCGTGTGCAAATGAACACTATGTGCCTAGCGATGTCTGGGAACTAACTTCCCCTGACTTCTTGAAACCTTGACCTCCCTCTAAATGGACTTAGGTCCACAAATCTCTGGGATAGCTATCTCCATATATCGCGAGTGTCTACCATTATGCTTTAACTGTCATTTTATCCATTTCCGTGCTAATAAATTTATTTTATGGTGACTGGGAGCTTGGTCACACACAATGAATCCGCTATAATAAAAACAACACTGCATACATAAATCAAAACAAAACAATGCAATTAAAGTGTAGGCATTCAATTACTGGATTTTAATCTACACATTGATAGTTCATGATTGTATCTGTTTGGAAAGCGCATTCCTCTACAACATACTTGCAAGTATTGAACTAAACTTCCGAAAAATGTGAGTTAAGTTGACCCAAGTTATACGCATTACTAACCAGAAAATTTATTCGATATATCATTATGTATTTAAAATCCTGTTTCTCTATGAAATGTATTTCATTTAATTTCTTAAGTTAATTTCTGGTTCGAAACGTGTTTAACCTGGGTCAATTTAACTCATATTTTACGGAAGTTTAAGGTAAAGTTGGCAAGTATGCTCTACAACAAGAATGAAATAAATAATAAAGATATGACGTTTTAAATAACATTCCTTTGTAAGACTGACAACTGAACCATGGAAAAGACTGAACACTGAAGAAAATATATTTTTATTTCTTTCTTAAATCCGGACTCTGGCTATATAAACCGGAATTTTCATCTCTTGTAGGGTACTGCTAAAATAACAACGATAAGATAAATCAATAGCTCATAACAATTTCAGTGACTATTGCAACGTGTATTTCACGGATAGTTTATCAAATTAGGTTGCTTTTAGCATTCAGATAATAAGAGATATTGACAGCTGTAATCATTTTACTTATGTGTGGATTTTTTTTTACGGGTATTCCGATTAACGCTAATACAAGGACTTTTATCTCGCCCTACAAGAATGAGATTTCAGCTTTTTGTTCACCAGAATTTTCTTAGAGAAAATGTTGTTCTCTTAAATCGCAAAAATATTCCGATTAAATAAAATAACATTTTCTCTAACAAAATACTGTTGAGAAAAAAAGCGAAAATATCATCCTTATATACTTTTTCTTCTGAAGCTACCGTATAATACTCATTTACCATATTATCTATTATATTATTCTAATAAAATCAAATAATTTATTTCAAATTATATTTTCAAACTTCCAAGCACTCTGCTCATTCAAGCTTGAAGTTGTCGAATATTTAAAAGTAACACTTAAAATAATTAATGAAGTAAATGCACCGTGATTAATTATAACTGAATAAATATAAAATTGCTATTAAGTACTCGATGTGGAAAATTAAAGGTATTATTTTAAAAATGCGTATGTATTACGAGTACTTCTACAAAATAAACAACTTTTCTGATCATGTTGAGTGTTCTATTACCATGTTACTGTGCTATTTCTTTGAACATTTTAAGAGTTTACTGAAAATTTTGAAAAGCTTTATGAATGTACAAGATAAACGGATGTTAACAGATGAAAATCGTACATTTTAAATATACTTGATATTAGAATATATTTTATGTATGAGATAAGAACGAAACTTCAATCACTATATATATTTTTAAATATTTACCACTGCTATATTAAGAAACACATTGTTAAATTTAAACATTTTAAATAATTATACAATGAAGATAATAAATGACGAATAGGGATTGTAAAAAAATATATGTATATATATGTATGTATATATATACCAGGGGTGTCAGACTATGGCCCGCCGGATACCACTAAAATTTTAAAGAAATAGTCGACAAGTTGAATCGCAGCAATTCGACGATTAGATAAGGCAAAGGTAACTGTAAAATTTTAGTGGTATCCGGCGGGCCACAGTTTGACACCCCTGATATATACATATATACAGTAAAGTCTCTGTAAGGCGGACTCTGTGTAAGACGGAAATCTATCTAACTCGGAAAGATTTTCAAGTCCTTGTAAAGTCATAGACATAGAGTAATAAAATTTTTTTAAGGCGAAATATTTTCTACCACAGAACATTTTATCGGTCCCGAGCGATTCCGCCTTAGACAGAGTTTACTGTATATATAAATTGGAACTCATATTACAGCAGTGTGTTAATCACAATCTTGAACCCTTCAACCCTTTGATGGATCGTGGAATGTTAGATATCATACTTAATTTTAATCTCCAGTTTCCGCATGACCAGAATTTGTCACCAGAACTTTTAATAAAATTTTGCTTTTATAACATACATGAAAAAATTCTTCCTAAATCCTTGTTAAAGTCAATTGTTTCAACAATAGGGTTTCAATCTAGCAAAGGTCGTATTTTGCTTCATAAAGAGCTAAACAGAAACTTTTCATTTTTTTTTTCTTTTTTTTTTTTTACAATGGAGTTATGAATAAGGCGGATGAGGTTGGTCAACTGTGGCACGCAGGGTACCATTTTTTTTTAAAACTAAAAGCCGACTTCTTGATTCGCTGAGATTCGATAATTAGATAAGGAAATGACTACTGTAAAATTTTAGTGGCGTGCAGCGTGCCACTGTTGATCACCCCCGCTGTAGAGTCTATGACTTGCGAGTGAAGTAACTGATGAGGTTGTCTCAACATGGCGGCTGTGATTTATTTAATTATTTACTTACATCCGATCATCAGTTTCTTATTATCGCCGAAGCAAACTTCCACCAGTATGTTTTGAATGGCAAATTTAATTTTATTTTAGCTGCTTATTCCGGCAACATTTATCTCACAAATGTAATAAAAATGTCTATTTGTTTTTACTGCTGGGAGATAGTCTTGGTCAAAGCGATATAAGTAAGCGTCCTATCTCAACCCTTTCCGGCGCAGACATATTCTATTCGCAAAATGAAAAAAACTGACACCGACTGATTGACTGACACCGGAAATTGCAAACGATTTCTTTTACAAAATAAAAACTCCTTAAATTAAGTTTCACTGTAAAATCAAAATTTAGTTAAATATTCTTGGTGCAATTTGCAAGGTTGGAATTAAAATTAGGTGTGTCTAGACTAGACACACTGCGCCGGAAAGGGTTAAATGGGAGAGGTAACTGCAAGATTAAAGAGGAGGTCACATCAATCAAGGTCACGCGCCACGTAGCGGGTGGGGTTAAACTACAGGAAGATGCGCAACTGTTTTCTTACTTCAAACCACTAAAATTGTAAAGTTTTTTCATCTTGATTAATAGCTGAAATTTTCTGTTTAGATAAGGCGAAGAAAACGTTGTGGCTTCAAGTGCATCTAGACCCCACCCCCATCTCGCTGTGGCATTATTTTACAATAAATTTGTTAAACAAGATTTAGAAAATATTCGCAGTTGGTAGATGTTCTGTCATATATGACGTCGCACTAAAAGCCCGCGTATGTGGATTATTAGCACCGTCCGCAGGATTTCGCAGCTGTGTTAATTTACGCCCGATTCCAGCATTAAGTTTGTACGCTTAACCCTTTCAGGAGCAAGGTACTTGTATTCATAAAAGGTTGAAATAATTTATTGACTACAAGTCTTATTGTACTTACTAGTGAATTTACTTGTAAATAAGTAAAAGCATATTTTCGCATACTTTATAAAGGTGACCTTTATAAAGTTGAAATTTTCATTGTAAAATTATTGTGCCAATGTGGCAATTAAGGATTAAAATTATGTGATGCCGTGACGGCATCACCGCCCTTCAAGGGGTTAATATGTATGCAGTTTTGATCCTGGTATTATAATATTTTATACTGACACTGACAGGAGTTTGTTTATTTTTCACAATATGGCGGAAACGCAGGACTATAGCAGGAGTAAACTTCCATCAGTTAAAATAAATATAATTTTCTAGTCATAATTGCGGCTGAAATTCTGCATTAATAAGGCTACATACATAAAAAAATACATTACATAAAAAACTACGCTTCGGGCGCAAGTTTGATAGTAGCCCCATGAAAAAATGCAGATTTGGTCTGATTTTGTGCCGATATAGCTATAGGCGTTTTCTGATTTGAAACCAGGGGTGGGGTAATAATTTCTTTGAAGTGCATAATATAGCATCGCTTTTAGGGCTGTTTCCGTAAAATTGTACAATAAATTCGTGTTATTTTCACTATTTTTGAAATTGCATTGTTGACGAAGTTTGACTTCACTCAAAAACGTTGCAGGAAGTTTTCTCGATATAGCAATTTCTTTTCCCCTCCAAAATTCAATGTAACTTTACAATTACCGACGATTCTTTACTTTCAGAACCTTTTGTTGAAGGACCAACCAGAAACCTCTCAGAAAATACAGGGTTTCGTTGTTAGGGAGCAGGTGACGTTTTTAAAATAAAAGAACTAATTTGCTGCCAGCAAATTTCGGAATTGGCACTTCTGTTAATTTCACAAACCTACTGGTTATTTAGACTTTTCATAAAAAATACCTTCAAATAAGGGAAAGCCGTTTGATCATGTTGTTCGTTAAATTATAATATCTAAATAATACCTTATATACTCGTGTATAAGTCCCTATTAAACAAGGAGAAATCTGTCTATTCAAATTTGCTGGTGGAAGCTTGCGATGTATGTAACGAGCCACTATAAAACCCGTTACAGATGAAGCTTCACTATTTTGAGGATATGTCATTTCCTCTTTTTCATATTTTGATAGTTTTTACGCCAAAAAAAGGCTATATCTCAAATATAAAACGCAGCATACAATCTTAATTGCAAAAATTCTGGGAATTCAGAAAATCTGGGATTTTTGTTTAAAACCTTCAAACACTTATCGGATGTGAAGATAATAATATGTATGGCGATATAGTTTGTGTAAGTTATAACTTTCGTAAATGAACAAAATGTTATCTTTTCTAAAATGTTTTCGAAATTTTTAACTGTATATAGAATTTTTTCGAAATGCAAGTGCTGTTATTTTATGTTGAATCAATTTGCGTCTACAAATCAAAAAAAGGTCAAACTTTTTTTCCAATATCAACACCCAATTTTGGCCATATCTTTTACATAGTTGGCATAGACCATGCCTGGAATCGAAATTTCTTCTCAGTTGCATCATACGTTTTTGAATTATAAACACTCAAAATTCAGATCTAGTGATATAATACACTTTCATATTTTTATTAATATTTCCTCAAATTATATTTCTAATGTGATAATTTTGAATGTGGTTATAACACTAAATAACGCAAATATAAATACTTTGGATTTGTATTTAAAAAACATATAATATGAATTATGAATTATGAAATTAATATTAAAAAAAATACGAATTGCAACCTGCAATTTTTTTGATAGATTTACATTTATTATCTCCTCTTTTATGCGAATTCTGATTTTCAAAATTTTCTTTTAAGTTGTTTTCGATCTATCATTAAAAAAAATTCAACATGATGGTTTAAGGGGAAAAGCATAATTAAAAAATATTATACTTCATTCATTTTATTGAAATATTTAGGCTGGAAATAGTCGATAACAAAATTGGCTGGCAATAGTCGAAAGGTCATATTTGCAAAATATAATACATTAATAGAAATGACATAGTCAAAAAATACATTACATAAAAAACTACGCTTCGAGCTCAAGTTTGATAGTAGCCCCATGAAAAAATGCAGAATTGGTCTGTTTTTGTGCCGTTGTTGTTATAGGCGTTTTCTGATTTGAAACCAGGGGTGGGGTAATAATTTCTTTGAAGTGCATAATATAGCATCGCTTTTAGGGCTGTTTCGAAAAATTGTACAATAAATTCCTGTTATTATCACTATTTTTGAAATTGCATTGTTGACGAAGTTTGACTTCACTCAAAAATGTTGCAGAAAGTTTTCTCGATACAGCAATTTCTTTTCCCCTCCAAAATTCAATGTAACTTTACAATTACCTACGATTCTTTACATTCAGAACCTTTTGTTGAAGGACCAACCAGAAACCTCTCAGAAGATACAGGTTTCCTTGTTAGAGAGCAGGTGACGTTTTTAAAATAAAAGAACTAATTTGCTACCAGCAAATTTCAGAATTGGCACTTCTGTTAATTTCACAAACCTACTGGTTATTTAGACTTTTCATAAAAAAATACCTTCATATAAGGGAAAGCCGTTTGATCATGTTTTTCGTAAAATTATAATAGCTAAATAATACCTTATATACTCGTGTATAAGTCGCTATTAAACAAGGAGAAATGTGTCTATTCAAATTTGCTGGTGGAAGCTTGCGATGTATGTAACGAGCCACTGTAAAACCCGTTACAGATAAAGCTTCACTATTTTGAGGATATGTCATTTCCTCTTTTTCATATTTTGATAATTTTTAAATAAAAAAAAGGCTATATCTCAAATATAAAACGCAGCATACAATCTTAATTGCCAAAATTCTGGGAATTCAGAAAATCTGGGATTTTTGTTTAAAACTTTCAAACACTTGTCGGATGTGAAGATAATAATATGTATGGCGATATAGTTTGTGTAAGTTATAACTTTCGTAAATGAACAAAATGTTATCTTTTCTAAAATGTTTTCGAAATTTTTAACTGTATATAGAATTTTTTCGAAATGCAAGTGCTGTTATTTTATGTTGAATCAATTTGCGTCTACAAATCAAAAAAAGGTCAAACTTTTTTTCCAATGTCCACACCCAATTTTGGCCATATATTTTACATAGTTGGCATAGACCATGCCTGGAATCGAAATTTCTTCTCAGTTGCATCATACGTTTTTGAATTATAAACACTCAAAATTCAGATCTAGTGATATAATACACTTTCATATTTTTATTAATATTTCCTCAAATTATATTTCTAATGTGATAATTTTGAATGTGGTTATAACACTAAATAACGCAAATATAAATACTTTGGATTTGTATTTAAAAAACATATAATATGAATTATGAATTATGAAATTAATATTAAAAAAAATACGAATTGCAACCTGCAATTTTTTTGATAGATTTACATTTATTATCTCCTCTTTTATGCGAATTCTGAATTTCAAAATTTTCTTTTAAGTTGTTTTCGATCTATCATTAAAAAAAAATTCAACATGATGGTTTAAGGGGAAAAGCATAATTAAAAAATATTATACTTCATTCATTTTATTGAAATATTTAGGCTGGAAATAGTCGAATAACAAAATTGGCTGGCAATAGTCGAAAGGTCATATTTGCAAAATATAATACATTAATAGAAATGACATAGTCAAAAAATACATTACATAAAAAACTACGCTTCGAGCTCAAGTTTGATAGTAGCCCCATGAAAAAATGCAGAATTGGTCTGTTTTTGTGCCGTTGTTGTTATAGGCGTTTTCTGATTTGAAACCAGGGGTGGGGTAATAATTTCTTTGAAGTGCATAATATAGCATCGCTTTTAGGGCTGTTTCGAAAAATTGTACAATAAATTCCTGTTATTATCACTATTTTTGAAATTGCATTGTTGACGAAGTTTGACTTCACTCAAAAATGTTGCAGAAAGTTTTCTCGATACAGCAATTTCTTTTCCCCTCCAAAATTCAATGTAACTTTACAATTACCTACGATTCTTTACATTCAGAACCTTTTGTTGAAGGACCAACCAGAAACCTCTCAGAAGATACAGGTTTCCTTGTTAGAGAGCAGGTGACGTTTTTAAAATAAAAGAACTAATTTGCTACCAGCAAATTTCAGAATTGGCACTTCTGTTAATTTCACAAACCTACTGGTTATTTAGACTTTTCATAAAAAAATACCTTCATATAAGGGAAAGCCGTTTGATCATGTTTTTCGTAAAATTATAATAGCTAAATAATACCTTATATACTCGTGTATAAGTCGCTATTAAACAAGGAGAAACGTGTCTATTCAAATTTGCTGGTGGAAGCTTGCGATGTATGTAACGAGCCACTGTAAAACCCGTTACAGATGAAGCTTCACTATTTTGAGGATATGTCATTTCCTCTTTTTCATATTTTGATAATTTTTAAATAAAAAAAAAGGCTATATCTCAAATATAAAACGCAGCATACAATCTTAATTGCCAAAATTCTGGGAATTCAGAAAATCTGGGATTTTTGTTTAAAACTTTCAAACACTTGTCGGATGTGAAGATAATAATATGTATGGCGATATAGTTTGTGTAAGTTATAACTTTCGTAAATGAACAAAATGTTATCTTTTCTAAAATGTTTTCGAAATTTTTAACTGTATATAGAATTTTTTCGAAATGCAAGTGCTGTTATTTTATGTTGAATCAATTTGCGTCTACAAATCAAAAAAAGGTCAAACTTTTTTTCCAATATCAACACCCAATTTTGGCCATATCTTTTACATAGTTGGCATAGACCATGCCTGGAATCGAAATTTCTTCTCAGTTGCATCATACGTTTTTGAATTATAAACACTCAAAATTCAGATCTAGTGATATAATACACTTTCATATTTTTATTAATATTTCCTCAAATTATATTTCTAATGTGATAATTTTGAATGTGGTTATAACACTAAATAACGCAAATATAAATACTTTGGATTTGTATTTAAAAAACATATAATATGAATTATGAATTATGAAATTAATATTAAAAAAAATACGAATTGCAACCTGCAATTTTTTTGATAGATTTACATTTATTATCTCCTCTTTTATGCGAATTCTGATTTTCAAAATTTTCTTTTAAGTTGTTTTCGATCTATCATTAAAAAAAATTCAACATGATGGTTTAAGGGGAAAAGCATAATTAAAAAATATTATACTTCATTCATTTTATTGAAATATTTAGGCTGGAAATAGTCGATAACAAAATTGGCTGGCAATAGTCGAAAGGTCATATTTGCAAAATATAATACATTAATAGAAATGACATAGTCAAAAAATACATTACATAAAAAACTACGCTTCGAGCTCAAGTTTGATAGTAGCCCCATGAAAAAATGCAGAATTGGTCTGTTTTTGTGCCGTTGTTGTTATAGGCGTTTTCTGATTTGAAACCAGGGGTGGGGTAATAATTTCTTTGAAGTGCATAATATAGCATCGCTTTTAGGGCTGTTTCGAAAAATTGTACAATAAATTCCTGTTATTATCACTATTTTTGAAATTGCATTGTTGACGAAGTTTGACTTCACTCAAAAATGTTGCAGAAAGTTTTCTCGATACAGCAATTTCTTTTCCCCTCCAAAATTCAATGTAACTTTACAATTACCTACGATTCTTTACATTCAGAACCTTTTGTTGAAGGACCAACCAGAAACCTCTCAGAAGATACAGGTTTCCTTGTTAGAGAGCAGGTGACGTTTTTAAAATAAAAGAACTAATTTGCTACCAGCAAATTTCAGAATTGGCACTTCTGTTAATTTCACAAACCTACTGGTTATTTAGACTTTTCATAAAAAAATACCTTCATATAAGGGAAAGCCGTTTGATCATGTTTTTCGTAAAATTATAATAGCTAAATAATACCTTATATACTCGTGTATAAGTCGCTATTAAACAAGGAGAAATGTGTCTATTCAAATTTGCTGGTGGAAGCTTGCGATGTA
This sequence comes from Maratus speciosus, assembly GCA_963932465.1. Taxonomy (NCBI): domain Eukaryota; kingdom Metazoa; phylum Arthropoda; class Arachnida; order Araneae; family Salticidae; genus Maratus; species Maratus speciosus. Next base: position 235,836,859 of record OZ010794.1, on the reverse strand, counting down.
TGTAACGAGCCACTGTAAAACCCGTTACAGATAAAGCTTCACTATTTTGAGGATATGTCATTTCCTCTTTTTCATATTTTGATAATTTTTAAATAAAAAAAGGCTATATCTCAAATATAAAACGCAGCATACAATCTTAATTGCCAAAATTCTGGGAATTCAGAAAATCTGGGATTTTTGTTTAAAACTTTCAAACACTTGTCGGATGTGAAGATAATAATATGTATGGCGATATAGTTTGTGTAAGTTATAACTTTCGTAAATGAACAAAATGTTATCTTTTCTAAAATGTTTTCGAAATTTTTAACTGTATATAGAATTTTTTCGAAATGCAAGTGCTGTTATTTTATGTTGAATCAATTTGCGTCTACAAATCAAAAAAAGGTCAAACTTTTTTTCCAATGTCCACACCCAATTTTGGCCATATATTTTACATAGTTGGCATAGACCATGCCTGGAATCGAAATTTCTTCTCAGTTGCATCATACGTTTTTGAATTATAAACACTCAAAATTCAGATCTAGTGATATAATACACTTTCATATTTTTATTAATATTTCCTCAAATTATATTTCTAATGTGATAATTTTGAATGTGGTTATAACACTAAATAACGCAAATATAAATACTTTGGATTTGTATTTAAAAAACATATAATATGAATTATGAATTATGAAATTAATATTAAAAAAAATACGAATTGCAACCTGCAATTTTTTTGATAGATTTACATTTATTATCTCCTCTTTTATGCGAATTCTGAATTTCAAAATTTTCTTTTAAGTTGTTTTCGATCTATCATTAAAAAAAAATTCAACATGATGGTTTAAGGGGAAAAGCATAATTAAAAAATATTATACTTCATTCATTTTATTGAAATATTTAGGCTGGAAATAGTCGAATAACAAAATTGGCTGGCAATAGTCGAAAGGTCATATTTGCAAAATATAATACATTAATAGAAATGACATAGTCAAAAAATACATTACATAAAAAACTACGCTTCGAGCTCAAGTTTGATAGTAGCCCCATGAAAAAATGCAGAATTGGTCTGTTTTTGTGCCGTTGTTGTTATAGGCGTTTTCTGATTTGAAACCAGGGGTGGGGTAATAATTTCTTTGAAGTGCATAATATAGCATCGCTTTTAGGGCTGTTTCGAAAAATTGTACAATAAATTCCTGTTATTATCACTATTTTTGAAATTGCATTGTTGACGAAGTTTGACTTCACTCAAAAATGTTGCAGAAAGTTTTCTCGATACAGCAATTTCTTTTCCCCTCCAAAATTCAATGTAACTTTACAATTACCTACGATTCTTTACATTCAGAACCTTTTGTTGAAGGACCAACCAGAAACCTCTCAGAAGATACAGGTTTCCTTGTTAGAGAGCAGGTGACGTTTTTAAAATAAAAGAACTAATTTGCTACCAGCAAATTTCAGAATTGGCACTTCTGTTAATTTCACAAACCTACTGGTTATTTAGACTTTTCATAAAAAAATACCTTCATATAAGGGAAAGCCGTTTGATCATGTTTTTCGTAAAATTATAATAGCTAAATAATACCTTATATACTCGTGTATAAGTCGCTATTAAACAAGGAGAAACGTGTCTATTCAAATTTGCTGGTGGAAGCTTGCGATGTATGTAACGAGCCACTGTAAAACCCGTTACAGATGAAGCTTCACTATTTTGAGGATATGTCATTTCCTCTTTTTCATATTTTGATAATTTTTAAATAAAAAAAAAGGCTATATCTCAAATATAAAACGCAGCATACAATCTTAATTGCCAAAATTCTGGGAATTCAGAAAATCTGGGATTTTTGTTTAAAACTTTCAAACACTTGTCGGATGTGAAGATAATAATATGTATGGCGATATAGTTTGTGTAAGTTATAACTTTCGTAAATGAACAAAATGTTATCTTTTCTAAAATGTTTTCGAAATTTTTAACTGTATATAGAATTTTTTCGAAATGCAAGTGCTGTTATTTTATGTTGAATCAATTTGCGTCTACAAATCAAAAAAAGGTCAAACTTTTTTTCCAATGTCAACATCCAATTTTGGCCATATATTTTACATAGTTGGCATAGACCATGCCTGGAATCGAAATTTCTTCTCAGTTGCATCATACGTTTTTGAATTATAAACACTCAAAATTCAGATCTAGTGATATAATACACTTTCATATTTTTATTAATATTTCCTCAAATTATATTTCTAATGTGATAATTTTGAATATGGTTATAACACTAAATAACCCAAATATAAATACTTTGGATTTGTATTTAAAATATATATAATATGAATTATGAATTATGAAATTAATATTAAAAAAATACGAATTGCAACCTGCAATTATTTTGATAGATTTACATTTATTATCTCCTCTTTTATGCGAATTCTGAATTTCAAAATTTTCTTTCAAGTTGTTTTCGAATTATTATTAAAAAAATCCAAAATGATGGTTTAAGAAAAAAAGCATAATTAAAAAATATTATATTTTATTCATTTTATTGAAATATATAGGCTCGAAATAGTCGAATAACAAAATAGGATGGCAATAGTCGAAAGGCCATATTGGCAAAATATAATACATTAATAGAAGTGACATAGTCAAAAAATACATTACATAAAAAACTACGCTTCGAGCTCAAGTTTTTTAGTAGTCCCATGAAAAAATGCAGAATTGGTCTGATTTAGTGCCGATATAGCTATAGGTGTTTTCTGATTTGAAACCAGGGGTTATTTTTGGTTTGGATTTAGCCCATAAAATATGTTCATTTTAGAATAATTAATTTTTCGGAAACAAACCGTACGAATTTCATAAAAATATGGATTTAGGCTAATTAAAGGGTGTAGAATTTATTTATGGTATCAAACTTGGGTATTGCTATTGAAGAAAAAAAAATTGGGTTGGTTTTGATTATTAGATGCCCCACTAAGCAAATTTTATATGCACCGTTTAGAAGTAGACTTTATTTCCCGTCGATTAGTACCTATTACTTTTTTCTATACTTTTTTTTCCACGGCTGTACAAGATTGTACAAGATTTTCTACTGAAAAACCAAGTAAAAAATTAAATATGGCTAAAATTTCCTAAAACTTTTCCTAAATCGCATTTCTTTCATATTGCAGCTGTAATACACTTATATAACACCGCGTGTTTCTGTCTTATTATACATACCCTTATAAAATATTTCTTCCCCCTAAGCATCTGATAACAGTATTTGTTACTTTCTTTTCAAAATAAAATCGAGGAACCCCAAAGTGTGATATATATGTAGAATAGCTTTTCTACTAGGTCGAAAAATTCATATAAGCAAAAAATATGTTTCTTCTACGCGAGATATGAATTTAAATGTTTATTTGAATATTTGAAATGAATTGAAATGTTTCTTTTCTTCTGGAGTTTTCCTTTTTTTTTTTTTTTTTTTTTTTTTTTTGTTTAGTAGATTGTTGAAAAATATATAAAGTTCATAGAAATATTTTCCCTTTTTATAGGAAAGTTTCCTTCCAATAAGATGCATAAAATGTTACAAATGATCATTATAACGCTACAAAGAAGAAAGTCCTAAATTAACAATTAATTATTTTAAAATAGAGGTCATTTACAAATTAAATCAAGATTAGAAATCTAAAAAATGTGCTTTCAATGATTTTAAATTGAGCAGTAGAGCAGCCTTGTCTGATTATTCGTTGGAAAATATCATTGGTCTTATAATTTGCAAAATTGCGGCACCTTCTCACTTCGGAACCCGAGATTTTCTCGGGCAACGTAAAAATAGTAAAATTTGCTCAACCGGAGATATAATCGGGGGATCATTTTTTTTTCCACTGGCGAATATTTTATAACTCTAATAGGATTACTTTTTAACACCTTGAGGGGCATCTTTTGCAGTCTGCAAGTGGTTAATTTTAATGCCGAAATTAACAAATGACACCAGAAATTTTTTGGTACACTTTCGATCTCATAATAATCGTGGGAAAAAAAAAGCCTCTGATTATTTTCAAATAAATTTGTTCTTAAATATCGGTGTGAATTAAACATTTGAACATTTTTAGAGCAGACATGCCTTGCCTCTGAAAGGGTTAAATACAAAAGATTCCATATTGACTTTAACTACATCTACAAGAGAAATGTACTGCAAAATTGATTTTCTTAAAATAGCGGGGCGAGAATATAAAAATAGTCTCCAGTGGCAGCACTGATTAGACTCATTTAAATGTTTAATCCCTTAATTCTCGCTCCCGTGATAGTCACGGGCTGTGTCTTTTATCCAGATTGTTTCAGTTCCACCAGTTTCATAAAATAATATAATTTGCTTTATTATGGTATCATTTTACTTGTCATTAAATAAGGTGACTATTTATTTTTGTAAAAAGTGGTGCCAATAAATAATTTAAATTTTTAAACCGCCATTTAATACGTTTAAAGGGGTTAATTTTTGATTCAGGTTTCGATTAAAAAACGATTTTACAAAAAAATGTTTACATATTTAAACTCTAAAATATATATAGATTTGAAATATGTAATAAAAAAATACGCACTTTTTAAACCTATTTTGACAAAAAAAAAAAAAAAAAAAAAAAAAAAAAAAAAAAAAAAAAAACGCAGCGAGAGGATTAAATGTTGTTAAGTATTACTATTGACATACATAAAATGGAACAGTAATTTAGTTGAGTAAATTTTCATTTATATATAAAACCTCAGTATACATAGTAATATGTCTTGTTTAATTAAATATAGTTAATGTAAATTATAGTAGAGTTGTCAAATAGTACCAAACATAGTAGAATATACACTATTATCTAGCTATTTTAATCATTGCTTGTTATTACCATCTATTATTTTATACCAACAAAATATATTTCTCCATTTACTTTTTTACTGCCAAATATGCTATAACTAGCTCTTAACAAACGACACCACTTTCAGTAAGATATTTCTAGAATACATTTGATGATCATTATGTCAATATCGGAAAATGTCTCTCTATTTGGAAAAGCACAATTCCTTTAGATAAAAAGCTTTCAATCGTTACTAATGGCAGTTATAACGTCAAAGAGAGTATCAACTCTTTTGAAACAGTTAATTGCTTACAAAATAAAAGTCTTTTATGAACCGTGGCAAGGTAATAGTTAAAAATAATAGGCTTTATTGGGGATAAATTGAGCAGTAAATCAGACTTGATTTGTTTGTGCATGTAGAAAAATCAGTTTGCAGTTACGCAGCCCTCATTTTATGAAATATAATCAAGAAAGTATAGGATAAAAATAAAAATTATTGAAGTAAAGTTAATAGAGAAAAGTGTGTATTTTATACCTTTGAAAAATATCCAAAATAGTATTTTACAGACATTAATTTTTTGAAATAAATAATATTTAAATCCGCAGTTTTAAAATGATTGTTATCTAACATTTATTTTCATTTTAAAGAGAGTACGCATTCAGCCTTTCATAAAAGATCAAACTAAAGAAATATTTTTATGCACTAAGAAATACATTAATGGAAGAAATAAATACTGACTATAATTGACTAAATATGACTCATGAAATTCATTATAAAATTGACTAATAATAATTGACTAAATATAACAAAATTGTTATTCATAATAAACATATGTTTCTAGTATTATAATTCTCCTGTCAGAGGTGTATAGTTATTCATAGAGTATGTACTTAGTTATATTATAGGGGAGATTAAGGACGGTTGACCACACGGGAGGCCTGACCCACCCTTCAGTTTTCATATTTGAAAGAATTTCAGAGTTTTGCCAATAGTTGTCAACCCAAGCTATTAGAATGCTGAAATAATTGTCTTTGTTTCACGGAGATAATTTAAACAGGTGTGGAAAAATAAATTTTGAAGAGTTTTCAACCTAAAAGTTGTGTTTTTTAGAAATATTTTGTAAGCTTTTTTCAGATAAAATATATCATAGAAATTTAAGTAAGTAGGTTTTAAGTAATGCAGAAATATCGAGCTTTCATTCCAGGCATAAAGATTATACAGTAAGTTAGGCTTAACATAACAATGGGCTATTCTTTAAAAAAGCGCAATGTGGGGAGGCTTTACCCAGTCAGTGTGAGAGAGGGTTCACCAGATGCTCAAGGCTAACTTAATTAAGTCGTTTTGAAAATGTTTTTATTATACACTCTGCATAATGAAAGGTTAGTGGTTATATATATATTAAAAAAATGCAAAATTTATTCTGTAAAGCTACAGCAAAATGGGGTGATAGAAATGTAAATGTTTATAATTGATTAAAGAAAGATGTGAAAAATTGCGATCGTATCCGCTGCTAGAAAAAAATTAACTGAAATATAAATGGGAAAGTTGATAAGAACTTTTTTTCCATTTAAATATTATTTACATTAGATAAACTAGGGGATCGTGCCCGTGCCCGGACTTCAGAATATAGATGAAAACCAATTTTTTTTTTATTTAATTTTTTTTTCAATATGTTTTTTAGATTGCCCATTAAAAAAAAGCATTTTTTATATGAAAAATATGTATTATACAGTCAAATAAACGTTTGAAATTTACCAAAGCGATTTTTTCGTATTAAGCCGTATGCTAAGAGTTATTAGCCCAGGATTTTGCTGCTTACGGCATCCGTTTATTTTCTGTTAATTTCAGAGCTTTAAGCTCGTAGTTCAATTACACGACTGTTAATTTTGTGTTTTATTTATATTATTTTATTTATTTATCACAGAGCAATTTTTACTTTTGTTTACGGAATATTAGTCGTAAGAAAATGATGAAATCGTTATGTTATTTTAAGGGCAAACGGATTAATATTTCTTAATCGAGCTCCAAGCGATAGAGATAAATTTAAAAATTAACATCTCATACCCGTAATGCCCCTTTTTTAAAAAATTGGTATTTTAATTTGATCATTTTAAAATCATTTTAACTCAAAACGTGAAGTCACGATTGTCAGCAAAATCTTTGCATGTGAACAATCGCACTCTTAACTCGAGATTCTAATCTTAGTACCGGAAAGTAAAATTTGCCGTAATTTATGTTTTTTGACGCATTTGCGTTAAAATGTTTAGTTTTGTCTAAGAAAATCCTATTTTTCTTTTAAATATGACGTCATTTTCACTTACTTAAGCATTTCACATTATGTCTGAAACTTATAACACATACAGAAGGGAAAAAATATAGAAATTTTAAAAGGAAAATGCGCGTTTTCAAAAGCAGTACGTAATTTTCCGTTCAAAATATTATGTCTCTAATTTGATTTTGCGCCATTAAATCCTATACGGCAATTTTTATAAACAATTTTGAGTTTTTATCAGATAATCACATGAATAAAGATAAATAAACTTCATTATTTCTCTTTTCTCTGGAATAACGAAAGCTATCTCATTGCCATCATTTTGAAGAAGTTTCATAGCATACTTTTAAAATTAAAATATAATAATTGTATATTTAAAGAAAAACTGCTAGTGCGGACCTATCTACAAATTAACAGCTTTCAGTTAAAAAATTCATTAGTAAATTTAGTTCAACAGAAAGCTCAGGGCAGATGAATAAAGAATGTTCTTTTGTTTTAAATATATAGATTATATAAAATTATGAAAAATTAAATTAAGCAAATTATGTTATTTTGACAAAATTACAGTAACATGTCTTAAAGAATAGCAATAACATTTTATTAGTAGAGAGAATTTTGGATAAAAACTTGTGGGACCTGATATTATTTTAAACCTCGAATTATTGCCCAGATCTTCTTTGATTGCTTGTCTCACTCGGCGAAGCGAATTCACCCATCCGAAGAGAATAATCTTTTTCAATATAAATAGTTATTTTTCGGGCAAAGAGCATGCACACTGTAAGTTACTGTTCTCCCATACAGTCACTCTAAATGTTTGTAAAATATTGCGTTTTATCAGTATGTGATTTCGATTACGTTATTTTCAAAGATAAAACATTTTCACCTGTGAAGAATTTCAAAGCAGGAAATAGCATGGATTTTCGCATGGGGCGAAATCGACGTACTTCTACAAAACATATATCGTGGGATAAGATATATCCCACCTAATTTAAACAAGATTTTCTCCAGAAAATTTCAACTAAATTTTATATTTTTAACTTTGGAGGAATATCCGTGAGTAATTGTTTCTCCTTACTTATAAATAAAATTTTTCGATTATTCCGGTGAGAATTCAATATTTAGAGACATTTTTGACTGCCCCTCTGGGGGTTAATATGTATGTGAAACACAGCCTTTTTCTTATTTCCAAATAATTTTTTTCGTAAATACCGGTAACAGTCATTTATTTCAACATTTTAGTGCTAAAAGTATTTTACCCCTGAAAGGGTTAAAAGATGTTAATGATACGTTAAGTGTTCATGTGGCTGCAAAAGAACACAGGATTGATCGAAAAACTTTAGGAAGGTATGTAGACAAATTTCACCGGGATGAATACAGTGAGATGAAGCCAAACTATGTGAAAACTAGAGTTGTCAGGTTGAGTGTCACAAAAAGTAAGACAAGGAGACAAAAAAAAGAAAAAAAAAAAAAAAAAAAAAAAAAAACGGAACAGTTGTTCCTAAATCCGGACATAATAATACATGAAACTCTATAAAAGTCCTCTCTAAACCTGTCTCTAACGGAATACTGCCTTAAATGTTAAAATTTCATTTTCCCTGCTGTACAATTATACCTGTCCAGACAAATTCCTGTTTAAAACAAACTTTTTCTTCTCTGATTTTTGATTGAGTCTAAATAGGTTTGTTTAAGCATCATATTTTCAAACTTTTTTTTATAATAATTAAAGCATTTTGCTTTTTTTTAAATTGATTTTATTTCTCTTCACAAAAATTTCAATGTAAAACAAAGTGGCTCAAACCTTCCATGTAGTGGGTCAAACCTTCCATGTAGTGGGCCAACCCTCCCATATGTGGGGAGCCTTGACCCATTATTTTCTCGTGATTAAAATCAATCATTTTTCAAATTTCTTATATATTACACTTATGTAGCAGTTTTATTTTCATAACTGATTGTATAACGAATAAAATGATATATAAAACTTTATTTTACGTTCAATATTAAAAAAATAAAAAATCATTTTGTAAAAAGTGGGTCAACCTTCCCTAGTCTCCCCTATATTTAATTCTGGATGAGATGTTTTATTTGTTTCTAAACATACTTTTCTAAATCATATAATATATTAGAAAAGTCCTAAAGTTTTGCCGTCTTGTCATCAAATACGCTGATACAAAATTTTTTGTTCAATATTAAATCAAATGCTTTCCTTTCTCATCAGACTAGTATATTAAAATACAGCATTCGAATATAACATAACTTAATTTTTAACACTAGAACCTCCATTAGGGGTCATTTTGACTCCTGCCAATTTGATAATTGTCGCTTCGAACCAGAATTTTTTTCATAAGATAGGTTAAGTCTAAGAAGCACAAAAATAGGCTAATTAAATAAGTTAAATACATTTAAATAAAAATTCTGGTGGGAAACACTTTCTATAAAACTTCAGTAAAATATCGGGCGGTTCTAGAGTTAATAACCCGTGTAAGATACTTATTGGTTATTAAAACTATAGATATCGACTATATAGTATAGTCTTATACACTATATAGTATAGTCTTATACACTATATAGTATAGTCTTATAGACTATATAGACTATAAGACTATACTAAGATATCAGAGTATCCCAGGTGTTGCACACACTCTGTCGCAACAACGCATAATAAATACTCAGTACAAAGTTCAAAGTCAGTGACAGTGTAAACGCTAAGAGTTAGTTAAAACGTCTAGAAATATGACGTGCGAAATGCATTAAAATATTAGGCCATTATGGGTGGAATAATTAGGGTCTACAATATATCCTATTGGTCTAGTGATCCTGCTCTACTTAGGCAATCAATATTTTCTTATTAAGTATGAAACGTTCGTTTTGAAGATTTTTTAAAGTTAGAAATTCCTAATTTCATCAGAAAGTTTGAAGATGTCTCTTTCACAAATAAAATAAAATAAAATTACTATTCAAAAATTTCTGGTGTGAATTTCTACATAATAGAAAACAACCACTTTCTAATCGGGCATTTCATGTTTAATGAATTATGACATCATAATATATGCAAGGCCGCTACAGGCGACAATTTTTATGTTCTTCTCCAACCACTATTTTTAAAGCACCAATCCTGTGTTATATATATCTTTCAAATGTTTTAAAGTGCATGTGAAAGATTTTTGTTTTGAAAAAGTGGTGCAAGATAGAATTAAAAAGTAGTGGCCTGTGGCAACCGTGTATATGCCTGAATTTTCGTTCATTCCTAATGTATCCCGTATGACTACATAAATCTTTTTAATTCTGTCTTTCGCCAAAAATTATCTTTCAAAAAATAAACTTTCCCGTAGTTTAAATTGCATCATAAATATCTAAAGACACATCGAATTTCTATTCAGATGTAGCAAGAGACTCCATCAAAAAGCCCTCTTGTGAAAATGTAAATTTTAGATAGAGTGTCACTTGTTGATTTCCACTATACAGTACTGTCCAAATTACAATGGTAACAGGAAAATTTAAGCGTAAATCAGCCTAGAAGTTAGTTTATTATATTACATTTAATATTTGGTGTATGCATTACTTACAATGAACATAGTTATGGATGTCCACTCATGGCGTTTAGTGTTTCGTATGTCCGCATTTAGCAGCAAGTTGCTGCCTTTATACGTCTTGACATCCGTTCTTCTAAACCAGTCGTTCCATTTCATTACTATGATCTTATACACGAATTAATCTCCCAGTTAGTGGAACCTTGTTTCTTGCTGTAATTTTGTTGCCTCGAATACCAGAATAACAAAATTTCAGCAACAAACTAAGTTCAACTGATTGAGCGATTAATTCGTGCATGGCATCACAGTGATGAAATGAGCGACTGATTCAGAAGTATATCCAAGGGATGCCAAGTCATATAAAGGCAGTCATAGCTGCTAATGATAGACATACGAAGTACTAAAAGCCACGAGTGGACATCTATAAACATGTTCTTAGTAAATAATGCATATATATTCAACCATTATTAACAGGTTCGCTGCCATCGACGCGCTGGCGCGTTCAACCACCACCTCTTCGTATGCCGGCGACACTCTGGAGCGTCGTTCGATTATGATATCAGGGCTCCCAAATGGTCCGCCAACTGAATACCAATAAATTTCAAAAGAAAATTTTATGGTGTGTTTGCGCTAGAATTAACTTTCAAATCTGCTTCCGGGGCGGTTTGTAAGAAAAATCTAAAAAGAAAATTTTTCTAAAATAATATTGGTATTCAGTTGGCGGACTATTTCGGAGCCCTGTAAGTTATATAAGGTCTTTGAGCCTGAATGACACGCTATTCCCCATAATGTAGTCGCGTTTAGGGTATATTCGGCATTTCGTTAAATAAATACGTATTTTATGAATCTGGAAATTATTGAATAGTGTACCTTTAGTTCAAAACTAGCTATTTTCGTAAAAATTGAATCGGTATTTTTACTATAAGACAACAATATACCATTGTCGTGTTTAGGTCTTTTTTGTCGCATTTACGGCAGTTAAATCCTAAATGAGACGTCCAATGTTCTAAATGTGACAATGCGTTTTATACATGTTAGTTCATCTTAAAATATTCATATTGCTATACATATTTCAATTACGTAATAAAGCGTTAAAATCCTTAAAATTGAAAGTTGAATAACTTATTATTGAATAATTAAATAAACTAATAATACTGGTCAACAAATTTGAACTTTTGCTCTGCCCTAAAACAGAGATTAGTGGGGGTTTTTTTGCGGGTTTTTTTTGCGGTTTTTGCGGTTTTTTGTGCTGACTCCGAATCTAGTTATAGATTTACTCCAGCACATCAAGTTTGAGAGATATTTGCATCTTTCAATTTATGCAAATTTAGTAAATTTTATACAATTATTTGCCAATTTAAGGTATAAAGCAAGTTTTTTGTTTGATAGGGTTTTTTGTTTTATGTTATGAGTACTACCTAATTTACTTCACAAAAACGTTGTTTCTGAGATTATACTGACATGTGACTGTGAAATATTGTACCTAATTTGCATATTTTTCATGTTTTTATAATAATGTTTCTTGACGTTCAAATATTTCTGCCGCACGAGTACGCTAATATGCTTCTAAACCAGTTTTTTGAGCTGATTTCAAATCTTGTATCTGTTTTCTTCAACTAGTTAGGATAGATTCTACTACTTATTTTTTTTTCGATTATATAAATTTTTGTTTATGTCTCTGATATAAATCTGGCCCTGTTCACCTTCTTGTCAATGAATTACACACCCCCAAAGCATCTTATATCAAACCTGAGTTAATGTCGTGCAAAAGCAGAAATTCATCTTACTCAAAAACTAGACATGACATAAGAAAACAGAGTGCAGATTTGAAATCAGCATAAAAATCTAGTCTAGAAAAACATTACGTCAATTCTGTGGCAACTATTTTAAAGTTGATACTGATGTAAACATTACACCATTTAAAAATATGCAAATTAGGCTTAATAACTGATAAATAAATGTTAAGAATATGCAAATCGTGACATTTACCTGAAGCAAATAGTCAAGTAGTCATTATCTAGAAATCGTAATTAGATGTACATATATTGTATCTAAAATTTGCATAAAATAGCACAAAAAAGCTTAAATTTGCATAAATTTAAATATGCAAATTTCTCAAAACCTGGACCACCTAGAGATAAACGGAAAGCATATTCGGAATCAGCGACAAAAACTGATCTAGAATGAGCAAATTTTAGCTCTAGGACAAAACCACTGTTATACAGTGTAATTTAAATTAATAATCATAACGGTACATAATCTTGAATACATTATGCGTAAATAATGAATACTTCAAAATACATATTTAACAAACTTTTAACTTTGATCATCGATAAAACAAAGTAAATAATGAATGAAGGATGCAACAAATTTTAAAATATATTTTCCTTTTCAGTTTGCTTTTAACTCATTTTTGATTTTCACCTTCCGTGTAGGCCTTAATTTTCTTTTTGATTTCTAAATGGTATGGATCTATATAGATTAAGGTTTCGGTTTTTGCAACTTTACTTCCCATAGTATAATTTTCATGAAGTCATAAATTGTGATTTAAAGGGTTAATTCCAATTACAGTTTCGAATGCGTAGTTGCCAACTTCGATGATTTTTCATTAGAAGAAAAATTTATCGATTATTTTAATCTCAGATTTCTGCTATCAAATGGAAATTTCTGTTCAAAATTATTGGTTCAGATACGCAGTTACTAGGAATTGACAGCTGTTCGAATGTGACCTCAAATTTTTGAATAGAAGTTTTAAAAATATACAATGAAATTAGGACATATTATTAAATCGCCTTTTTAGCATATTAAAACACATCTTTACTAGACATACCCATTCTTTAAATATTTTGCCCTTTTATTCCAAAATTCAACATTTATTTAAATGAAATTTCACAATTATATAAAATACAAAAAAAAAAAAAAGAAAAAAAAGAAAAAGAAAGAAATAAAAGAAAATAGTATTAAATATTAAATAATCTATTTTGTCAGTGTTTATCTGAAATGAATAACTGTCTATACTAAAAAATTATGCATATAAAAAATATTTGCATCCCGTTTATGAATAGTTTAAAATACATATTCCGCAACATTTATATGAATTTGCATGTAAGAATATGGAGCATTTATTGCTTGGAGGCATATGCAAATATTTGTTAATGAATACTTTAATAAACATATATCGTACCCTTCTTATTTAGTTGCTTCAGTTTGAAGATTTAATATCGTCAAGGTATAATTTTGATGTCAAAAGCATTATTTTTACTACAGTTCGTGAAATAGCTGCGAGATACGACAACTGATCCCGATTAAATTTTCGTAATTTCAAAAGATTTGAAATTATTTTTCTCAATTTTGTACAATGTACTGTATTTACTATAGCGTGTTAATAAAATGAAAATTAAAATTTACGGTCGCTGTCGATTTATTTCCGGAAATGTTGAAGTATGGAATTTGAAGCGTTATATCAATTTATATCAATTAAGTTACATCAATTATCAGCTTGTTTTAAGACACATTGTCCCAGCCCCTTTACCAACAGTACGCGGCTCAACAGCCGACTTAAAAACAACAGCCCACACTTATTGAAAAATAGTTTCAGTTGTTCAAAAAATAAATAAACTACATTTAAAAATCTTAATACTAACTTATTATCTTAAGACGATAATAATAACTAAACAACATAATCAATTTATAAATCAGCTTTTAATTGAAAATACTTGAAATGGTCGCTTTAAATGTTGTTGTTCATCGATTCGATCAAAAAAAAAAAAAAAAAAAAAAAAAAAAAAAAATAGTGAACCTAATATGCTGACGGCAATGACACTTCTAGCAAAACTTATTAGGTCATGACCATCTTCCATCAAAAACGAAAGATCAAAAAGAAAACATCAGCTGTAGTGAGAATGTGACATACTCCGTATTTGTTGAGATAGGAATGTCTTTGTGAAATTTTAACCTGTACTTCAATAAAATATCAACATGTACGATCTTTTCATTCATCCAAATTAAGTAAAACTGTTATAAAATGTTGTTGTAATTACATCAGATGTTAAATTTTCCTTACATACTGTTAGATAAGTTATTTAGTTTTAGATCTTATTGACATGCTATCATAAAGGTTATCATATGTATTCTCTATAAGTGTATAAACAATATATATGCTTTATTGTGATGAAATAAATCAAATTGAATATCATTAGAAATTGAATAAAATTACAAAAATGCATCTCATTTAGTTTTAAATAGTTTTTAAGATATAGTTATTAGAAGGGTATAAATATAATGGATTATGCATTTGTTGCATATTTGTAAAGCACAATATGTCAAAATCTTCTTCAAAAGAGTGAAATTTGGTATTTTTTTTCAATATTAGCAGCTCAATGTAATCCAAATATGAGTTTAAAGAATAGAAGTGTAATTTTGAAAATTTCTATTGGGCGATGATGAGCAAGTGATTTTTCTCTTTTTTGGAAAGGGATAAATGCTCTTCGGCCTAGAGATTTTACTAAAAAAAAATATTGTTTATTTTTTTCCTTAAGAAACGAACATAAAAGATAATTTGAAAAATAAAATAAATATATAAATAAAAATATTTCCAGTGTTGATACATTAGATAAATTTTATATCTGAAAATATTGATAATTTTAAATATGATTTAAATACTACTAAAACCAACCAAAATCCCATTGTTTTTATTTCCGATCCAGCTATAATGTAGTATTATGTACAACTTGAAATTAAAAAATTAGTCATAGAAACTCTTCCTTTGATTGAGAACGCTTTTTCAACAACTTTATTATTTTTTGTAAAATATTTCTGATTTCAAAGATTGTACAATTTTTTAGACGCATTTAAATATTTTTTAACATTACAGCAATATTTTTTTCATAATCTAGATACTTTATTTACCTTGCCTAAATTATGTGAAGAAGATTTCTTAAATAGTTATCGAAATATGATTTTATATATAAAAATATGCCTTTGAAAACTGAACAATCATTAGTGGCAACTCGTGGCAATTTTCCAAAACTTTGATAATTTTTTCTAATATTTTCACAATTTTTATTTTATAACCATTTAAAAGGTATTTTTAGGTACAATTAGAAAAAGTAATAACACCCTGCTTTCGGGTAATAATAAATTTTTGATTAACACATTATTTTTCACAAAATTCTTGATTTTAAAAATTCACAAGATTAAAGACACTCTTAGTGTTTAAACATAACAAAAAGCAAAAAATAATAATCTACCTACATTTTTTGTCACATATACATTATTTGAAACTTATTTAGTGATTTTATATTGAAGTGCTTTTTTTAATGCAGTCTTTGAATATAGAACTGTCTTTAAAAAAATGTAAACAATTTTTCAAAATTTTGATATTTTTTTATCTTAAAAAATATCTTTCTTAGGATCAAGAAAATTAAAGGTGATGACGTCTTAAAATGAGCTATAAACATACCCACTTTCATTGAAATTTGGCTTAGGGGAACTGACATGGAAAGATTTGATTTGAAAACTGACATGGAAAGATTTGATTTGATTTGAAATGTGCCTCAAAATATTTTTTAATAGGAAATACTACTAAAAACACCCTAAATCCTACTATTTTTATTTCAGAATCAGGTAAAGGACACCTTTAAATATATCCCCCAACAAAAAATAAATTTAATTAAAATATAGCCTTTTGTTGATAATGCTTATTTTGTTAATGCATTATTTTTCATAAAAAAATCACGACTTCCCGTATGGCATGGTGACGTCATGTCGACGTCGTTGTGACGTCACGCTGTGACATTGTGACCGTCGATGTGAAGTCACTGTGACTAGAATGTGAGGTCGTTATGGCCGTTTTAGAGCTCTTTTGTGACGTCACATTGTGACGACTTTGTGAAGTCACGGTGTGACAAATTTGTGAAGAGTGTGTCATTTGTGACTATTTTGGTATTAACTTTGTGACGAATTTGTGACGAATGTGACAATGCTTTAAAGTCACATTGAGATCAATTTGTGAAATATGTGTCATTTTTGACGAAATTGTCTTTAACACTGTGATGATTCTGTGACGACAGCGACACTGCTTTGAAGTCACATTGTGACAATTTTGTGAAAATTGTGTGATTTGTGACAATTTTGTCATTAACGTTGTGACGAATATGTGACTAGCGGCAATGTTGTGAAGTCACACTATGACATACTTGTACAGTTGTAAACACGTATGCATGTCACACATAGTCATAATTATGCATGTTGTAAAATCATTTACATCTATTACGTTAATATACTTCGGCGATACATCGCAATTAAAACTTGGGGGCCGATATAACAAGGGTATACCAAAAGAATTTTATTGAATCAAAATGCAATGCCCCGCAGACTTCAATTTTTGTTGCACCTTTCTTTCCTATTGCAATAAATGAGAATATTGAAGACAACTGAATGATCGATCTACCACATTTTTTTTTTCAAAATTAGCTATTTGTTAAAAGCATTAAAATTACCAAAGAAACAATTTGTTTAAATTTTCAAATCTTTATCAAAATAAAATTTGTGTTGAAAATATAATATTTTATACTATATACAGTACTTTTTATATTTCTTAAACTATAGAAAATACTGAATGAAATTAATTTATTTCATTTAATACGCATTACAAACTCGAAGTCACTGGTGAGGTTGAATTTTTTTCGATTACACAACATTTATAATAAAAAAAAATGAAAGATAAAAAGAAATACCGATATTAAGTAATTAAATTTTATATGTTTTATGATATTGATTACCATAATATATATATATATATATATATATGATTGTAATTCAAACAAGTTGAGGCTGAGAAAATAGGAAACTTCTTTGTTATAGAGGCCCCTATAAATTTGATTATGCAAAAATTGCAGTAACGACATTGCTAAGATCATTGTGAAGTTTATGCATGTGTTATATACACACATATATATATATATATACACTCGAAACGCTCATCATGTGCCATATAGTCATTATATATGTATTGTTTACGTCTTTTATGCCCCATACATGCATTACAAAATTTCCGAAGTACATTTTAGCAATAACCATTTGAAACTACTCAAATGAAAAATACAGCTTTGGTATAGAAAATTAACTGAGTATCACCAGTATCATTATGTTGAGAATTCTAAGAACAATTTCGGCAATAATCGTTATGTTGGAAGATAGCAGCAATAAATAAAATCGTATTTTTATGCTCACTGTAAAAGTAAATAAAACTTTTAGGTATGCATAGAACGGTGATACAAAGGGTTAATTTATTTTACATCAGGGTTTGCTTGGAGTAAAATCCATATATAAAACAACTTTTTGATTATTAAAAAATAACTTTAATAATTGATTGCCAAAATTACATTTTTATTTATGAAATTATATATTATAAAAATAACTCTTCCTATCTATGATTTTTTAAAACAATAATACCTTATTGTTTATAAAACACAGCACCGCAGCTACTCTACTTTGCGTCTAATGTGAAAGTTTTTATGTTTTGCCAAAGATCTATCTGGCTGGATATATGTTGCCATGACATCTATAATTCTGATAGTGTCATAAATAGTGCAAACAGATTAGAATCTACAACGAAATTTTTAGAATAAAGTCTGGTGAAAGTTTTATAAATACAGTAGAACGTCGATTATTGGAACTCCAATTAACCGAACTTCCAATTATCCGAACAGCATATTTCTCTCAAAGAATTCTTTTTAACCGAATTTTCAATTATCCAAATATTTGTCTCTATAAAAAAGAAAAAAAAACACCTAACTTCCAATTTATTTTTTGCTTAAATTATAATCTCTGAAGTTTAGAAAATGATAAAAGAAAAAAAAATTAAATAATAAGTAAACAAAAAACAATTAAAAAAAAACAAGACAATTTTTAAGCACTCCAGTACTAACTGGTGCTGTCAGCCCTAAACCTAGTTAAAGTGTGAAGGTTTTAGAATAGTCAGGAACATCCCTTAAACTGTCTGCCCATTTATCCGAACTTTTGTTTATCCGAACTAGGGTCGGTCCCGACTTGTTCGGACAATCGGCGTTCTACTGTATATATTGTATTAGAATTACAAATAATCATATTTATTTTTATATGACACAATAAATCAAAATAATGAACTCAGTATCAAATGGTTAACTACTTTTTAATGTAAATAAAGTATAAAAATTGAGCCCATAAACACAAAATAGAGCCACACATAGGTTCATTATTATTATTAATATTTTATTTACAAGATTATGGAAATTATAAATAAGAAATCCATTTTAATTACGCTGTTTATAAAGAGTGTATAATATCGATACTTTGAAATTTATCTCGATAAAATCATTCAGGAGATAAAATGATAAAATTATCCAGAAAAAAAGTAAATAATAAAAGATCATTATTACATTTTAGATTCATACCGTTCAAGTATTTGCGTTATTTTTAAAGTAAAATCATATTTAAACACTTACTGATTGCGTAACTTCTATATTTTCATTTGCCAACAGACTTCTAGTTCACTTTGAAAACATTTCAGTAAGAATGTTTAACAACTGAAAAGCTTTCACCCGCTATGACTATTTCTTTATAGATTTTAAAACATTTCTCAGGTTGAATAATACATTAAATAATCTTTTTTTTTCTTAACATTACATATCTACGATCTCTTTTAATAGTATACGTTTCCGTTGTGTCTGATTTTTTATAAATTCCTCTTCTGAGCAGATGCAATTTTTTTAAAATAAAAACATGCAATTCAAATTGTTTAAGACCATCACTTAATACAAAATTAAAAAATTATGTTTGCCAATAATTTTATTCCATAAATACTTTTTTTAAATAACTTAATTATCTTTAAATGTTTATTAATTATATTAATGACTGATTATAATACTTATCCATATACTTTCATATTTAGGACACTATGTGGTTTTAACCAAATATTTAAATAAGAATATAAACCAGATTAAAATGCAATTTAAATCACTAATTTTAATAATCTGATCAAAGCTGTTGAAAAGGAAGTTAGATATTTTAACAAAATAAAAAATAAATGTAATGAAATATTTGTGTTCTATAACATATTTATTAGAAGATAACTAAAATCATTGTAATTTTTAAAAAAAGCAAACAGGGAAAATAATATTTTAGATATTTCAACAAAATAAAAAATAAATGTAGTGAAATATTTATGTTCTACAGCATGTTTATGAGAAGCTAACTAAAATTGTTGCGGTTAAAAAAAAGGCAAACAGGGAAAATAATATTTTTACTTACCTAATTTCATTGACGTTGTACGTGATACTTTGATTTTGGGGAACCAATTAAATCCGATAATAAGTACCATAGCAATGACTTGAATCATCTTCAACAAGTCAAAGCTACCGTAATTTTCTCGGGTTTATATTTTGTTCGCTGAACTAACTTGGATCCTGAGAACGTTCTTGTTTCACTTTTTAAATCCGTGTCAACACGTCTATGCTGTCCAGTGTCCACATAACTTCCCGCGTTTATTCTAAAAAGCTTCACTGTTACTTTTATCCGTTATTCTGCGGTGAGTCGTAACAACTGAAATAGTGCAGATGCAGACGATTTTTAAGTCTCGAAGTTCGAAGCAGATGTTTTTTCGGTTTTATTTGTTTTTCTATACAACAGTTTCGGAAGGAAATTAAATGCGTAATAATTTTATCAAATTGTCTCTAATTCAATTTCCTGTTTGAAAATGTTTTATTGTATTTCACCTTTTATTTTTATCAGTTTTATTGAATTGTAAAGTTTCATTTACGTAAATTATAATAATAATATTATCCATAATTAGAGTTTACTAGATAAAGTATTGCTTAATTTTTCAAAATGTGTATAAATTAATTTAATGGTAATAATGATGACCCCCTCCTTTTTTTAAAAGTAAAATTTATATCACAGGTAATATATACAAAATATCTTCTTAAAAAATACAACAAGATTATCAAGAAGAGATGAGTTTTTCTTTGCCAATCTGTCATTATCTTAATATTAATTTTCTGTAGAATAAAACATCTTGTAAAATAATTTTTAAAGATATATTTTGAAAACAAAAAATAAAATATGAATAATTAATTATGTCATGGGCTTTGCCTAAATTTTGTACATTAATTTTATATTCGGAAAATGTCAATTTTATTTTAAAAGTCTGAAAGAAGTAGAATTAAAAAAAAAAGTTACTTAAAATAGTGAAACACTAAGAGGAAAAAAAATGACTTGAATGCAAATTATAAAGCAAGAAATGCATATATGACTAAACTTTGAAGACGCTTTCTGCGTGCTCATTAAAAGCTGCAGACTTAACCGTAATAGAAAGTTTTTAGTTTGAAACCACAGAAATGTTTCGACTACTCTTTGAGAAACTTCTACTATAACAGATGATCATTTACAAAAATCTTTATAAAAGATAAGTCGGGGTCTGTTTACCTAAACCATTTTTTTAATAATATGAAATTCGCATAATTAGGAAATATTTTTGTGTCGCTGATGAATTAATTACATTTTATGTTATATGAAAATAAAAAGTTTTGGATAGAGGCACAGAGGCAACTTGGACCACGGTTAAAGAAAATTTTAAATCCGGCAGAAAAATATTTTTTACAGTAAATAACATGATTTAATAATTTTTGTAATTTTTTAAAGTTTTCTAAGAAGTTCACATCTCAGTCACAATGTGACATCACTGAGTGGTGGCATTTTGGTCACAGATGTGACGTGACCACAGTGACTTACAGTGACGTCACAATGACGTCACTGTGACCATGCATGCTATGAGGGTTCAAAGTTTAAACATTTTTTTTTTTTTTTTTTTTTTTTTTTTTTTTTACACACTTAAAATGTTATAAGCGTAAAAGTATTTTTTTTTCATGAAATGCGCACCCTATATATTACGCATAAATTATTCGAAGATGATTTGTAGAGTAGTTATTGAAATATGATTATATTTATGACATGCATCATTTGAAAACTGAGCAGTCAAGAATGCCAACTGACAGCAGTTTTTCAAAATTTTGAAAGTTCTTTTCTCAGAAACTATTTCACCAAGGGAAAAAAATTACTGGTGATCATATCTTAATAGTAAGAACTAACATACGCAGTTTCATTAAAATATGTGATGGTGGGTTACATATTGATATTTTACTGCCTGATTAGATGTGTGGCCCCTTGGCGTGAAGCAATGCTTTTTAAAATATGACATTGGTTGCAAACCAGATTACGGAACATTCCTATAACATTCGAAGTAATCAAGGTACATTATGTTTAGCCGGGTTAAAATGACAAGAGCATCTTTTTTCGCCAAAAGCAACTTTTTTTCGCATGAGTGTTTTATAAACAATTCTTTGATGTTGAATGAAAATGTTTTGACTTATTGTCTTTATTATTATTTTTACTTATTTGTATTTTAAAAGAAAAGAGTCAAAATCCTGCTTTTTAAATATATTTAATTTATGAATTTCAAATGAAAAGAATACATTACGAAAGTTAGCGATTTATTTTCTGTATCCGGCTAAGTGCCTTATTACCAACTGTCTAATACCTTTCACGATATTTCGTTGTTATATGGGCTTTGGCACTTTTTTAAAAAGCTTGACCCAATTCAGGTTTAAGAAAGTGAGATGTTTTTTCCAAATGATATATAGGACTACGAACATAAAATTGAAGAAATATTAAACTGGTTTATGTATGTTTTTAAATACATACATCTGCTAACACGTATTAAATAAATTATTTATGTTTTTATATGATAAAAGTTAAATAGCTCCTTTATCTACGTGGATGCTAATATTATAAAGTAGTAACGTTTGTGTGTTTGCGGAATGTAATCTCAGAAACTACCTAGCCGATTTAATAAATAATGGTTTGAAAATGCTGGTGACCATCTCTGCTCAAATAAGGGCTATATTTTATGTCGGTACAACAACATCCATGGGTGCAAGGGCAGAAAAATAGCTAATTCTGAGATATTGTTTGGGCTAGAAATTTGAAATTTTGTGCGGTGGTTACTTTTAAGATGTAGATACTCGCTATGAACTCTTTCCACAAGGTTCGAAATTTTAAAGTTAGAAATAAACGCAAAACGTTCTAGAAAGTTTCTTGACGATTTAGTTGGAATTATTAGAGCAAGAAATTTTGAAATTTCACATGGCTATTACTTCTAAGTCGTTAACGCCAGTCAGTTAAAAAAATAATAAAAGGGTGCAACCTAAAAAAGATCTAATCTGCAATTTCTGTGATACTGTTGGGTAAGTTACTACCATGCAAAATTTAAATTTTGCATGGTAGTAACTTATAAGATCTAAATGCTCATTATAGAAAGAATTCAAACTGCAATGCACGCATTAGAAAGAATTCGAAAAAAAAAACGAAATTAAGAAGACTAAATAAAGCGGACAAATTTCTAAAGATGATCTAAATAACGAAGTACATGAAATTATTAAGAATTAAAGATGAAAATTTAATGAATATTTCTTTTAAGACGTAAGTTCTTCCAATATAAAAATTTCTAAAAATTTCGCTATGATACAGGAACGAAAAGTTATCGATTTTTTTTACTGTGCTACTGCTGATGTAAAACTTTTTATCGGGTTGAAATTTTTGGAGGGTATATTTTTAAGATGTAAATGCACTCTAAGAATGGCTTCCAAAAAATACAAAATTAAAAAAGATGAAATGAATGGAAACGTTCTAAATTACCATTCATTTGCATTGTTAGGTATAGAAACTTTAAATATTTAATAAAACTACACCCCCCACCCCCTCCCACAAAAAAAAAAAAAAAAAAAAAAAAAAAAAAAAAAAAAAAAAAAAAAAAAACATGCAACTTAAATGCAACAAAACGGGTAGCTACTTATCTAGCATTGAATATGTTGTGTTAACATTGAATAAATATCGTTATGAAACAACGAAAAGTGTCCACGAAAGTATTTTTTCAATTCCTACTATTAGCTCACACTCTCCCTATATTTATTTATTTATATATTTATATATTTATATATTTATCTTGTTCAAATTTTCAATCGTTAATAAAATACTCATTATTCATCCTATCAAGTTGAAATAATTTTTTTTAAACTTGTACTGGATGACAATTGATGTTAATACAGTTTTTTCAAATATTAATTAATTAATTAAATTTTAATTAATTAATTTTAGTATTGCATGGGAAACAAAATGGCGGCCATTGGTTATTGAAGGTCAATGAAAGTATTTTCAATAAGGGGGGACCCTGTTCTGTCGCCAAATACCGCCAAGTTTGTCGCCAACTTGGCGATATATCGCCAAATTTGGCGGCCAAAATAAGTCGCCAAAAGTGACGCCAACTTGGCGATATTTCTAATATTTCGCCAAATTCCCATAGAGTTCCATTGTAAACCTACTTGCTTATAGAAAATCAACAGATTGAGATATTTTAATGCAACAAAAACTAATATTAGCTTAAGGGATTATATTAATTTTTTCTTTGATGACCTAAGTAGGAATTGACTTTAAAAACAAAATTTTTATATTACTTGTTTAAATGTTACTTCTCTGTGCAAAAGTGTCGAAAAGTGTGTTTAAATTTGATATGCAAATTTTCTCAGCTTCACTAATCTAAAGATTTAATCATAAAGTCATTTTCTCAGTTGTCATTAGATGATTTTTCATAAAGTAACTTATTCGGGTAATTTTCTTAATCGGGTTAATATTGACGTATTTTAGCTTGCATGATTTGTTTGAAAAATATGTATGGATTACTAAATTACTCGAAATGACTTTTTCACAGCTCAAAGGTTATGCAGAAGAGATATTCCAGATCTCGTGTCATAACGTACGCTGCAGTCAATACCGATTCGTTTGTGTGGAAACCCAAAGGGCCTACCTCGAAAGGAGTAATGGTACCAATCCTGTCAGGTAACTTTTGTAATTTTTTTCGGACGAAGGTTAAAAATTTTTCAGACAGGCCACGTATTGTCAATTAAATATAGCATGTAATTTTCTATTCTTGTCACGAGTTATTATCACGAGTTGAAAATTATAGATTTATTTTCAATACGTGAAAAAAAGATTTCCGTTTACATTTTTGAAATATTAGATTATTCCATTCGACAAATTTGAAAAAAAAAAAAAAAAAAAGATATAAAAAAATTAAATAATGTACGTGCCAAATGCTTTAAAATTTAAAATCAATTCTTGGATAAAAAGTGGCAAAATAAATTTGAAATTCCAATATCCGGAAGGAAAAAATCATTGTGAAAGAATGTCTACAATGAAAGCTTATCTTGATGAAAGCTTATGACAAATGAAAACTTATCATAAATATCTTCCAGCATTCTGATTATATGTGTCTTTATCAATACCCAAAATTTTATACATACAATATCACCAACGGGTATATTGATAAAGTGAAATATTTTAAAAGCGATAAACAGCGGAAGTAAATGAATTGAACCGCAGCCTTAAGCTGTCTCGATATCAAAAGATTTCAACGGAAAAATATAACACAATATCTGAAATCTTAAACCGCACGTTTTCAGATAAGAATAGTTGTTTCAGAATATTGAAAGGCATACATTTCTCAAGATATTATTCAAATTTTTGTTTAGAAATATCTATTTAAAGATTTTGAGATAATATTTCAATCAGTAACTGTAAATCTCGTTGAATACGATTACTACAAAACAGTGAATATTTAAAATATAAAACTGAAATTTTAATTCAGAAAACAGTAACATTGCTTCGTAAATATAATCGGGGTCTGATATCACTTTAAAAGGATATAAGAAATGAAAGACAGATATATTGGAAGATTATATTCATGCATAACGATTGTTCAGATTAATAAATATTTATTTAATTATTAAATTACTTTAATGTTCAATTTCAGAAAAAAAAGGATTTCCATAATATGGATATAATTTTTTCTTAGGGTTTGTACGCATTAGGGAACGAGTACTAGTTTTTTCGGTAGGAAATATATATCTTATTTCATGCCAAAATCTTAAATTTAAATATGGCGCCCACAAAGATTCAAAATATTTAGCAGCAGTTTTCCAAACAAGTGAATTTACTAGTGGCTTATGCGAAATCTCGGTTATAACGTTTCAACTAAAAGAAATGAGTATAATCACTGAATTAAGAATCCCGAAATCCTTGAATACCAACCAAATGATATTTCATCCAAAAAGTCCAGAAACTTTAAAAGCAGTAGAAATACGTTTATTTCGACTGTTGACATATCTTGAGTCATCCCGAGTCATTTTCAAAAAAAAAAAAAAAAAATGTTTTTAAAAATGACTGGGGGTGAGTCGAAACATGCCAACAGTCGAAATAAACGTATTTCTACAGCTTTTAAAGTTTCAATTTACACCTTTTAGCATTTGAAAATAATTTCAACTGTATTCTATTACTATCTATAATACTAAAATATTTAAATAAAAATATGTACCTTGTATAATAACAATGGAACAATATAAAGCTATTTCAGGGATTTTCTAGTTGCGGAGAAACATGACAGTCAGGCGACATGTAATTGACTTGCAGAGACATAGGAAAGTCACTTAGAAAGATTATTTGTATCTGTAGTAAAAACCACTTACAACGAGTCGACACGAGATTGGGGACACAAAATACGGCGACCTTTTGTACAATGAGAGTAAAGTTAGTAGATAAACATATTACAAGGAAAAGCGCAATATGCAAGGGAGTCTTAACACTTAAATGCGGAATTTTTTTTTTGTTGTTTGTTTGTTTCGAAAAAACTGCATATGATTCTCTGAAAGGTTTATTACACAGGAAAAAGAAGGAAAAAAATCAGAGATACATTTTTCATATAATACGTCAACCATTTCTGCTGTTGCAGATCCGCAATACAAGTAAAAGCTACTGCCGCGTGGCTGCTTTACTCTAAAATTATGTATATTAGTAAATATTTTAATAAGTATGCCTCCAAATACCTTATTTTATATTATTATTTATTTTATAAAACTTAACCTTATCCCTTTAATCCCCATAATTAAATACGTTCTAGAAATTACGTGGTTCAGAGAATCTGACTTTACACCAGAAAGTTTCTATAGTTAATTTCGCTTTATTTAAAGACGAAATGTCTGTTATTAATTTAAGCAAATATTGCTATTTTAATTATCTGGTATTAATTAGGTATATACGAATAAAAAAAAAAATATTATATTCAAAACACTTTTGTTTGCATATATGCAAAGCTACGCACTAAAGAGTTAACGATTTGTTTTGACCGAGTGCCGCACGGGCAAAAAGAGTTTGCTATTATCGTTACCAAAAGCTTTTGATATCACTTAATTTTAACTGTAATCATTGGTTTGTTAAATTGCATACCTTTTCCGTTTGTACAAAGTCAAATATTATAGTAAAAAAAAAAAAAAAAAAAAAAAAAAAAAAAAAAAAAAGTGGTTCGGGCACTGTTTTTTCATTTGTTGTCTCAAAAAAAAAAAAAAAAAAAAAAAACAGTTAACTTTTTTGCTAAGTAATTCTGTTTGTAAACTGATGAAATAATGTACACACCCGAATTTATAAACGAATTTATTAGAAAATACGAACTTGCTGATCTTCAAGTACATTATGAAAGGATAAATTTAATTAAATATTTTTGGTGTCGTTTGGAGTTTTTGAATTAAAATTGGGTGTCCTTTTTTAAGGACACCGCCCTCGAAAGGATTAAAGGGTTAAAAAACAAGTCCCGAAGTCACCCAATTTTGAAGCTTTAGTACATAATGGAGTAAAATACGCACTTCTGTGAGTGGCCAGATGGTATAGTAGAGCGCCAGGCTTTTAAATTTTCACTTTTGGGTTCGATACGTCGAAAAGGCTTTTTCTTTTTTTTTCCGCAGACAAAATAATAATTAATTACTTTCCAACTAATATTTATACTAAATGTATATAAAAACATACTTTTTTGCGGACATATATGTACTTATTTATTTACAGAGAAATTTCAGTTTTATGTATCTAATGAAAAGTAATAAATAAATAAATAAATACACAATCTGAATTCCTTAAACTGCAAAATTTTTATTTTATTCATATTTAATTATAGTGTTTTATAGGAATAAACCTCTATTCTTCAAAGCGAAATTAATTAAAATGTGCTACTTAAAATTAACCCCTTAATGGTCGCATTAAATTACGGTTCAAAAATTCAAATTGCTTATTGGTACCACTTTTTTGAAAAAGAAATATTCACCTTATTTAATGATATGTAAAATTATACCATAATAAAGCCAATTACACTATTTCATAAAACTGGTGGGAATCAAACAATCTGAGTAATATACACAGCCCGTGAATATAATGAGAGCGAGAACTAAGGGGTTAAAGTATGATATTTTAAATTCTCTTTTCCGATACTTAACTATTTAAAATTTTTATAAATTTTAAGGTTCTTTTTTTTTTTTGAAAAAAAAAAATTAATTTCGTGATTTTACTTTTGAAATTAGAACAAATGTTTTCGACAGTAAAATATCTTTTCATGCGTGCTAATATTTATTAATTATGTAGATTTAAAGGTGGTTTTTAGCAAAACATGTGTCGAAAGAAAAAAAAAGAAGGAACATGTCTAGTGAAGAAGTTTATAAATTTACAAATACTGAAAAATGTGTTTCAGAAAACTCAATTTAAGGAGAAAAAAAAAGTCTTGTCGAGTATCGAACCCACAAAGTTTCGAAAGTAAAAAGTTAGAAGTTTGACGTGATGCCAACTGTACCATCCGGTCGCTCAGTAATGTACGTAATTTATGCGATAATGCACTAAAGCGGTCAAAATTGGGTGACATTGGGGGCTCTTTTTAACCCCTTAACAGTGTGGCCCGAACTGAATTCGGGCAAGAATACTTTGCTTGCTTCGTTATTAAAAGCATTTTGATACCACTAATTTGTAACTGTAAATTTATCTTTATTGATTGTCAGATATTTTTCGATTAAGTGAGGTAAATATTTTAGTATGGAAAAAGTGATGTCCAGCCCCATTTTTAATTTTTTTGTAAGAAAACAAATGTCACTGTTAAGGGGTTAAAGACACCTTTATAACACACTTAGACACATTTTTAAAGACTGCGTTATCCTTTGATATGTTTATCTACTAACTATACTCTGTCATTATACAAAGGGTCGCCGGATTCTGTGTTCCCAATCTCGTGTCGTCTCGTTGTAAGTGTTTTTTCTACAGATACATTTAGTCTTTCTAATTGACCCGTATGACTCTGCTAGTCTATTACATGTCGCTTGATTGTTCCTTGTTAAATGAAAGAACACTAATTAAGAAGTAAATTGAATTAAAAATTTTAAAATAAAATATAAGAAAACACAAGTTTTAATTAAAGAAATATATATAATATAATAATCCTGAGGCAGGGGTCGTACGCTTAAGGGATTTTTTCAGGACCAATATCACTATTTGTTTATACAAAAATAAATCTAGGCTAAGAAATTCCGTCCTGTTTAACACGTTCGCTGCCAAGCCTATAAAGTAAGAATTTTCAAATTTCTTCTTGAAAGTCGTTTGCCACCACAAATTCAGAAAGGTGAATTTATGTTTACTAATACTGCGTAAATTCTGAAATTAAATAATGCATTTTTTTTTATTCTAAAATAATGGTCCCAAAGTAATTAATAAATTAAAACCACGAATATTAAAGTTTCGAGTATACCCATATCTTGGCAGCGAACGTGTTAAGAAGAGATTTTTCCGTAAGAAAATACTGGTACCGAAGAATTTCCCGGTCGTGAAATTTCAGGATAAGTACAACTTCTGCTGAGCCTTTCAATATATTAAGAATCGGTGACTTTCAGTGTCCAACCCTGTTTACTTGAACCTAGTTTGCCGAGGTACTATACATCATACACCTCTGTCAGGTGGTCCGCCTAATGTGCGACTTTAGTGTTTAGTTGCGAAGCAAGAGATGATTTCGTTTTATCTTCCCGATGAGATGAAAAGATGAGTTAACCTTGTGCAGCTGCGGACCGAAATCTGGACCTTTAACGTTGCGAAAAGGCGAAAAAGTAAAATTATTAACTAGAGAACAGGAATTCTGCTTTATTAGAATTTAGTTTCGCCCCCGCCATTTCCATTACTTCATTTTCTTCTGATGGACTGATGGCTTCTATTGTTATGAAACAGACATTATAAATAAAGCGTTAGGTGAAGATGAATTTTTTTTTCTCAAAAAAAATTATGGCCATTTTTCCCCCCATTCTGACCAGAAAATTTTTACGGCTGCTCTTTCATCTTCATCTAACACTTCATTTATAATGGCTGTTTCATAATAATAGAAGCCATCAGTCCATCAGAAGAAAATAACTCTGTTAAGCGGGACTCTACTGCAGTACAAACATAATTCAATTTTAAGACTTAAAGCACACGTTTTATTTTATATAAAATGACTTCATTCGCATCCGCTTAAGAATCCCACATTTACGATCTACTCTTAAACATCTACAGAAAAGCATGCATAGCACATCACTGCCGCGAAATAATGCACAAATGCAGCAAAAAGATGCCGTCATTCAAGAAAATCGAAAAAAAAAACGGCTATCTAATGATTCATAGATACTTAAAATTAAATTTAGTTTATAATAGCTCCATTGTTTTAATAGAAATCATTCGTTTATAGATTTTTCAAAATAGCACGTATTTTAATTACATTTTCCTTCGGTTGTTAAGAGAAAAAGGCAGCAAAATATATAATTAATATTTTACACCTATTTTTCATTTACTTTCTACAGAAATGGAGTACTTCCGTTGCCAGTATTAAGCAATTGGCTCCAAAAGCTACAAAAATTAATATTTAAAAAATAAATGGAGATACAGTTTTCAAACAAATTGTATTTAAAAGTAAATTTTTCCCCAATACAACGGTATAAAAATTGAAAATGTGCGATGCTTAGAAGTTAAAAAAAAATTGCTATAGAGCATTTAATCGTACTTCTTTGTTTTAAGGCTGTCTTCTGTAAGGAAACCTTATTTTTTGGAATACACAGAATAAGCTGGGATAAAGAAATAGCATACCGCACCGGGGGCTAATAAGAAAAAAGGAAAAATTCATTCAGTCCCTATGCTGGCTAAAAAGCTACCGTAGTCTAAATCGTCGGTAACATGTCAAACTATCCGATATGAAAACAGTGTTGCAGGCGGGATATTTTTTTATTCAGATTTTTTGATTTTCACCACTTTTCGGAAATGCTAAAATTCTCCTTGTTTTCATCCAAATTAATTCCTCATAGCATGCATGGTCACAGTGACGTCGGTGTGACGTCACTGTGAGTCACTGTGGTCACGTCACATCTGTGACCGAAATGCCACCACTCAGTGATGTCACATTGTGACTTAGATGTGAACTTCTTAGAAAACTTTAAAAAATTACAAAAATTCTTCAAAACATGTTGTTACTGTAAAATTTTATTTTTCTGGCAATAAAAAAGAATTGTCATCTCACTGCATGTAATGTAGGTCACGTCACACTCACAAAAAAAATCCTCCCATATTGTAAGTCACAGTGTGAGAAAAATATGAACTTTTTAATAGTAAATTCAGACACGAAAAGATAGTGCGGGGGGGGGGGGGGGGGGCATATAAAGGAAAATGAACGGTACAAGTATCAACAAACTAGATTTGCATGCTATATTTTATCAATTTGATATCTAAGAGAGTGAAAGTATACTTTTTTCCTGATTTCAATTTCATCTAGTACTGCAATTTAATATAATAATCCTTCTCTTATTCTTATTATTATAAAAGTATTTCTCGGAAAAATGGTACGTGCTGGAGCAATTTGGATAACATATTTAGAATTAGGAATATTAAATATATACACTTTACATATTTAGTTTGCAGGAAGGAAAATTTTTAATTTATTTTACTGACCACTGGTATCTAAACACTTTTGTGGTTTCAAACTAAAAAATTTCTATTATAGTTAAGTCTGCAGCTTTTAATGAGCACGTAGAAAGCGTCTTCAGAGTTTAGTCATACATACATTTCTTGCTTTATAATTTGCATTCAAGTCATATTTTTTCCTGTTAGTGTTTAACTATTTTAAGTAACTATTTTTTTAAAAAATTCTACTTCTTTCAGACTTTTAAAATAAAATTAGCATTTTCCGAATTTAAAAAAAATATACAAAATTTATGCAAAACCCATGATATAATTTATTATTCGTATTTCAAATTTGTGTTTTAGAGATATGACTCTAAAAAAAGTTATTTTATGAATTGTTTTATTCTACAGGAAATTAACATGAAAAGAATGACGATTGACAAAGAAAATTTTTTTATCCTCGATATTTATTTAAATCTTTTTATTTTTTAGGAAGATATTTTGTATTTATTATGTGTGAAACAATATTTGCTTAGAAAAGGGAGGGGAGGGGTTAAAACTGATAAAAAAAAGGGTAAAATACATTGGAAAATTCTTCAAATACAAAAATTTAAATACAGACAGTCTCATAAAATGATTGCACAAGTAAGTTCCAATTCTGTTTATATAAAAGCAAATAAACTAACACCTGCCCAAAATCGGCTGCCACGATACCGCAGGGTAAACAGAGAACTTTTTGTTCTAACAGATGCGGTAAGTTACTAGTCTAAAATGTAAGCTTTTGCGTGTGCTTTTTTTAATGGAAGAAAAAGACGTCGCCATTTTCGAATACACGCGGATATTAATAATTAATTTATGGAGCTCAAAAAGTAAGTCTTATTTAATTTAAATTGTTTATTCCTGTTTTGTATATTTGGTGAGATGAGTTAAATAGTTTTATATTATACCTATAGAAAGAGACTGATCTGGAATTGTTTTTCAGATTAGAAATTAACATTATACTGAACGGGAAATGTCGTTTTACATACTATAGTAGTGAAACTTTTGAAATACTTTTTTTCATTGCTAATAATATTTTAAATTATTATTTAAAATCCTAAATCTTCATATCAATGTTTTCAGATTTAACGTTTGCCAAAATTATAAAATAATAGGAATTCCTTGTAACATATGGAGAGATTTTCGAGAAACTGTTAAATCCAATAATACATTTAATTCATCTATTGTACTTTGTTGTTGTTTAATAGTACAATTATAAATACTAATTATTTAGTGTTTTTCAAATTGGTATATTTATTTTTTTAAATTGTATGTAAGCACGTTTTTGCTGTTCGTGATTTTAATCAAACATTTTGTTATAGACATTCAGAATCAGTTATTCAATTTTCTTCGATTGTAAACTCATTTTCTACGTTTTCGATACACGTTCGATACTTCGCATTAAAAAATAAAATTTGACATTTAAGCATTGAAATAAAGTGTTTTTCATGCCTGATAACAAGTTTATAGATTAAACTGCTTTACTATACTTTTTAAAATTTGATATTTATAATATTTATAAAAAATATTTATAATTTATGATATTTATAAAAGTTGATATTGTACTGTTCATTAGCGATAATTGCTGGAAATGCATTTTTAATTATAATATGCGCTTTTATGATTCACTGTATTTATGCATAGTATATGGTGTATCTAAAAGCTATAATTCATATGCAGGGCTACACAAAAGTATACGTAAGAGTTAAGGGGTATGAGCGCAAATTGCTTAAAGGTGTTTTTTAGATGAGTTATGGATTTTTATGTTGAATTGCATTTAATTTACTAAGAAATATTTGTAGAATATGGATAAAATGATACACAGGGTCACGCAAGGAAATGGATATATGACCGTCTATAAATTATAATTTCTGGAAATGTGATTTCGGCAGTTTTAAGAGTGTTTTAATTTGAGTTAAATTTTAACTAAATAGTGGCGTGTAATAATGATTCTAGGTAAACTACAGGGTTGTACAAAAGTATTCAAGTATGTTTTCATATATTAGTATATATTGCTGAATGAGAATTTCAACCTGTTATGCGTTTTCTTGCTAAACTAAATTTTCACATTATATACTAGTTTATATCAACGTACAGATTAAATACAGGGCTATTCAAAAGAATTGGTAAACATATTTGGCTATGGACGGTAACTGCTGAAATCAGTTTTTCAAATGTTTTATGCGTTTTCTAAAATATTTAATTAGTTATCTTATTTATGCTATTTCCTTAAATTACGATGTCTAGTTAAAGCATTCAGGAAGCGTTGGAAAGTGCTTTATAATCTATGCTTAACGCATGATTTTTCTTACTTGTTTTTTCTATTTCCCAGATCAGTCATTTCCTATAAATCATACCAGATCTATTTAGCTCATATTAACAAAATACAATATACACGGGAATAAACAATTTAAATAAATATGGCTTATCTTATTCTTATTTAAATAGGAATTGTATTAATATCCGTTAGACTCCATGTTCGTATTTAATAAAATAATAACAAATCACAACACATAAAAACTTACACATTCTTAATATAAAGTTTGAACTCAAGATCAAACTTAGAACTTAATAAAAAAGGATGCCAGTTGATAAGTATTATTTTTTTCAGTGTAAAAATTAAAAGTATTTTAGAAGAATAGGACTCCAAAATAGCGATACTTTGCTAAAAAGTACGCTAAAAAGATAATATTGTATATTTCAAACAAAACTTTATTTTAAAATTCATCACAGTGTTTATAACAAGAATCACCACAGTATTAATACTTGGAAATTTTTCCACAGAGAAACATTCGCCTTGCATACAATATTTCAAATGAAAATCAAATTTGAAATTAAAATTTCATTTCAAACAATTAATTTGAAATTTGATTTTCATTTTAAATATTGTATGCAAGGCAAATGGTTCTCTATGGGAAAATTTCCAAGTATTTATGTAGTTTGAATCGATGCTGGATTTAATTAAGTTTCGTGTTTACCCGATGTTCGCGGCTCACGATAAATATTCCATCTTGTGCTGCGTTTGTAGCCTTGCCAAAATGTACTAGTAAGAAATTTTCCAGGCTGGGTCTCTTTCCATGTGTTTTAGTCTCTAGAATGTCAGTGCGCTACATTGATGGCCCGGATTCGAGTCCCGGCTTGGAATCTTTTTCGCTATGTTGGCCTTTGCCCTTTTAAGCAATTAATTTGAAATTTGATTTTCATTTGAAATCATCACATTGTTTATAACAAGTTAGTTACAAATGACACATATTTCACAAATTAGTCACAGTGTGACGTCAAAGCATTGTCGCTGTCGTCACAGGTTCGTCACAAAGTTAAAACCAAAATAGTCACAAATGACACACTTTTCACAAATTTGTCACACCGTGACTTCACAGAGTGGTCACAATGTGACGTCACAAACGACCTCTAACACGGCTATAACGACCTCGCATTCTAGTCACTATGACGTCACATCGACGTCACGTGACGTCACATCGACAGGTCACAAAATTACAGTGTGACTTCACAACGACGTCGCCGTGACGTCACTATGCCTTACGGGATATGTCATTACAAAAAGCGAACTTTACTATTTCAAAAAAAGTGTCAATGAAAAATCTGAATATAAAAGAGTAGAATACTGGCAACACTGTTTTTGTATAGTTTTGCATGGTTGATAGTTTTACATGGCACCGACGAAATCTTAGCCTACTCCTCCCATAAAAGGACCCTTTTCAATGCCCGTATATTACAATTTAATAAATGCAAAGTTATAAAAGTAACAGACTATCTTTTGTTTTTAATAATGCAGGACAAAGAGAGATCTTAAGGGGAAGAGAGAGAAACAACTGCCGTTTCGTCCTCAATAATTAATAGTACTTTGCAGGGTTTCCTGTCTGGTCTCCAAATTTAATCCGAAATTTTAACCCTTAAAGATCCGGAGTCTCTTGCACAAATTTTATTCGATCGGCACCACTTTTTAAAAAGCAGTTTCCTACAAGTACACAATTTCAAAAATGCTCTGATTAAATAAAGTGAATTATATTTTCCTTTATTGCTGGTACTAAAAACAAATTTTGCAAAGACTTAGGATGTCTCCGCAGCGGAGCCAACGGAGTGGGAAGGGTTAAATTTACATTAGAGATTTCGAAAGAAGAATTTTTACTTTATATGATAGATAAATGCCTCTCATTAAATAAAGTATAATATATTATCCTTTATCTCTGTTAGGAACTCGAAATTCGTGAATAAAAATGGAAGCCATTCTGGCATCCCTGGTCCTTAGCAATTTTCCTCCAGTGTTATCGCATCTCGGGGATTTTGTATTTAAAAATACTGAATTCAAAATTTACTATTAAAACTTACTGGTGAGAATTCGGAATGCCTAAATAAAAAATGAACAAGATGCGGCAACACTGTCCGCAACAGTTATGTAATATAAAACGCCTACTACACTGCGTCTCTTACTCAAATAATATTCAGTCGGCACCGCTTTTTTTTTTTTTTTAAAGTTTTCTTGAGCTGCACAGTTTCAAAAATGCTCTTATTAAAAATGAAAATTTTATTTACCTTTATTCCTGGTTGAAAAAACAATTTTGCAAAGAAAAATGATGTCGCTGGAGCGGCGACAACGGAGTGCAAAGGTTTAAATAAGGTCATAAAAAAGACTACTATTAAACAGCATCTCTTTAAAACTTTTTGTATTTTATCCTAAAGATAGATAATAAAACCTACTTTCAAAGCAAAAAAAAGTGCAGTGTAAAGTATAAATCCACTCAAATCCTATAGCACTTCACCAAACAACGTTTGATGTCCCTAAATACTATATTCCAGTGTATTCAAATATGATGTACTTTTAGATGTTCGTAACAAAAATTTCAAAGTTTGATACAATTTCACTACAAAAAACTGTTTTTGTAACGATTATGTTTTATATTTAAATGAATTCTAGCAATCATCAATCTTAACCATTTAATTTCGCAATCTCCGACATGCAACATTTTTCAGAATAAATGTTTTAGAATTCTTCCTTAATTTGTATTCCAAAAATATTTTTTAAATAATTTAAAATATAAGTTTTTACAAAATTTAATACAAAATCATAAAGTCATTTTTTGCATTATATAATATTAGATGGATTGTGAGCTAAATTCATGGTTAATTTATATATAGACATTAAATGAAATATTTCATGACATGAAAAAAAATATGCAAAGATCCTAATAAAGATATCTCATCTTTTATAAATATGTAAAACTAGACCTTTCTAATTTTTATTTGTTTTTTTTTAGGACGGAGAATATCTAATTAGAATTTTTTTACTATAAAAGGGATGCAAAATAGAATAGAATAAAAATGCGTCGTGTCAATTGTCATTTTTCACGCTTCTTAATTTTAAGGTTTTAATTAAGATGCATTTTTTCGCTATAGAATTTATTGATTAGCTAACAAAAAATCGTGTGAGCTATTTGATTCTATGGGTATTATGCTTAAAATTTTGATATTCATAATATTTTTTATCTGTGATCTATTGCAATATAAAGTAATAAAATTCAAATATAATGATTTTAAAATGTGTGCAATTTTGGATTTGATTTCAGAGTGTAAAGAAATAAAAAATAGAATTAGACGCTCTAATTTTTATTTAATTTCAATTACATATTTCCATTTAGGTTTCATTAAAATCAGAATCTAAAGCTAATTATTTTATGTCAGTTAACAATTTTAACAAAATAATTATAAAAATCTTAGTTTTGCTACTGTTATCATATCATTATATTTAATAGGAATTTTGAAAATAACATTTCAAAAAAGAAGAATTTTTAAGATACAATATACGCAAATGTTATATTTAAATTGCTCCTCTGTATGTGTGCAAATTTTTAACTTTTCCTAGAACAAGATGTTTATTTAATTATTATTATTTTTTTTAAATATTACCAAACTCATTCAGAGGCTAATGTAGAATTCTAAAATTAAAGGATTTCAATTTATTCAGCTTTAGTAGAATTGCAAAAATGTACATTTTTTTTCCTCTCGTGTGTCGAAAAATTGTAAAATTTTGTTCATTGCCTTTTTTTTTAATTTACTCATAAATTTATTTTAAAGAATATTCGATATAAAAAGTGGATTTTAACTTAGGGGCAACTACTGAAACTGGCTGCCGGTAAAATTACACCGTACAAGTAAAAGTGTACGGCTCGTAAATAGGGGAGACTAGGGAGGGTTGGCAGACTTCTTAAAAAATGATTTTTTATTTTTTAAATATTGAACATAGAATACAGTTTTATATACCATTTTATTCGTTATCGAATCAGCTATCAAAATAATATTGCTACATAAGTGTAATATATAAGTAATTGGAAAAATGATTGATTTTAATCATGAGAAAATAATGGGTCAAGGCTCCAACATATGGGAGGGTTCACCCACTATATGGGAGGCTTGAGCCACTTTGTTTTAGATTGAAATTTTGTGAAGAGAAATAAAATCAATTTAAAATAAAAAGAAAATTGCCCATTTAAACTGATGGCATTGAGCTCACAGGCTATTCACACTAATTGTATATTATACTCTTATTTCAAAGAATATTGCCCCTCCAAAAATAAATGAAGGGATAAGCCACCGTTTCCCCCCGTTTTGCTTAACCAAAGAAACTCCAAATTTAATCAGGAAGCTCATTAACATAATAAACTGGCATACCAAATTTGAAGCAAAACAGATAATTCTGCATGAAAAAACTATTTCGCTAAATTAAGGGTGTTATTGGCTCCCCCATTACTCCCTTTATGCTTAACCCATGAACATTCAAATCTAATCAGAAAAGCTCCTTATCAGAATGAACCTAGAAAAAAAAAACTAAATTTGATAATTCTACATGAAAACCCATTTATCTCAATTAAGGGTAGGGGACACTTGCCCCCCTTTCCCCATTTTATACTTAACCAATGAACCTTCAAAACAAATGAAGAAAGCCATATCGGAATAAACTGGTATATAAAATTTGAAGCAATAATTCTGCATGAAAAACCAATTTATCTAAATTAGAGGGTGGACTAGACCCCTTCCCCCCTTTATACTTAACCAATTAACCTCCAAATCTAATCAAGGCATCTCCTTAACGTAATAAACCGGTACACGAAACTTGGAGCAAATCGAATAACTCAGCATGAAAAACCCATTTATCTAAATTATAGAGGGGGGTCTACCCCCCTTTCCTCCCTTTATACTTAACTAATGAACCTCGAAATCTAATCAGGGAAGATCCTTAACATAATAAACCGGTATACCAAATTTGGAGCAAATTAGATAATTCTGCATGAAAAAACCATTCCGCTAAATTAAGGGGGTATTCGCTCCCCCATTCCTCCCTTTATGCTGAACCCATGAACCTTCAAATCTAATCAGAAAAACTCCTTATCAGAATGAACATAGAAAAAAAATTAAACTAAGTTAGATAATTCTGCATGAAAACCCATTTATCTCAATTAAGGGTAGGGGAGACTTGCTCCCCTTTCCCCTTTTATACTTAACCAATGAACCTTCAAATCAAATGAAGAATGCCATATAGGAATAAACTGGTGTATACAATTTGAAGCAATAATTCTGCATGGAAAACCAATGTATCTAAATTAGAGGGTGGACTAGACCCCTTCCCCCCTTTATAGTTAACCAATTAACCTCAAAATCTAATCAAGGCAGCTTCTTAGCATAATAAACGGGTACACGAAATTTGGAGCAAATCGAATAACTCTGCATGAAAAACCCATTTATCTAAATTATAGGGGTGTCTAGACCCCCTTTCCTCCCTTTTTACTTAACTATTGAACCTCGAAATCTAATCAGGGAAGCTTCTTAACATAATAAACCGGTATACCAAATTTGGAGCAAATTAGATAATTCTGCATGAAAAAACCATTCCGCTAAATTAAGGGGGTATTCGCTCCCCCATTCCTCCCTTTATGCTGAACCCATGAACCTTCAAATCTAATCAGAAAAGCTCCTTATCAGAATGAACATAGAAAAAAAATTAAACTAAGTTAGATAATTCTGCATGAAAACCCATTTATCTCAATTAAGGGTAGGGGAGACTTGCTCCCCTTTCCCCTTTTATACTTAACCAATGAACCTTCAAATCAAATGAAGAATGCCATATAGGAATAAACTGGTGTATACAATTTGAAGCAATAATTCTGCATGGAAAACCAATGTATCTAAATTAGAGGGTGGACTAGACCCCTTCTCCCCTTTATAGTTAACCAATTAACCTCCAAATCTAATCAAGGCAGCTTCTTAGCATAATAAACGGGTACACGAAATTTGGAGCAAATCGAATAACTCTGCATGAAAAACCCATTCATCTAAATTATAGGGGTGTCTAGA
The DNA here is from genome assembly GCA_963932465.1 of Maratus speciosus. Lineage (NCBI taxonomy): Eukaryota > Metazoa > Arthropoda > Arachnida > Araneae > Salticidae > Maratus > Maratus speciosus. The sequence continues at coordinate 235,797,000 of OZ010794.1, read as the reverse complement.
CCCCCTTTCCTCCCTTTTTACTTAACTAATGAACCCCCAAATCTAATCAGGGAAGCTCCTTAACATAATAAACCGGTATACCAAATTTGGAACAAATGGAATAACTCTCCATGGAAACCCCATTTATATAAATTAAGGGGGAGTAGCCCCCTTTCTTCCCTTTATACTTAACTAATGAACCTCCAAATGTAATCATGGGAACTCTTTAACACAATAAACCGGTATAACAAATTTGGAGAAAATCGAATGCTGAAAACCCCATTTATCTAAATTAAGGGTGAGGGGTATCCCCCTTTTCCTACCTTTATATGTAACTAATGAACCTCTAAATGTAATCAAGGCAGCTAAACATAATAAACAGGTATACCAAATTTGGAGCAAATCAAATAACTCTGCATGAAAACCCCATTTATCTAAATTAAGGGGGGGTAGCCCATTTCATCCCTTTATACTTAACTAATGAACCTCCAAATATAATCAAGGCAGCTCCATAACATAATTAACCGGTATGCCAAATTTGGAGCAAATCGAATAATTCTGCATGACAAATTCATTTATCTAAATTAAGGGTGGGGGTAGTGCCCCTTCCTCATGAACGTCCAAATGTAATCAAGGCAGCTCCTTAACATAATAAATCGGTATACCAAATTTGGAGCAAATCGAATAATTCTACATGAAAAACCCATTTATCTAAATTAAGGATGGAGGAATTTACGTACGTACATACAGAGCCGGCGAGCACATAAGCTCTGAGGCTTTGATTGCCTGTGAGCTAAAAAGTAAAATAAATGTATGCTTCATGCTTTAATTATTTAAAAAATATTTTGGAAAATATGATGCATAAACAAACCTCTTTAGACGCAATCGCAAGTCAGAGAAGAAAACTTTTGTTTCAAACATGATTTTGTCCGAGCAGGTATAATTGTACAGCAGCGAAAATGGAATTTTAACGTTTAAGACAGTATTCCGTTAAAGACAGGTTCCGTTTCCATAGGGTTTCATGTATTATTATGTCCGGATTTAGGAGCCACTGTTCCTCGTTTTTTTATGTTTCCTTGTCTAATTTTTTTACACTCGACCTCACAACTCTAGTTGTCACATAGCTAGGCATCATCTCACTGTATTCATCTTGGTGAGATTTGTCTACATACCTTCCTAAAGTTTTTCGATGAATGCTATGTTCTTCTGCAACCGCATGATTTGGAACTTAAGAGTGACCGTCAGTAGTATTTTGTCCTATACTTTTCATGCTATATTCTTATTATCAGAACTGCGCATTTTCTATAGATCCGATTTTCTTATTTTTTTCCCCTTGGTGATTGACATAACTTATTTCTTTCAGATGGCATAATTTTGTAAAAGAAAAGTACGGCCTCTTTTTTTAAGTTAAATTTTAAAATTTCTTACATTGGTTCCTGAAAAATTACTGGATGGCACTACGGGTTCTATATATATATTTTTTAAGGACCACAAATCAACTATTTTTTTAGTTTTTATACATTTTTTTGTAAATTGTTATCATTACCTCTCTTATAAATTTAATAAGCGTCATCTCTTAGATGATATTATATAAAATGTCCCTCAAGAAGCCTTTTTGTTTTTCAAAATACGATTTTATTCGTGAAATTTCACTGCAGAATTACAGAGTCCATCAAATTTCTACCAACCCTAAGATTTCCGTTTTTCCGTGTGAGGAAAGTACTATCTTTCTGTACTTTTAGTTGGCAGAGAAAGGAATCTACACTGTGGAAGGACCTGGCATTAACCTTTGAAAGGAGTGGGGATGTCCATAAAGGTCACCATTTGTGGACATTTTCTCTTATTTCTATAAAAGGAAATTTGTCCTTGCAGGAACGTTTAATAATCTTTTGTCCTAAATAGAGATTACAGTGTACGTATTTGTCTAAAAAATAAGCTCAGTTTTTGCAGTATGTACTGATCGATCGGATAAAGCGCAAAATGTTTTATCCTAATAATACATTTAAAAAAAAGTGGTTCATTGTATACAAATGAACAGATAATAACGTTAATACTAAAAATTTCCGAATCATATTTGGTCTAGTGATTACAGTAGAAGTTTGGTATCAGAATTTTTTGCGTTCCGATTCTATTTTTTTAAAAAATGCCTTATTTAAAAAGAACATTCCCTCGCTTGCACCTGGAACTATTATTATTGCCGAAACGTCAGTGAAGGCTTACTGTGGAGACACGAAAAGTTTTGGTTTCCGTTAGTCTGTCTGTCTGTTAGTCTGTCTGTCTGTTCCGCGATAACTGCCGCAAAAAGCATCCGATCGGCTTGAAATTCCTTGGGCATGTTGATGAGCTCCCCGGATTTAGCTGTATAGTTTTGGGTTAAATTTGGTTCATTCGTTCGGAATATACAGAACATTTTATTTTGTGATATAATGCTTTTCTATGGGAAGTCAGACGATTTTCAAATTTTCATTTGTTGAAAGAAATCGCTCATATGAATAATAGATTTAAATGGTAAATTTTGGATGCTGAAATTTTTAAATAAGAGTATTAAATTATTCTTATTAGTTTGCAATTTTGTCAAAACATTTGTCAGAGCTTTTAAATTAGGTGTATAACTTATGATAGAATTTTATACATGTGTTCGAATAATATAAAACATTTTATTTTATGAATTTACTTATATTTCATTTTTTCTTTTAACCGTTGCGTAGCAACAGCATCTCATCTAAAAATATCATAAATGTGAAAGTATGTATGGTTTTTTGAAGTCAAATCAAAGCAAAAGGAATGAATTAATGAATGCCTTTGTATAGATATTTGCATATAGATTTATTTAAACGCAGAAATGAAACTAGTATTTATATACTATATAGAATAATATTTTCATTTATTTATTCAACTATTTGATTATAAATGAAAAAGTTCGTTATTTTCATACCGAATAAACTGACATTATTCTGTTAAATTTTATAAACTTTATTGTTGCCAAAAAAAAAAAAAAATGAATAACAATTTCTCCCAAAGAGTTAATTTTAATTTGTAAGATTTTCACGTGCAAAAGAAAAATGGAATAAGCAAATAAAAAATAAAAAAAAGGATATATAGGACAGGAATGAATACATATAAACATTTCACACCAAATACCACCTAAAATAGTTTTTGTAGCAGTATTTTCCCAGCACTACGAAGAAAGATTCCTCGATTTACACGATTTTACTTGGCCTTCCTTTTCTCATTTTTTGCGATTTCATTTTCGCAATTTTGTGCATTAACACTAGAACGCCCGCTACCATTTTCCCCCTAGAACGCCCGCGGGAGTCGCTTCGATTCCTGTCTGTTTCAAAAGAGAAAAAATAAACGAAACGCATAGAAATGAATAGAAGACTGTATATATAATATTTATATTTTAATTTAAGATTCATATATATATTTTACAATTGAAAGAACAATATTTATATACGCATTTTTAAGAAATTGGAAAATATTTTCAAAGGAAATACTCACAGAATCGTTTCGAATTTTCAATCTGAAATACAGTTTTTGCAAGTGTAGTCAGTTTTGGCCAAGCATTTTCCACAAACCATTTTCTTGCATGTTATACAATCATTGAAAGTCACGTTGCCTTTACATAGTTTTACTTCGCATTTTCTTCTCTTTAGGGATTTTGTTTCAGATGATGTATCAGCGAGTCTTTTTCTTGTTGGTTTATTTTTAGCAGATGTATAATTTTGACGCAATTCATCTGCTAATAACTGAATAAATGCTTGTCTGCTTATTTTTGTTTCTCCGGTAACTTCTTTATAAATGATCCAGGCATTTATTGCTGCTAAATCTAAGAGATTGTAAAAAGTATGCACTGACCATCTTCTGGAGGGCGCCTTTACTGAATATTTCCTACCCATTTGATCAATAACGGCAACATCACACTTAGTTTCATTATAAAATCTAACAGTTTCTGGGGTTTTCTTTTCGTTGTTTTCAATATCAATGAATGGGTGGAGAGTGCTAAGAATAATAACATTTTTCTTTCTCTTTCCTTGATACGCGGTTAGAGTGGTACCGGTTCTTCGTGTTTTAGAAATTTTGCTTCGTATAATTTATCTTTCGAATCTTTCAAATTTTTGAAATTTCTCTGCTAGTTTTTCTCATAGTGCCTACTAAACTAGTACCTTTCTTTTTCAGTTGTTCAGCTAAACGCAGTGACGTGAAATAATTATCAACAGTGACGTTAATGAATTTGTTTAGAAATGGCTGCATCAAACGCATAACTACATAGTCTGATAAAGTTTGATCTGAAGGCCGTTCTTCACATTTGCCTAAATTAGGGAACGCATTCAGTAAGAACTTTGTTCGAAGGTCTACTGCAAGCCAAAACTTTTGTCCGTATTTATCCGGTTTTGAAGGTATGAACTGCGTGAAAGGACAACGCGTTTTGCTTGGAAATTACTGTTCATCTATTGTTATATTTTCTCCAGGCTTGAAACAGGCAATACAGTTTTCAGTGAATCTATTCCATATATCAGATATCATTCTAAATTTATCTGTTTTTAAGCGTATAGATCTGGTAGATTTCAAATCGAATCTCAAAAAGCGTAAACTTTCACAAAACCTATTTCTCCCCATAGTTTCAGTGCAAAAATTCAAACACCATGAGTTTGACCACAAAGAATGAATATCAATTCCATTTGCACCACATGCACCTCGGGCATACAAAATTCCAATAAAGGCATACAGCACGTGTAACGTAACTGTCCAGTTATCGGTTTCAAGAACACGTCTTGCCTCTGTTTCTGTGCATCTTTGTATTTGTTCCAGCATTTTTTTTATCTACAAATAACAGCCATGCACTCAAAACGCTTTCAGATTTCACGAATTTCTTAGCATAAATAGTTAGTCCAGTAGTGTGACACATGATATTTTGCTTCGGATGTCTTCGAGAAATTTTCTTATTTGCACAAATTTTCCATTGTGTGCCATCTGGAGCGACATGAATTCCATCTCTTTCAGATGCAATAATTAGCGCATCTTCATTTGTATCGGAATCTGATGAAGAATTATTTCCAATACTAATTTCTTGAATTTCGTTTTCATTTTCTGATAACTCACCACCTTCAGATTCATTATATGAAAGCTCTCGTAATAGAGCAGTTATTTCGTCCGGTGTTAGAAACTTTTTCCGTGACATTATGTGTTATTTCTAATAAAAAGGAAGAACGGAGTTGCTTAGCTATGATGAAACACAAGACTGATAAAAATTGAAACAAAAATTCAATTCGAATGATACAAAGAATTTCGCAAGCAGTACGCAATCATTTCAGCAGGTGCATGGAACTAACCATTTTTCTCAACAAAAGGGGTGTAGAGAAAAGAGGAGCAAAAACATTTACTTTCTTCATAACAGATAAAAATATTATGAATCCCAAGGTCATGTTACGCAAAAATAATGAAAGCATTTTACAAATCTTACTTTGGAGTCGATTCGACTCCGTTGGGCGTTCTAGGGGTAATGTCTCATTATCAATTTATTAAATGTGCAAATAATTTATAAATTTCAGAATAAATAGAGATTATAAAAATAACAAAAGTCACGGAAGCGGAGAAAAAAAAATCAAAATTTCTCAGAGATATGGGTGTTTTAGGAGCATTTGGAGTCGAAACGACTCCATCGGGCGTTCTAGTGTTAATTGGCACAAAATTTTACATTTTTATGACTGAGATATATGTAAGGCCATACAAATAAGAAATTTCGTATTGTCTCCTATAAAATGTGATAAAGTGTTGGTTAATCATATATGTTTTTATTAAGAGGAGCAGAGTTGCCAAGCCTCCGGCGTTCTGGATACCAGTATTTTAATACAGAAAATGTTACTTTATTTAATTGAAACATTTGCGCGATTTAAAAGAACATTTTCTCTAAGATAATAGTGATGTGCAAAAAGCTTGAGACTTGGCATGTCTGGTGGGGAGTGAAATGTTTTACTTAATGCATTTATCTCTATTTTAATGCTACGTGAACAACGTCCGTGTAACAGCTTGTAGAGTGTAAAATAAATTAAATTATTAAAATAATCCTTATTACGAAAAATGAAACAGAAAGTCCGGCTAAGGGAAATGAAATGTTAGTTAACCTTTCGTAATTTGACCTGAACATAGGTTTGCGTCAAATTTCAACGGTATTTGTAACATCACGATTTTAAATTAAATGTAGATACTATTAAAAGAAAATCACAAAAAATACTTAAAGGCGCCAAATCATGTTTATCTATTTAACGATGATGAATTATTAATTGTTAGGTTTAGAAGCCCCCCTACTTTAGGGTGATTTTAGTAAGTTAATGCTATCGAGTACATTTTTTGATATTTAGATTAGATCTTAGATATAAATATTGCAGAATGGTAATCAAAATTATTTTTTTTATAAACAAAATTTATAAAGGTATTAGATTTCTAAATTAGATGTTTCAGTTTACATTTCCAAAAGTTCTTTATCCATTAGATACAGGTATTTGTGGTTAGCAGGCAAGTAAATACGCTGTATGGATATTAGGATAACGTAAAATGCTTGACCGAATTATTGCTTATCCTTATAAATCGCAGTGTAAAAAGAAATGTAAGATATAGGGTAATCATTAACTCAATCAGTAGAAAATTACAAATGCAAAATAAATTACACAACGGGGGGTTCAGGGGGGCAGAGCCCCCCTGAAGAAATTTGCTTTATTATATAAAAATTACTAGAATAAGTAGCTCGTGAGAATTTCAGAATATCATTACATAACAACGTGTTTAATTTAACGCTTTTAATGTCTGAAACCATCGAAATATTTTTTTTTCCTTTTATAAATGTTTGTGTAATTTAAGTAGTTTAAATTTTGTTTTTGTAGAAAGATTAATATTACACAAAGTTTGATAAAAACAATGAGTTGCAGAGATGACGTTGAGGCTCTTGATCTGCAGATTTACTAGTTATTTTGAACTAGCTCACCTTGCTTACAAAAATACATAGGCATGCGAGATTTTATAAGAAAGATGCGAGGAAAAATACACTCACGAGATTTTATTAGATTCAAAAAAAAAAATTAAACCTGTTCTAAAGTAAAAAAAAAGAAAAGAAAGAAAAATCACCGCGCAACAACGCTAAACTTTGTGACTCATTTTTAAACAAAAAATCATGATGGTTACAGGGACGATTATGGAAGTGATGTGTAACCGGACATTTTTTTTTCATTTTCTACTAAATGATTTATGTCTTGAGTTAATTAAAATAAAACTTAATTAAAGTTTTCTGGTGCAAATTTTAATTAAAAGTAGTTGTGATATATAATATATCCCACCGCCCTTGAAGGTGTTACAGATGGCTGTAAAGTATTTGAGTTATTAAGTTATATCTATTCACGGTTGAAACTATTCGCAGTGCTTATGCTGATTGGGATATTTTAAACAGATAAAATATTTAATACGATACATGTTTTAACAGAAGGAGACTTAAAATTTATAGATTGAATACCATAAATAGTAATTCTGCATGAAAGTGGCTAGAGAGTATCTAAAAAAATGCAATTAGAATGTCGATCAAAAAATAAAAGATTTTATAAAAGTTTAATTTCGATATAACGTGAATGTCACTCTTGCACAGCGTAATTAATGACAGCGATGGTGTGAAAAAAAATTATTAAGATCTATTGAAAGGTGTAGATTATAGATTTGTTTATTCTGACAAGTTTGAATGTTACTATTTAAAAAGTTAAAAATTGAGTTCATTTTTAAAAGTAGATATCACCTTTAACCCTTTCAAGGGCAAAGTACTTATGTTGCTAAAATATTAAAATGATTGAAAGACACCGGGATTTATGAACAAATTTATATGCCAATAAGTAAAAGGTTTCCTATACAAAGCAAAATTTAAAATCTGGTGCCAATATGGCATTTGGGACTTAAAATTAAGTGGTATAAATAATATACCAATAAACAATATACTTCAAAAGGTTTAAGAATTTTTTAAATCCATACAGGTAGGCGAAATTTCTATCATTCCCATTAGTTTTCTATTAGTATTTTCTTGTAATACCTGTTGATTAGAAGCGGGTATTTACTTTTATCTCCAAGGACAGTAGCAAGTTTTAATTCTTAAAAAAAAAAATAAAAAAAAAAAAATCAATATACCGACATTACTTTGTAACGAGGATAAATAGATGCTATATGTTTTTAAACCATTTTATAGATTTTGTCCTGTATTAAACCTTACAATACTGTAAATTTCATCAGAATGTTTGCTTTATTATTATGATTTTAATGCAATAATCCCTCATATATAAAGCTTTAAGTAACAGCACTTATCTATTAATTAAATAACCTGTGAATTATTCGACCATTTCAGCAAATACGAAGCAGAGACATTCTTGAAATTTTCTATTTAAAGATGCATGTAAAGTAAGTGAGTTATAACCTTATTTCTGTGCGCGGTTAAAATTCTTCGGGGAGCATATGCTGCTTGAGATATTTTAAACACATAAAATATTTAACGATATACATATTTTAACATAAGGAGACTTAAAATTCATAGATTGAATATCGTAAATAATAATTCAGTATGTAAGTGGCTACAAAGTTTCTAAATAATGTAATAAATTTTTCCTATGTCAGACGAAAAATAAAAGCTTTAAGGGCATGAAATTGCGTAAACTGTAAACTAAAAGCATTAGCTTCATAAAGTTTCATATGATAAGAATATTTTAGTCACAACAATGTTATTTAAAATTTAGCTAAAACCTTAATTTTTTTCTATTCTTTTTTATTAAACATGCTTTGAAAGTTTAAATTATATATTTTATATAGGTTACGTTTTATATGTTAATTGCATTTACTTTTTATTTCAGTCCAGTTACAACCGTATTTTGTGTGTTATTAAAAGTAACTATTTATGAGAAATCAGTTAGGTAAACTATATATAAGGAGCGTTTTAGATAATTTCTTAATATAGATTACTGAAAATCAATAATTTTTACAGCATGGTGCTTATTATTTAATATAATGTTATCATGAAAAATGAAACGGATAATTTTGATAATATGCCATGAAAAGGTAACACAAATACATTCAATTAAATTTACGCTAAATAAATTTACATGCTACAAAGAAGGATAAGAAATAGGGAACGCAAAAAATATATTATTTAACCCTTTCAGGGGCGGTGGTATAATTATGAAACTACTTCATTTTAATTCCCAAACGCCACAGTGGCCCCAGATATTTTGTAAGATACTTTCCATTTAATATGTATGCGAAATAAAGCATTTTACTTATTCGCAAATAAATATGTCGGTACATTCCTGTGCCAATCATTTATTTCAACACTTTAGCATTGAAAATGCTTTGCCCCTGAAAGGGTTAAGGGATAAATAATTATATTTACATGAGACTGTAATGCTACATATTACAGTTTTAATTATTGTAAGTAAAGTGTAAAGTATTAATTTGCTTTAGCCCTAGATCTACCGGGAATTTTATTCAAGTTTTAATAAAACGTTCTACACCAGAATTTTTATTTAAATCTATTTAACTTATTTATTTACCTTATTTTTGTCTGGTTTATATACTTAGTTTATTTTAAAGAAATTTCTGGTTTGAATGAATATTTTGTATGTACCTGTCGGGTCCAATGGACCCGTCTGGTAGACGGAGGGTTAATGCTTAAGATTTTGCAAATACTTTTATCTGGTCTTTTGGTAATAAAGGTAATACCAGAAAAATATAGGTAAATACCACCTACATGTTAAAGATTAAAGTAATTTTTAAAATGCTGTTAAAACTTTTAAGACCTGATCTGGACAATTGTCTAGTTGATCCTAAACGGAAAGGAAAATATTTTTCTTCATTTTGTGCGATTTAAAATCGAACCTGCACTCACAGAATTGCGTGGATCATCCTTTGACATAACCTGATATCGGGTATTTTTAATTTTTTTTTCAATTAAATATGATCCCGTTAATTAGGGGAAACTACCAAAACTTTTCATTTCTACCAAAAATCTTCCTGTTCCCTAGGGTTAACAACACTATAAAGTTCATAAATACGAAGAAGTATACCGGGTCGTTCAGAAAGTCGTGTCCGTTTGGAAAAATCAATTCGTACCGGAAAATTCTATCATTTAATTATTAGACATTGATTCCGATATCTAATGTCTAATAATTACCGGGCTGAATTTTCCGGTACGAACTCATTTTCCCAAACTGACACGACTTTCCGAACGACTCAATATTTTTTTTCCATATATCAAAAAAATTCCACAATTTTTAAAAACTCTTAATATGATTTGTCGTTCTGTTCTGACAATTAGTAGTCAAGTTATCAGAAAATATGTAAAACTGAACTCAATAAAGATCCATAGTTATTAAAAATCTTTATGTTGTTATTTTCTGCTAAACAGCGAATTAAACTGGTTGAAAACGGCATTTACTGATGAGTATTGTAATTTCTGTAAAAAAAAAAAAAAAAAAAAAAAAAAAAAAAAAAAAAAAAAAAAAAATCAATATATAAATATATTATTCAATAAATAAATCAATCTGCTTTAGCTATAATTTTCAAAATGTGTTTTTTAAAGGCGATAGAGTTTCTGAACACATTTTAACCCATATTTAAATTGTTTTTCATGATAGAGCTGTGATTATGATCACTTTGCATTTAGAAAAAATGTGGCATAAAAATGAAATAAAATAAGGAATTATAAATGGCACGTATTCAGACTTTTTTTTAATTTCGGTAAAATATAAATATTTATTTCGCCATTCAAAAAACATTCGGATTAGTGTGCAATTTCCAAAACAAGGAACTTGCATGCACACAGTCATTGTTACCAGTGGGCTACTTTTTTAAAATTCAGATTTCTTGCTTTGCACCACTTTTTTTTTTCTTGAAATTGCAAAATTCGCCTTATTTAATGACATATTAATTAAGGCTTAACCCCTTGGGGACGAGCGACACGTATACGTGCCGGAAATAGGCCTAAGGATCCTCGTTTATCCTCACCAGTAACATTTTACTGTAAAATTTGCCTTATTCAATCCGAGCATGTTCCCGATTTGAATAGGTACAAACTTCAGTTTTTTAAAACCGGTTGCAAGGTAATAAACATTTCGTAAAAGGCTCCCGTCGCGAAGGGGTTAAACGAGGTGATTTTACCATTTCAGAAAAGTGAAGAAATCTCCACTTAACTCCTGGAGGGAGAAGTGATTGTGTTCCTGTAATGTTGAACTCGCACCGGAATCTTTGAAAAATTCTATTTCAAAATAAGCAAAAGCAATTTTACGGCCTTTTCCTCCAAAAGTTAGAAAAGTAAAATTTAATAATTTTGTCTGGTGTAAAACTTCATTAATTGTAGGTGGTATATAATATATCTCGCCGCCCCTCATAGGGTTAACCCTTTCATTCCCATGGTAGAATACGTTCTAGAAATTACGTAGTTCAGAGAATCCGAATGTACACCGAAAAATGTCTATATTAAATTTCGCTTTATTTAAATACGGAATGGTCTGTTATTAAATAGACCAAATATTGCTATTTTAATTTTCTGGTATGAATTTAGAACATCCGAATTAAAAAATCCACTAACATCATGATGCCGTTTGGACTCACTGGGAGTGAAAGGGTTAAAAATGCATCCCACTCTCAATACTGCGCACAGCTATATTTATCGACATACGACGTTTACAAGTGCAATTACGACTTTTGTTCGGATATTACTTTCGCATTCCGTACGTAACAGCTTAACTGTTTATAAAGTTTAATATTTTTCAAAAACTCTTTCAGTTGTGAAAGATCGTTTGAATAATAACTATATATGATTTTATCTCACGCATGACTAATTTTTAGATAGCCTTGTTAATGAAACGTCGAGATTAACAATTCCCAAAGTTTCTCTTTATTTATTTATTTTATTTATTTATTTATTTTTTTTTTGGGGGGGGGGGATAATTTTTTGGAATATAACCTTAAAAGTAATTTCTAATCCAGATGATGCAAAAAACAATCGAGATTTTTTTTTTCCTCAGGGAATTTTAGTATTCAAACATTAACTATTTGGAAGTCTTGCGAAATCCATGTCATCAAGATAATGAAAATATTAAATTTTTCATAAGGCTAAAATTTTAACACAGTTAAAAGTGAATAATTTGTACGCTAAAAAAAGTTCCCCATTTGAACGCCATTAAGATTTTCATGCTTTTTAGGAGCAAAACAGGATCCCGACTAACACGAGCAAAACATCTGTTCAACCGGCGGGCATATTTCCCTTCAGATAAAAGGCTGCCATAGGTGACTATTTTTTTATTCTACCTCGCACCACTTTCTCCAAAAAATATCCTTTGCATACAATTTGACGACATTTGCAAGAAAAATATACTACAAAATTAAATAAAAAAAAGTGTTGCGAATATAATAGAAAAATAGTCGTTGTGGCAGCCCTGAAGATAACCTTATTGGTAACAGTGCTGCCAGTCGGCTACTTTTTTAAAATTCAGATTTCTTTATTGGCACCACTTTTCTGAAATGTTAAATTCCTCTTTCTTTCGCCTTAACCCCTTCGGGACGGGAGCCTTTTACGAAATTTTTAATCTTTTGTCACCATTTTTTTTTTAACAGAAATTTGTGTCTTCTTGAATTGAGAAAAAGAACTGATTAAATAAGGCAAATTTTACAATAAAATTTTACTGGTGAGGAAAAACAAAGATTCTGGGCGCTTCATGCGGCACGTATACGTGTCGCTCGTCCCCAAGGGGTTAATAAATATGTCATTAAAGAAGGCGAAATGTACTATTAAAAAAAAAAAAAAAAAGTGGTGCTAATCAAGAAATCTGAATTTTCAAAAAGTAGCCCAGTAGCATCACTGATTGGTAATGACATCTGATTGGGCATGTAGACAGCTCAACAGAATAAATCGCCGGTAATGGAACTCCATTTAACACTAGAAAGACTGGGAAATTTACTCAAATTTTATAAAAAAATATTTCGTACCAAAATTTTTATTTTAAATTATTAACTTATTTATTTAACTAGTTTTTCCCCCCTTTTTACATTTTAAATTAGGTTTATAAAAAAAAAAAAAAAATCCTGGTTCGAACCGCAATGTATTCATTTGGTAGAGGTCAAAATGACCGCTCGCCGTCTTTCTAGTGTTAAACGATGGGGACGTAGATACACTATTATTTTTAACACAACCATACTGATTGGTAAAGTTACCATACGGCTTCAATTTTTCCAATTGAACTAAAAAATGCCCAATCCGGGACTAGAACCCAGTCGTTTACTAATCCTGGTAATTCAAACGGTAGAGCATTGACTATGTAATCAAAGTTCCAGGGTTCGAGTCCCGGTTTGTGCATGGAAGTCAAAGTTTCTGGGTTCGAGTCCCGTTTTGTGCATGGAAGTCAAAGCTTCTGGGTTTGTGTCCCGGTTTGTGCAGGGAAGTCAAAGTTTCTGGGTTCAAGTCCCGGTTTGTGCATGGAAGTGAAAGTTTCTGGGTCCGAGTCCCGGCTTGTGCATTTTTACGCCCAGTTGAAAAAATTGAATTTATTTAACTGAATATGTTTTTGACTAAGACCGTCAGTTTAGAATTGAAATAACGAATATTCCCAGCGAAAAGGGCAGTGTGATAGCCTTTTTGTGTGATATTTATTTTGTTTCGACGAAAAATAAACACAATAGCGTAACTGGTCAGAGCAAGTGGCTGCCACGCAACAGATCTGGAATTCGGCTCCGGGCCGGGCAATTGTTCACTCAGCTTTTCATACCTTCGGTCGCAGGTGTTCGCTGTGATGCCAAATTTCTTGCGATTTTGGGACGGGTGTGTTAGCTGTATTCGGAAAATTATACTGAATCAACCAATTGTACACCCTATGTTTAATTTGCATATTTGTAATAAGAAAAAAATCACTTTTTTGATACATCAACCGTTGATTTGACTTCATTACGGCTTCATTTAGATTTTATTAATTGTTTCGCACTATCCAGCTCACCACGTTTCTGAAACGTTTATTAACAAAAAAACATGATTACTGAAGTATTAACATCTATTTAAAGTTTTGGGATTGGCACATCCGACTAGTTTAAAATTTAATTTTTGCCCCGATCGTTCTCACGAAGTTTTAATAATGTTTTTCTTTCAAATCAAACGAATAAGTAAAACTTTTGTTAAAATTAACAAATAACGTAGTAAAGTATTTTCCCGGAAAGAGTTTCAAACATAATGTTTGTTTGCCGTCGGAAATGAATGACGTTATTTTTTAAGTTGGTTAATAAATATGAATTATTTAAAATGTTTAAACAAATATCTTTAAACATTTAGTAGTTATAAACAGAAAGTTCTAAATATAACCAGTGAATTGAGAGCCTCGAGCGTTCAAAATATTTCTGTTTTAATTTAACGGGGATAAGTTTATTTTTTTAATAAACCATACATGGAATTCAACAGATTAATGCTCTAAATATGAGAGTGAAAAATGAGAAAACAGTTGTATCGAATAGCATGTAAATGATCGATTAATTTTTATACCATGAGTGAGTTTTATTAATCCAAACAAGCAGTGGTGGAGGAAGGAGGAAATGTAACAAGTTATCCTTATATCAAAATGTATGTTCTAAATAATGCAAATTAAAGAGATCTATGATATGAAATCCAGTGTACAATGAGTACTATATAAATTATTATGAGTAAATAAATTATTTTATAATTGAGAAGTAAAAATATAAAAACAGTCCTGCGTTTCCTCTATTGTATATACTTAGTACATATTATACCGTGTACATATTTTCGCTTTCGTGCGGTTTTTACAATTGAATTCTTGTTACAGAAGTTATAGGTTTCAACTGGTAATGTTTTCGAAATATATATATTTTAGTATGTATTTTTGAGTATATTTTTGAATATATATTTTTAAATATCGATTTTTGATATGAGTATATTTTCATAACAGTGGTTAAAATAGGAAAATTTAGCCATTAACGCATGTTTCTAACAAAAGAACGATTAATGCAGAGAGAAACTTCCACATGTAATTTATAAAATAATTTTTTGCGTTATTAAATACATAAATGTCTCCACTATTAATAATACCATATTAGACAAAAATGTTTTGAACCGGATTTTTTTTTTTTTAATCAAAAATTTCAAATCGAAATCTAAAATGTACATTATAGAAAGAAGACACATTTCCTTATATATATTTTCCGGTTTAAATGCATGCATGCCTTGGATCAGACTCCGGGATAATTAAGAGATGTTGACTTCCAGTGTTGCCAGTGGGCTACTTTTATTTAACTCGTTCACGCCGGCGCGGTGAGTCACACTCGACTGTCTCAGAGCTGGCAGGTCCCCGGCCTTTTGGATATCAGTATTTAAATACAGAAAATAGTCTTTTATTTAATTAGAGCAATTGTGCGATTTAAAGGAACAACATTTTCTCTAAAATAACAGTGGTGTGCAAAAAGCCGAAGACTTGACAACTCTGAGATAGTCGAGTGTGACCCACCGCGCCGGCGTGAACGTGTTAATTCATCTTTCGTGATTGCCACCAATCCCTTAAATAGTGGAATTCATCTTATTTAATGATAGATTAAATAAGACGTAAAGGTTTATTATACCACTTCAAAAAATTGGCGCCAATCAAGCGATCTGAATTAGAAAAAAAGGTTGCCTACTGGCAACACTGTTGACAGAATGCATATTACTGTACCTCCGTAATGGTGTTGCTAGGTGTCCGGCATAAATAAAGGCTCCAAATGTTCTGAACACCACTAATTTCTTAAAGTTTATTTCGCCATCTTTAATCGAAAATAGATTTGCCATTGTATAAGGCGAAGGAAATTACTTTAAAATATTGGTATACAGAGCATTTGGAGCCCCGATTAACGCGGGCACTTGGCAACACTACGCCGTAATCCGTATTACAGCTAAAAGTTTACCGTATTGAATTTGGGCACTGATTACTTAAAGGGCATAGCCGGATAAGCATTGGAAACATGCCTTTTAATCAAATTTCCTCATTTTTTTCCTAGACGTAGCTACGTATCTGACAATATATTTCTCATATTATCACCCTATAAATATTGATATTTAATGAGAAAAAAATGTTTTTTCGATTTTTTAAAAAACAGATTTTTTCAAAAACTACTGCACTGAATTTCATGCTATTAATTGAGGATATATAGATAATAAAGATGCATAACTGGTAATTTTTTTTATAATTTTCTGTTCATAAAAACTGTGTGAAATAGCGAAATAAAAATTTAAAAATATAAAAATCATATCTTATGATAATCCGAAAATTACAATTTTCTTGTAAAAAATTCTCCATGTGTGCCCGTATATTCTATGTAAATGCCGAAAGTTTGCGTTGGGTACTACATATAAATATTTACAAAAATGTATATCAAAATTATAGAAATTCATTTTAAGGCGTTATTTGGGGCGGAGCTACTTCACTTCAACGTCCGGAGAATTTTTGGAACAAAGTCAGCAGACAATATGTCAACTGGTGTATTTTAGATTCTATTAGCATATAAGCCATGTTTTCAACACCATGTTCATTTTGATATCGACAGTGTTGAGAATGTTACTCATGTGTTGATTAAAATTTAAAATACAGCAATTCTGTAACTGTTTATTCCAAAAATCTTTGGGTGTGGATGTTGAGTTGCTCCGCCCAAAATAACGCCTTAAAATGAATTTCAGTAATTTTGATATACATTCTTTTAAATATTTATATGTAGTACCCAACGCAAACTTTCAGCATTTATATAGAATATACGGGTACACATGGGGAATTTTTTACAAGAAAATGGTAATTTTCGGATAACCATAAGATATGATTTTAATATTTTAAAAATTTTATTTCGCTATTTCACACAGTTTTTATAAACAGAAAATTATACAAAAATTACCAGTTATGCATCTTCTGTATCTATACATCCTCAATTAATAGCATGAAATTCCGTGCAGCAGTTTTTGAGAAAATCCGTTTTTTGAAAAATCGAAAAACCATTTTTATCTCATTAAATATCAATATATATAGGGTGATTATAGGGGAAATATATTGTCAGATATGTAGCTACGTCTAGGAAAAAAATCAGGAAATTTGATTAAAAGGCATGTTTCCAATGCTTATCCGGCTATGCCCTTTATACAGTTATATTTCTCGCTTTTAAAGGAAGATGAAAAATTTACGATATTAAATGCTGTAAATTAATATTTTATTTAATAAAACGTATTTATACATTTAGTGAAACATACTTGTCATTTAGCCACTGTTAAGTATACTGTAATGTATATTCTGAGTATATTTGTTCCAAATTTAAAATTTTATAAATAAAAAAAAATATTTGTGGTAATAATAATAATTATTCACTAAACGATGTCAAACGGTAACCACAAACCAATAATATCAGACAAGTTATTATAAAAGGAGAAAATAATAAAAATGTTTAGCTTCAATATTTTTTAGATGAATAAAAAGGAAAAAAGCGCTCCATATAAGATTTAATCTTTGCGCGTTTTTATTTTTATTTTTATTTATTTATTTTTTATCAATGCAGTGTTAACTAAAATAATAATTAAAAATATAATATTATTTTTACTTTAAGAAAAATTTGCTATTACAGAATTTATGAAGCACTTAACACATCAAAGTGCATATCAATCTTACCATTTTACTACTTAATTGATTCCCAATAATCTAGATCCTAAGGAATACTATTATGCTTAAATTCTAAGTCAATAATGTTCGCGGATAACTTAATTAGCATTGATTACAATAAGAATACGTAGCTGTAAATGAAATCACTAATAGAATCATGAAATTATATTTTATATGTATTTTTACATGTCTATTTAATTGTATTTTTATAAATGTGGCAGTTTTTACCGGCAGTAATCAACACCTGCGAAAGCGGTTGCAGTTGAAGCTTCAGTATTTGAAGGATATGTCAGTTCGTCTTTATTAATAGTTTCATGATTTGAACAGCTGAATAAAGGCATTTATATGCAAAATTGTTAAAGTTTGAAAAGCGTAAGATATTTTTTATGTAATTATAATTATATATCATTTTCTTGGCATATGTATGCCAGGATAATGACAATTTTATTCTGAAACATTTTTCAGATTATCGTTTTTTTTTTCTATTTTTAGATTTAACATTTTAAGTTTGTTTAAAGGAACATGTTTCCTCTATAGTACCTCAAATTCAGTTCAATGTTCAGTTTTATTTGTAATTTATAGAAGCCAGGAAAATGACATAATAAAAGTCTACTCAATTTTTTCAAAGCCTTTAAACACATTATTTTCAAAGAAATATCTAAAAGATCTTGCTTGTAGCAATGATCTTACTACTTCTGACTTGAACTATGTCAAGAACAAGAAGAATTACCCTGCAGGTCATCTTTGTACCTCATAAAGAACTAAAATGAGCAGGCTAGGATAATGACATTCAGTTTCAGTTACAATCACATTTTAATTATGGAAAATTGTTTGTAAAATACAGAACTTGTTACCTTCCATATATATGTGTTATATAAGGTATGATTATTAAATAGAAATTTAAAAAAATAGAAAAAGATATTTGTACATGATAGCAGAAAGCCTTTTACTTTGCACACATCACAGTGTGACATGCCAGGAAAATGACAATCTGAAATTTTAAGTCTTTTAATTACTTTATTTTTGTGTTATTATGAATATAATATCTTTTGAAAATACTTCTAAGAATATTTTTTATTAGAATGTAAAAAAAGAAAATTACATTATATAACATTAAATAAAAATTTTATTATGCGGACTGCAATTTTCGCATTTTGTAATATTGACCTCCACATATTACACACATTTACTTCTGAACTTCTAAATTAATTGTGCATCATATTTATAAATATTGTAATTTTACTATGTTATCGACTTCCAATAATCTAGCTCAGGTGTGGCTCTGGATACCACTAAAATTTTATAGTAATCAGTGACTTATCTAATCAACGAATCTCTGCGAATCACGCTCGCCTATTTCTTTAAAATATTTCTGGTATTTGGAGAGTCACAGTTGGCCACCCCTGATCTAGCTTATAACCCCATGAGGGGCAATGGGATATATTTTATCCCACCTACGATAAATGAAGATTTGCACCGGAAAATTTTTATGAAATTTTACTTTTCCAACTGTGGTCGAAAAAAGTCGAAAAATTGCTTTCACTTATTTTGAAATATTTTTTTTCTAGGTCTCTCTTTTTTTTCCGGTGGGAATTCAGTATTACTCAAACGCAATTGCTTGTCCTTCAAGGGGTTAAATAGTCGGTAATATTAAGCTTAAATTCTAAGTCAATAATGATAGCGGAAAGCTTAATTAGCATTGATTACAGTAACAATACAGAGTTGTATTATATCATGAAATTCTATTTTATTTGTATTTTTAATTACTTATTTAAATGTATTTTTATAAATTTAATCAAATGTCATAAGAGCCTAAATAGTACACAGATGTATTACGAAATTAATTGTGATCATATTTATTTTTCTCCTTCCACTTATTTAGCGTAATTATTATCCAAAGAAAATCAGATAATTTATTTGATATCCGACTAACTTAAGTAAATTTATGTTTCTCTATTAATCAACGTATTCAAGTCGAAACCAGGTGACTTTTATCACAGTCTCAAACATCTGTAAGTCACAAGTGAATTGTAAATTGCTATCTCAAAAAAAGAGATGAGTGTAAACAATTTATACTTTAATTAAAGAAAGACGAATTTTAAGTTGAATAATTAAGGAGAGAGAGTCTTGAGTTATAATGCTAATTAAGGTCTTCAAGCTATGAGCAAAGCACCGTGATATAAGACTACAATTTATTCTAATATGTCGTCGTTTAGCTAATTAGTGTAGTTATAATAATTTTCTAATTTGGAGAATACTATCTTCAAAAATCAACAAAAATTTATTACATAGTTATAGATATTGTGAAAATGGCCAGAACTGATAAATTGTTTGTTTACCTGTAGCCGAATCTTGTAACGTATTTCAAAAAATAAATCTGTTATGTATGAGAAAAAGCGTTTTAAAACTAGTCAATGAGGAATTATTGTGCCAATTAATACAAAAATATTGTATGAATTGTCGGAGAAATATCATGTTTGTTATTTACAAAAATATAAAATCTATTTAATTAAAATATGGAAAACAAATTAGTTATTTGTATAACTTAGACATTCTTTAAAAAAAAAAGCTTTTTTTTATATTGATATTAAATTGTGTATTCAAAAAAGACTAGTAATGATTGCAAATCATTACACCATCATTTTGATACCTTAACTTTTGAAAACGGTTCGGTAGCTCCAGAGATTACCTGTAACATACAAACAATTTTCACTTCTTTATAATATTAGTATAGATTTCATTTTCAAGACTGGGTGTTAAGCAGATATCGTCGGTACCATGTAAAACTATCTAATGTGAAAATACCCACTTTTCAGGAGAGCAAAAAACTGTTTTAATTGCGGATATAAAATCAGCGCAAAGAAGAAGTAAACAATTATTATATTTTTCGGGTGCTGTTTTATATCCAATTTAAGCATGCTATTGAGATAAATCATTTGAATGATTTTACTTGCCAAAAAATCACATTGGATAGTTTGATATGGTATGCTTATTTGTACGTTTTCAGCTTCGTTGTACTTTTTCAGCTTCAAACTATCCAATATGCCACATTGGATAGTTCGACTTGTAAAAGTTTTGTGCTTTTCCTAGGTTCGACATTCCATAGTAGCAAATGTGTCGTATGCAATAGTTTACATTGTAAAAGTTTTGGTATTTACATATCCAATGAAACTCTTAAGAATTTTCATTAATAATTTTAATTACGAATATACAGTAAATTAATATACAGAAAAGCTAACTTTTAAACATTCTGTTACTTTTTAAAAATATAATAAGACAAAAATATTTCAAATAATGCGGTGGAGAACAACAGGCACTTCATACCTGTAATTGTGAATAGTAATTTTCGCACTATTTATTCTAAGAAACTCATGGATTCGTTTTTACCACTATTTTCGAATAGAAATCTTCGAAAAATATTTAATCTCCCATCAAAAAAAGTTGGAACTGTGAAGAAAATTTGGAAGTAATTCATAATAGGCTCTTTTAATTCAATAATTGCACATGTTCTCCCGAACGTGGGGAATGATAAAGGGGTAATCCCTTTTTTCAAGACTCTCTTGATCGTTAAAAAGTTTTTATGACTTTTGGTTTACTTTTCTGTCATCTCACCGTGTTCTAACTTTCGTAAATATACTAGGATTGCCATCTAACTTATTTATGTTTCTGACGTTTACTATGGCATGTCTGGTACTGAAAATGGAGCGTGTATAGTATTTATAGGCTCTTTACAGGGACACTCAAAAGAATCCCATTACATTACATTTAATAGGGAAAAAGAAACGTTTGTAGTTTAGTTTAATTATGCTACATTATTTCAAACATAATGAAATGTAATACATTATTGATGTGCACAGCAACATGTCTACGTTAAATTATGAAGTGTAAAACAATTATCCTTCATTTACAGGGACACGCAAAAGATTTCGGTTAAAGTGCAGTCTATTAGCGATAATTGCCGGAAATGCGTTTTATAATACGGATGCGTATTAAAACTATGTGCATACTACGTGGTATACATAAATTCTATAAATTGCATACAGGACTACATAAAATTATTCGTTAGCATTACTAAGTATGATTCTGAACTGCTTAAATATAGTTTTTAATTGTGTTATGCATTTCAAAGCTGAACTATAATTAGTATATGATATGTTTGTTGAATATAAGTAAAATCATATACAGAGCCACTCAGAAAACTAGTAACATGACCATTAAGGATGATAATTTCTTGAAGTATCATTTTAGTAGTTTTAAGCGTCTTTTAGCTTGCATAA
The DNA here is from genome assembly GCA_963932465.1 of Maratus speciosus. Taxonomy (NCBI): domain Eukaryota; kingdom Metazoa; phylum Arthropoda; class Arachnida; order Araneae; family Salticidae; genus Maratus; species Maratus speciosus. The sequence continues at coordinate 235,775,063 of OZ010794.1, read as the reverse complement.
AATTTTTAGCGTATTATGTGGAATGTAGGTAATATACAGGGTTGTACAACAGAATTCAGCTATGCTCGTCTATTGGTAGAAATCTCTGTGTGAATTTTCAATCTATTATAATTTTTATCACGTTCCAACAAGGTTGAAACGCATTTATGAATTCGGTTTGTCTGTCTACGATCTAACTCACATATACTCGGATTTTCATGCAATTGAAAAATGTTAATGGTGTTTACAATAGCATGTTCGGTATTGCATATGAAGTGTGTAACATTAATAGTTCGATTACAGCAGCACTCAAAAGATTTCCATTGCATTATGGTATATGGGAAAAATCGTTTGGAGAGTATTTTAATGACATTATGCTATTTCAAATGTATTAAAACTGATATAAATCACTGAATATTATTACAAGAAGATTACGACAGAATAGGGCATGCATTCATCTCATTTGTCGTTCATTTCCAGGGACGCACAAAAGAAATTGGTTACAGTATTTTCTTTGATCAATAATTACTGGAAGTTGTTTTTTGAATTTCGGTATTCGCTTTTAAATTTAACTATTTTTTTGCATGTTGTATGAAAATTTTATACCTCGTATACAGGGATGCACAAAAGAATTCCCTAAAAAACTGTTACCGCCCATAGACAGAAAAAGTACTCGAATCAGCTTGTGTAGCCCTGTAAAGGAGCTTAGGAAGTTTATAGATTTATATAGAATCTAGATAGTATGTGACAATTTAGTTTAATTAGAAAACGCGCAATTCAATTTAAACTTTTAACCATTAGCAATTTCCGCCAATAAACGGAAATATACTCGAACTTCTTGTATAGCCCTATACATTATCTACAGATTTTTATACATGTTTCGTACTATGGTAAAATTTAATTCAGGTAAAAAATTGTTATAAACACACTTCCTGAAATTACCAGTCATAGCCGGCAATGTTTTCAGTTCCTTGCATAGCGCTGCACATTATGAATCTCTACTAACATATTTTAGTATAGAAAAAGACGTAAAAGACCAAAATTGCATAACTCAATTAAAAACCTCCTTTAAGAAATTTACGCCCATAAAAATTAGTGCTTACAAATTCTTTTGTATATACCTGCGTATGATCTGTAGAATTTATACGCACCAAGTGTTATTTAAATAGTTAAAACTCATGCTATAATTGAAAACGCTCTTCAAACAACTATCGCTAATAGACAGCAGTGGAACCGACATTTTTGTGTGTCCCTGCAAATAAATGATAACTATCATACATGACATATTCTACAGTAAGAAACTTGTAATGTAAACCAATTACAGATGTCAATTTCACTTTATTTGGAATATTTTAACAATAATTAAATCTGCTTCAAACACTTTTTTCTATAAACCATTATACAACAAAATTATTTTGTATGAACCTGCATATAATAATAAATGGCTTGAACACCATATTCTGCATAAAAGATGTTTTTATACACTTGACAAATCCGTATTAATTTCATTATGTTTTAAATATCGTTATACCATTAAAAGACACCGCTCTTTTTCCTTAGTGAGTGTACTGTATTATTTTGAGAGTCCCTGTAGATGAACTAAAAATTATCAATTTCCATTAAGAATAGAAAACGTATGCTATAGTAAACATAAAAAACATATGTCAATTGCGTTAAATTTTAATCCATAAATAATATAGTTTTTGTTTTCCTGATAAAAAGACAATTTTCATATTGGATAGTTTGACATGATACGGATGCTTAGAAAAAGAAAAATATCCAAACATTTCCGGCAAAGAATCGAATATGCCATGTTGGACAGCTTGACATTGTAAATTTTAGAAAAAATGCATATTGAATACTTTGAAACAGTCATTATCTAAGCTTCTAAGCAAGCTAGAGACGTAGCGATTTTGATTAGTACGCATCTTGCAATAACATATCATGCAACAACATTTTTAGCGGATTACATCTACTATTATAAGAGTAAAAACAAAGTGTAACTTCGTGAATAAACTAAAAGGAGGATAATACAACGCTGGAGTAAATATAATTTTCTTGTCTTTAACAGTAGCAAATTTTATTTATGTTTGAAGCAACTTAGAATCTTTACGGAAGAAAACGATAAAATATACATTTTTATTATCTTTTTTAAAAAATTATTGCCACAGAAGAGAGTAATCATACTTATAGTATATCGTTGTACACATGTCACCCAAATGAATTCAGAATATATATTCTGTGAGGAAACCATACGGATGTACATATTGTTTTTGCGAAAGTCATTAGCTACAACATACTATAGAGGATTTTGTATTATACGAAAACAATGTAAATGTATTTATTAATAAATAGAATTTATTTCATACATTAAAAACAAATCTACGTACAAAAGACTTTCATTTTGAATATATATTTTTTAAGGAATAAAAATACTAAATGAATAAGGATTTTTAGTAAGTACATTTACACTGTTTTCGAATAATTCAAAATCCTCTATAATAAGTATGATGTAGTGACGTAGATTTTTTTTAATGTATGAAATAGAATTTATTTTCACATGAATAGTTTTAACAATTTCCAACATAGATTAAAAAAAATATACGGTTTCTGTTAGCCTGTCTTTTTGTCCTTCCGCTTGTATGTCCGCAATGTAACTCACGCAAATAGACATGGGTTTTCATGATACTGCTGTATGTTTTTAAGGTTTAACACTAAAACGACCGGCAATTTATCTCAAGTTTTATAAAAAAAAATATTTTACACTGTAATTTTTATTTAAATAAGTTTAACATATTTATTTAACATTTTTTTGTGTTTTTTAAACTTATTTTACAAAGAAATTCCTGGTTCGAACCGAAATATATTCGTATGGTAGGTTTCGAAATGACCCCTCACGGTCTTCTTTGTGTTAAAATAATGCGTCTAATAACGAATATAAAGTAGGGGAGAGCAGTACACAGCGCGACATGGTACACAGTGAGACATCAGCCACTTTGACATATAGTTGTAACGTTTTCTCCAAGCTAGCATACACACATAGCGACATCATCTTATGCAACACGTGGATGTAGTTTCGGCACTTCAGTTACTTGTCCGACAAAATAGGAAATAATTCTTTATTTTATAGTGGTTAAAGTTACATAAACGTCTACTTTAGAGTTTATTTTCTTCAATGTGACATATATTTACATAACCAAACCTAGCTATATCTCATAATAGACTATTTTGACAAAACGACATAAACTTTTTAAAGCGTTGAAATTGGCGAAAGAGATGTTGCATCCATTTTGTTAAAACGTAACGAAAGTACACAGTGAGACACACAATTGTGGTACACAGTGAGAAGTGTCTCATTGTCTACCTAGTATGTGGTTCTGACGTAAAAAAAGTTATTTATTAATAAAAGAAGGTTTTTCTCTCTCTCGTTCTCTCTTTCTCTCTGTGTGTGTGGGCGAGCGATGGCTCGGGAAATGTACTAAACGTAAGAGGCTGAACATTTGAATGAAGGTAGCACAAGGTCTGCCATTGTCCACCCGAGGCTCATATTTTTAATATTTTGAAAATCTAGATATATTAATTAGAAATCCTGAACTGCAGAAAATTTCTGACATAGTGTAAAAATGTATGATTTATGAAAATATATACATTGTCTCACTGTGTACACTTGTGGTACACAGTGAGTCAATTTTCGATACTCCGTTATGCTGCTTCTGTGCTTTAATAAATAACTTTTTAAAAACCATTTATACATTAATGTGTAGCGTATTTGTGTAGCTTAAAGATGTAGATTTTTTTTTTCAAAAGAATAAAAATCGTCACCATTCGTTAAGTAATAATAATTTTCGTCTCACTGTGTACTACTCTCCCCTATATAGCCGATATAGATTATTACAAGGACACATTAAAGAATTATGTTACATTATGTTATGGGAGGGAGACGCGGTGTATTTTAATGACTCTACACTACTGCAAACAAAATAAAATGTATATCTATCAGTAATGTAGACTACAAAATCAGTGTTGCCAGTGAGCTACTTTTTTTAAATTGAGCTTTCTTGATTGGCCCCAGTTTTTTGAAATAGTAAAATTCGCCTTTTTAATGACAAGGTGAAAAGAAGGGCAATTTTACCATTACAGAAAAGTGGTGTCAATCACGAAATCTGAATTTAAATAAAGTACCCCACAGGCAACACTGTACAAAATGGTTGTTTTAGAATATACAGTGAGTAGCAATTAAAGATGTTTTATTGGGTTACACAAAGGAATTTCATGACTTTATGGTATCTGATGAGAAGAAGTTAGCGGTGCATTTTAACTCATTGAAATTCATTTGCAACATTGAGGTGGACTACAGCATACCGGGTGTCCTAAAAAGGACTGACTGAATTTAAAATTCAATAACTCGCAAACGGTGACAGATGTTTAAAAAGGTCTTGCAGGAGCGTTATGTATGATGTCAGGAGAATTTTTTTTACTGTGATTCTTGAATTTAGTTCGAATTACAAACAATAGATGGCGCTGCGAGCAATATGCGCTAAAATCAAGCTCGTTATTTTGGCCTTTCTCTTCTTCCATCCCATAAAAAGAAATAAAAATGTATTGAGTGTGTCCCGAAGGACCAAAAATCGGGTCTAGGTTTAGCGCACATTTCTCGCAGCTCCATCTATAGTTTGTAATTCGAACTAAATTCGAGGATCACAGTAAAAAAAATTCTTGTCATCATACATAATGCTACTGCTAGTATTTCTTAAATATCTGTCACCGTTTGCAAGTTATTGAATTTAAAAATCAGTCAGTCCTTTTTTGGACACCGGTACTTTCTAAAAATCTCTAGTGAATAGCAATTCCTGTTCATTTGCAGTGATACAAAAAAGAATTCCGTTACATTTTCAACTATCGAAATGATTGCTTGCAGTTTATGTCTAAATTGCTTTTTCTACTTGCTTAACCCCTTACTTCTCGCTCCCGTGATATTCACGGGCTGTGTCTTTTATTAAGTTTATTTGATTCCCGCCAGTTTTATAAAATATTGTAATCGGCTTTATTATGGTATTATTTTACCTGTCATTATATAAGGTGAATATTTCTTAAAAAAAAAATGATGTCAATAAGCAATTTGAATTTTTAAACCGTAATTTAATGCGACCGTTAACCCTTTCCGGCGCGGTGTCCTTAAAAAAGGACACCTAATTTTAATTCCAAAACTGACAAACGGCACCCAGTATATTTAACTAAAAATTTCCTATTATAATGTACATGAAAATAAGCAATTTCATATTTTCTAATAAATTTGCTTATAAATTGCGGTATCAGTCCAATATTCCATCAGTTTTTAAACAGAATTACTCCGCGCTGGTAAGGGTTAAGGGTTTAAAGGCCTGACTTTTCACTCATATCTGGAATAATAAAGAGTTTTCCTCCACGTTATTGTATAACGTGTTTGTGGAAATAATGCGATAGATCACCGCTAGTCTGAAACTGTGTGTAATTCAAAACGAAAATTAAGGAAAATTGAAAATCACACATTTAATGATTATTATCGATCAATAAATAACATATACATATAAAATATATGCAATATATATATACACTATATTGCCATTAATGACCGGCAACTTTCAATTTTAGACATTTTGTCGAATATTTAGAAATATACTTAACAGATTCTTCTGAAATTTCAAGATTAAAAAGAATAGGTATGACCTCATATTTAGCAATGTCGATTTGTTAAAGAAGGGGGGGCATTTAGGGGGCCAACAAAAAATCAAAGAAAAAAATAATACTTGGGATCACTCTGTAAAATAAAATGCACGGAATGATCTACCGCTACCGAATATAAATAAACAGACATTGTGCAATATGTGTATTATTTTGTGTAAGAATAGCACGTATATTAAATGAGATATAGAGATTTATTTAAATAATTAAAAAATTCTTGCATGTTTTTTGCTTATAACATGCAGGGTTTTCAACCAAATTTAACGCCGGTTTCAGAAAATTTGACAAAATATAGTAGAAACAATATAGTGCAATTGGATTATAAATATATTAAATATTTTAGGAAATATGAGCAGTTGTGGGAAATAATTTTTATCTGCGCATGCGCGAACGATAACAAGGATCATTTTACATAATTTAATAGTCAACTCTAAGGAGCAACTTAATAAAAAAAATCTTGTCAAATATCGTAAAAATTCAGAAAGATATCGCGTTAAAGTGAGCAAATTTTTAGTTGTTCTCTAAAAGCAGCTGAATGGTAAGGGATTTTACACAAATTGTCGTCATTTTTTATTAACTGACTTTCACAAAAATGTTAGTACTTAGTGAGTATCAACGAGTAGATTTGGAAACACTGCTTCGATTTTTATACTTCTTTTGATCATGATACAGACTCGTTCTGGTGGTTATCCAAGAAGATCTAAAGCATCAATAAATAATGAAAATTAAAAGAAAATAAAAATTAAAAATGACAATTTATTCAAAATCCCTTATCATTCAGCTGCTTTTAGAGAACAACTAAAAATTTGCTCCCTCTAACGCCAATATATTTCTCAATTTCTACGATATTTGACTAGATTTTTTTAATAAGTTGCTCCATAGATTTGACTATTAAATTATGTAAAATGATCCTTGTTATCTTTCGCGCATGCGCAGATAAAATATATTTCATACAACTGCTCATATTTCTTAAAATACAGTCGGACCTCTATTTAACGAAGTCGCTAAATCCCGAAAAAAAATTCGTTATATGGAAAATTCGTTAAATATAGACTCACCCTTTAAAATACTTTAAACTGCGTATAACACACTTTAAGTCCATAAATGTACACTAAATATAATTTTAAAAAGTAATCAGTCACACCTTTTTTTTTAAAATTATACCTATTTGTTTTACTTATTTTACCCATCAAAAAGAAATCTGGAAGGGAAATAAGAAGGAAACAAAACATTGTCTGGAAATACATTGTATTTTCAGTTAAAAAAATAGTTTTACATTAAAATCATGATTTTTTATTATGGTTAATAAGCTGTTTGGAGGAATACCAAATTTTAAAGCAGTATTCTTTCTCTTCATGCCTTTATCCACCTCATCAAGAATATTTTTTTTTTCTTTGATACTTAAGCACTTTCGCTTTGACATTTTCGAGCTACAAGAACCGAAATTACCAACAAAATTGATCATGATCAACAATCTAGAAAACGAGAAACTATAGTTTAAGGACACGGGGCAACTCCATTGAGGGTAAAAAGGGGATATTGAAAGATTGCTCTTCTTGGAGGGAAAAGCAAAGAATCGCAACGATTTTACTGCTGTCGGTGAGTTAGGTGCTTGTTAAGACCTGTTCATGGTCATTGATCACCATAAAATGTGTTAAAAGAAAAAATAAGTTTGAAATGTTCAGTAATACTTTAAGAAATAGGGAGAAAAAAAAATTAGATCCCAAAGAAAAGTTCGTTAAATAGAGAATACACTTCGCTATTTGGAGGTTATTTTACGAAGAAATTTGCAAAATGTTCTTGGTTCCAAGTAAAAGTTCGCAAAATAAAGAAATTCGCAAAATAGAGGTTCGTTAAATAGAGGTCCGACTGTATTTAATATATTTATATTTCAATTGCACTGTATTGTTTCTACTATAGTTTGTCAATTTTTCTGAAACGGGAGTTAAATTTGGTTGAAAACCCTCCATGTTATAAGCAAAAAACATGCAAGAATTTTTTAATTATTTTAAATAAATCTCTATATCTCAATTAATATACGTGCTATTCTTACACAAAATAATACACATATTGCACGATGTCTGTTTATTTATATTCGGTAGCGATACATCATTTCGTGCATTTTATTTTACAGGATAATCCCAAGTATTATTTTTTTCTTTAATTTTTTGTTGGCCCCCTAATTGCTTCCCTTACCAAATCGACATTGCTAAATATGAGGTCATACTTGTTCTTTTCAATCTTGAAATTCCAGAAGAATCTGTCAAGTATATTTCTAAATATTCGACAAAATGTCTAAAATAGAAAGTTGCCGGTCATTAATGGCAATATAGTGTATATATATATGCATATGTGCCAACCTCAAACTAATCTTCCGTAATAATTGCGTTAATTTGACACTAGTTTAATATGTTTCGAACCAGAAATATTTTACAGAAATGAAATGAAATATATTCCACGTAGAAACCTGGAAACATAAAAATTCATAAATAAAATTCCTGGTGTGAACCGTGGTTAACCGTGGTTAACCTTTCTCAAATTAATCCAATTATTACGGAATATTAGTTGGCAGCTATATATATATATATATAATAGGCTACGTTCACTTATAAAAAATTTCGTCAATTGTAATTGCATCTGAATGCTGTTTTGCATAGCTAATTTTTATCTCTAGTGCATTTTCGACATCAGAACGGCAAATGCGAAAACGGTTTATGACATCAATATATTTTAGATGAAAAACCATCGTGAAGTTTGGAATGTGGGATTTGTTTTCATTTTGTTGACCTCGAATTAGTGCACCGCCAGCTGCTTATAAATTTTAATTTCTTTATCAAATCTCCTTAATATATTAATACTTTAATTTATTTTCTGCTTCGCTTATCACTTTACATATTCCATCTGTTGAGGAATATCGGATAATCCAAAATTTTGCTAATCCGAAACAGGAAAAGGTCTAATTTAGTTTAGATTAGCAATGTTATACTATATGTAAATACTTTTGAGATATTTTGTTTATCACGAAATATATAGTTCCAAAGTAATTTAAACTACTGTATAAAGGAATACAGTTTCAATGTATATTTGCTGTAAAATAAAATAAAATAATAAAAACTTGAAAAAAAAAGTAGTACGAAAACATTATTTTTCCGAAATTATCAGAAAATGGCATAACCATAGAACGAATTACAAGTTTAAATCGCAAAATGTTATTTGTTACTAGGCGTTTCTTAATTAACAATAAAAATCACAGATCTTTCCTCATTTACTGAGTTTACGTTTTCTTTCCTTTAATGAAAGTGTAAGTTGTTTTCACTCTCATCCTTTCTGGATAAAGTAATTAACATCCCGTCTCCGACTTTAAGAAAACTGAGAATGTGACAATATTTTACCTGCTTCTGTAAAGAAGAGATTATAAGAATTACTATGGGACCAATAATGTATGGATAAATTTAATTCGTTACTTTAGAAGTTATATAGTTTATCGTTATAATAACTAAGTAAAAAGATTTAACTAGTATGATGTAGGTAGTGCGACGTGCAATTTGGGAATTAAATCTTTGTGTTGCTAATAATGCGTCTTTATTGAAATATATTAAATCGAAAGAAATGCATTTATTATCTCTGTATGTTTTATAAAATTATTAACGCTGCTGTAGCTAGTAATCAATCTTTTGTATCTTTTTACTTTCTTGGTATATCCTGGAAAAACTAATGCACATGAAAACACGAAAACTAACGGTTTTAAAGCAGACAGTATTTTGAAAGAGGAATTGTTTTAAGCGCTATTTTACGCTAAACATGGTCAAGTTAGTTTAGTTGCCTTGATTTTATAGCATCAAAATACAGTAGAACCTCGATTATCCGAAGTAATTGGAACCAACCCTCTTTCGGAAAATTAAAATTTTCGGATAATCGAGAATGCTTCCATTTTAAGATTAATGGGAAATATAGGCAATACTTACTATTATGGTAACAAATGCTTAATAAATATAATGCAATAGCAAAGTCGAAACACGAATAAATTACCTGAATTTTAATTTTGAAATTAAGTACCTTTTATATATATCACAAGGGTTTGAAAAAAGGCTTTGTTTGTCGCAGTTTCGATTGCCTTTGCTTTGAAACTCTATCACTGAGTTTTCTAATATTATTAGTTCACAAGTATCACAGTCTTTCTGCTGCTCCAGTCGTGCGAAAACTTTTGAATAACATTCAAAAGCTTCAGAATTGCTAATTTGTTCGTTTTCTTCGTTCCACATCGCAGCTTACCAGCCCAAGTTCCACTTCGAGCCCAAGTTAAATTCAAAGGAGCACTAAGAAAGGGATCGAAAATATTTATGTATTCGTAGTTAAGAAAGGAACACTCGTGTACAAGGAATATGATAGTTTAAAAAATATATATTTCAAAATGGATGTGCACACAAGGAATGCTATAGTAGAAAAGAAAAAGTTTTAAAAATTGATTTCGGTTAACCGAGAGTTTCGGTTAAAAGAGTTTCGGATTAAAAGAGGTTCTACTGTATGTGCAAAGGTATTTATCCATAACTATGCAAGTATATATTAGACAAGACTTCTGTATGCAGTGTCAATCTATTTTTTAATTTGAGACTTTTCGGGAAGCTGGAAATGACGTAGTATTATTAAATTAAAAGCACTTTAACAAATTTTAACTCAATGACTCCATTTTTAAAGTAATAATAATCCTCAAATGGCTAGTGAGATTCTACATTTCCAGCCATTTTTTTTCTTCTCATTAAAATAGATTAAATTAGCGAGTTATTAGAGATCATGGTGCCTGGACGGGGAATTGGTGAGCATAGCTGGTAGGGCGCTGAGCCACACCAACCCCTTGATTGATCTTACAAGTGCCTCGAAGTATGAAATATCATTTTCAGATAATTATAGTCACCTTTTAAAAAATACAGGGCTCCCAAATGGTCCGCCAACTGAAAACCAATAAATTTTAACAGAAAACTTTATGGTAGGTTTGCGCTAGAATTATCTTTCAAAGGTGTTTCCGGGGGGTCTGTAAGAAAAATCTAAAAAGAAAATTTTTCTAAAATAATATTGGTATTCAGTTGGCGGGCCATTTGGGAGCCCTGAAATTGTTCCTTAAAAAATAAAAATATTAGAACTGTTGCATATATTATCGGGTTTTGACACATCCAAGTGTACCGGGTTTTTAACAACTGCCTCCCAGACCCAGTTCTGTCAATTTTGAAAAGTACGTATTTTGAAAAAATAATTTCTTTGTATATTTTTAATTTAGTATAGTTTACTTTGCATTCGTTAACGTATACAGTGATCATTATACATAAATTCATGTCGGTGCAAATGCATCTCTGCGTTTTTACAACCAACTTATTTCTCATTGCTTCTGAACCCTTTCGCAGCAGGTTTAGAAATATTCGTCCAAATGGACTATCTTTTTTTTTCTAATTATTTTAGTACTAACATTTTAAAAAAATCTCTGACAAGCACTTATACCAACCTATTTTCAAGTGAGATCGACTGCAAATATTTTTTTTTAAAACTGATATATAATTGTAAATAAACATAGTTCTGTTCGTATTTACTACACGTATGTAGCGTTTGGGTCACCCGATTCAGAATAAAGCATTTCTAGCTGTAAATGAAATGTGTCATTTCAGAAATAGGATAAATAATAGTAAAGAAGTATAAATAGAGATCAAATAATATGAAGTGTCTGAAAAAAAAGAAACATAAATGATTAGAAATTGAAACTTACATTTATTTTCAATTTGGACAGTAATAGTTTACATGTAGATTTCCAATGGGTTTCTCACAATTGTAGCACAATACATTACTTATGTTGTAATTTCTTGATGGGCAGTACTTGCACTTTGCACGTTTGACACACAGTGACGTATTCACATCAGATTCTGAGGGTACGTTTTGATCTTTACTGTGCATTCTTTTCTGTATTTTTTTGAGTTGCTTCTTCTTGGTAGGTATTGTCTTTCTTCAATGTGTGGAAATATGAGTGATTTCCACATTTCTCCCCAAAATATCCTACGTTTGGTCAGTTTTTTTTTTCCATTCCATTTGCTGTGTATTGAAATCCATGATATAAATGCATTGTAAGCAGAAGTATCAGGAATGTTATAGAATACTACCATGGCCCAGGGATTTGAATTTATTTTACAAGTGTACGTGTTCAAATGTTCATCAAGAGTATCCACAGCCTCTTTAGTTGCATTATAATCTAATATTATTTGTGGTTTTTTGTCAGGTCTGTTTCTAACTTTTTTGTCCACATGCAAAGAGCTCATAAGAATATCATTATTTTTCTATTTTGGGATGTAGTTTACAACTGTCGTGTTCACTGTAAAATAAAATGATGAGCTGCACACTTTTTTTTTTTTTTTTTTTTTTTTTGCATTTCTTGAGGCAGATTTTTTTTTTTATTTATTTATTTTTTTTGTGCCAAGCATAGTCATTTTCTGTTTTAGAAGAAGTTGTCCCAAGCTGTAGGATATGAGAAAAAATATCGTACATAATATTGTGCCCCGAATACTCATAAAGAAGATCACTCACTACTCATATACCCTGATTTTTCTCAGCCCTTAATCCTCGTTCTTTCCCAGTATAAATTTGTATTTACAGTAGATACGAAGATTTACTATCACATTTTTATTTAATACTTAGATGTTTTACTTGGCATACACTGAATGAATGGACATCGGCCACGAAACTTTACTCATTGTTCATCTAGAGTAATATTTTCATTCGAATAATACAATTTGGGTAGCATTTTTATCCACTTTTCCCAGATATCTCGCACAACAGCTATTTTATCCACAGACCATCTTTCTTGACGAGTAGCTTCATTATCAAAAGGAATGATTCTCGAATTGGTGCAAAAGGTTTCGAGGGACATTGTCACACGATGTATGTTTCCGCCAGTTTCTTTATCCCACTAACTTTTTGTTGATTCTCCATATGATTTGTAAACGCCAGCTAATAATAACAATCCGATATATGCTTGAAACGTTTCACTTTTGATGTTTTCCCACACTTTTCCATATGCTTTTCTCCCCTTCAATATTTATCATTTTTACGGTTTCGTTTTCAATTGTGGAATTGAATACTGTCTCAAGTGTACTTTTTTATGTCTGTTATCCTTGCCATTGCATATCTTCTGACACCGGGAGAAGTTTTTACAATATCAACAGAAGCTAATCGACCATGGGCTGAATACTTTGTATATTGTGCATTGGTTGAATATCAAAATCGTTATCCAAACTTTCCCTTTCAGTTCCATCACTTGTATGATTTCCGTACGCAGATACATTTTCCTCTTCGCTGTCAGAGTCTTCCATTAGCTTAACTATATCACCTTTTCTCAAATTTCTACAATTCACCCTTTTTTGTCATTAGCACTTTGCTACTGTACACTCACAGGCACAGCTGCTTTGCAGAATGATAGAAACGTAAGCACAGCAGTTGACCAGGCGCAAATACTTTGGCTCCCTGCCAGCTGCATCAACCTTTTGACCCGGCACGTACTCTTCTGTCACGTGACCAAACACACATGTCAACGAGTTTTAAAAAAGATTCGAAAAGGGATAATTTAGAGCAGTTATTATTTTTTTAATGTTGATTTATTCCAAAATAAAAATATGAAAGCGTGTAAGTAAAAGTAAATACTTTTTTAATCAGGTCATATTGATCCGAACAATACATTAAGAATAAATTGTAAAATGTTCCTTAGAAATACAAATAAACGTAAATCCTGCTAGGAGTGCATATTTATATTATTTACCAACAAAGTCATAAAATTTCATGAAAATATCTCCGTGCATATATTTTTTTTTCATAAAGGAATAACATTTTTTGGGTGGTCAAATAGACTCGAACAGAACGGTATGGTTAAAAAACATAATTTCTCACAGATCTTCCTATTTAATTGCAAAAATTGTAAATAATGATTAGAAAATTTTACTCAATTTTCACTGTAGTTTCTGATCAATTTTTAATTAAAATATTCTCTTTTTAATACATTCATAACATTTTCTTCGAATTTTAAATTCGTAGATATTCTTTTCTTTAAACAGTTCTGACAAATTTGTAGATTATTTATACATATAGTTTAAATAGTTTTTTTAACTATAAAATATGTAAAATATAGTAATACAAGATTTTTCTCAAAGGTTTATTTGTTTTAATGTTACATATATTTTTAGGTTATTGCGAACTTGTCCATGCGAACTTGTCATATCTGTCACACAGCTGAAAATCGTTATGCTTGTTGGCCACCGTTATTTTCGAAAAGTTTGCTTCGCCTGATTCAATTGATGAGATATCTCCGATTAAATAAGTCTCATTTTTCCTAAAATACTGGTAACCAAAAATCGTAGTATGTTACAGACATGACAAGTCCGCATGAAATTATCCTTTAGATGAATTTGATTAGAAAATATATTTCATTCGTTGCCCTAAATCGAATTTACAACAGTTTTTTATTGAACTTATCGATTTCTTTGTTTATATTCTTTAAGATGAGAGTGGCACAAAAAGCAGATTGGCGTATTTTGATTTTTGAGTGGTAATTTGAATACGACACTTATAATCACCTCTCATTTATTCGCATAATTTTAAGACTAAATAAGGCGAATATTACTATTCAGAAATGGCAATATTCTAATTTGTTGACTAATCAATACCAAGGCATCACTATTTTCAAAATAGGAAGATAGAACGCATGCCATTCGATGAGCACCGATTAAATTTGTCGCCACATCATATCTTGGCTTTATTCTATGATTGCTATTAATATTTTGTACAGATGCACTTACACTTTTGGAATTTTAGAGCAAATTGCAATCACAATTAAAGAATATAATACTTATTTTTTTAATATTTACATCGCTAACTTTATAGATAACACGTTTAATCACATACTTTTTTTTCAGTTAAGTGACGATAGATGTTTTATTTTTAAAAAATGCGATGAAACTGTGTGCACGCTCTATTTAACACATTTTACTTTTGAAAGATTGGTTATACAGGCACTAAAAAAATTAACATCACAAAATATATAGATTTTCTTATTATAAAAAAAATAATATCCACGTACATCTACGCTTGTCATTAATTCTTCTGATTCTAATCATGTTATGTTTTTGCTTCAAGCAGAGACGATTAAAATGTAAGACAAAAACTGTTTTTTCTACTATTGCTTCAATCAGTGATTAATAAAAAGTGAAGAAAAAACTGTTTTCTGTTTTGTTAGTTGTAATTTTTACACCTTGAGGGGCGTATGTATATATTATATACCACCTACGATTAATAAAGTTTTACACCAGAAAAATTTGATTAAATTTTACTTTTCTAAATTTGGTGGAAAAAAAAAACCCGTGAAATTGCTTTTACTTATTTTCAAATATTTTTTTTTTTAATTTTCCGGTGGGAATTCAGCATTTCACAAACGCAATTGCCCCCTCAAGGGGTTAAATCCGAGTACAGTGTTGCCAGAAAGCTACTTTTTTAATCCAGATTTCCCGATTGGTACCACTTTTTTGAAATCTTAAAATTCGCCTTATTTAGCCCTTTAACTACTGACGGTACTCATAAGTACCATTCACTTTAAACATTCATCTCATAGTGAATATTACTAAATAGTACTTTGCAAAAAAATTCTTTTAACTCCAGTTTACCGGATACATGGCAGCAGTAGTTCTAGGTTTGTTATTTTAGAGAGGACAGAGGCTATCTTTGAAACAATCGATGTGTTTTGTGCCGACATTTTGTAGAGATTGCCACACTCATCTTGTTATTGCTACAAACACAATAAAGGATATAAGATAAGAGTTGCATTTATTTTTATGTGTTTATCATGATCTTAGAATACAGTTTGACTCGCTGTTTTAGGTGAACGGTGTATGTATTTGATTTAACAGTTGAATTACTCGGTGGTACATATAAGTACCGTCATTACACTGGGTGTTCGAGAAAAACTTCTTGTTTACTTTTCGTCTGTATAGTTATCCATCGTTTTCATCTGCTTTAAAATGTAATTACTAAAATGTAGTGTAGTAATGATTTCCCTGGTATTTCTTTTCTGTTTCATTGTTATTTTTATAGGAAATTGAAAAAGTTGTGGCACCGGCTCGTTTTTGCTATGCTAGAAATGGCATATGTAAATTCATATATTGCATATGTGGATATGCGAGAGAACATGTTGTCCCTGGAATGTAGACGTCGCATAACTAAAGGACTGCTAACAAGATCGAAACCTACAAAAAAATAGTTTTTTAAACCCTTCCAGGGGCAAAGCATTTTCAATTCTAAAGTGTTGAAATAAATAATTGACACCGGAATTTGCCAAAAGATTTATTTCTAAATATGAAAAAAGGGGCCTATATTTTGCATACTTGTTACATCGAAAATATTTTCTGGTGCCATTTGAAATACCTTGTGGGTTTTCTGTTAGGATCAGGGGGGTACCATTCGAGCAATGCGCCAACTGTGAAGATTTCCTAACTGCTCGCGCATTACGTCACGTGGCGGACAGATTCGCCTCGCTTCGCTCGTTTCAATAGTATTCTGTATGCCGTTCTGCGATAGAATTTTTTTTCTGTGAATGATTTTAATTATTCTATTATATTAACAGACTTTTTGAAAAAAAACCTAGTAAATGCACTATCTCAACATTTTCTAATAACTCTTGGAGAACACGGAGACAGATTAAAAAATACAGTACAAAGTCTCAAAACCAGAATTCTTCAAAAGCCGGGCATTTTGTTAACTGACGTTTATTAGTCTAGAGAATCGCACTGAAAAACACTAAAATAGCAGAGGCCAAATTTACTATATTAGGCTGCAATTTTAAAGCCGGATTCCTTTTATGAACGTCAAAAAATTTCTGCAGAACGCGAAAATCTCTAAAAATTGCATAAAAGAATCGCGAGAACTTAATGAAACTTAAATAAAAGTGGAAAAAAAAAGAAAAGAAAATGAGGACAGTATTTACTATATTGAACTAAAAGATTAAATTAGACGTAAATTTCCAACTGGGCGAAAAATGTCCGGACCAGGATTTGAACCCGGGATCTGCTGGCTGAAGCCGCCAGTGCTCTGCCATCTGACCTATCCCGTACGATTCTGGTCGAACTTTTTCACCCAGCTAACCTTGATGATTACAGCATCCGGTCTGAAACCTGGTTCAGCTCAACAGAATAAATCTTAGGTAATGGAACTCCAGAAATCGCTGGATACGAAATTACACTAGATTAATTTTAACCCTCCGTCTACCAGACGGGTCCATTGGACCCGACAGGTACATACAAAATATTCATTCAAACCAGAAAGTTCTTTAAAATAAACTAAGTATATAAACCAGACAAAAATAAGGTAAATAAATAAGTTAAATAGTTTTAAATAAAAATTCTGGTGTAGAACGTTTTATTAAAACTTGAATAAAATTCCCGGTAGATCTAGGGTTAACACAATTACTCTAATTGGTAAACAAATCATATTAGATGTAAATTTCCAACTGGGCGAAAAATGTCCGGACCAGGATTTGAACCCGGGATCTGCTGGCTGAAGCCGCCAGTGCTCTGCCATCTGACCTATCCCGTACGATTCTGGTCGAACTTTTTCACCCAGCTAACCTTGATGATTACAGCATCCGGTCTGAAACCTGGTTCAGCTCAACAGAATAAATCTTAGGTAATGGAACTCCAGAAATCGCTGGATACGAAATTACACTAGATTAATTTTAACACAATTACTCTAATTGGTAAACAAATCATATTAGATGTAAATTTCCAACTGGGCGAAAAATGTCCGGACCAGGATTTGAACCCGGGATCTGCTGGCTGAAGCCGCCAGTGCTCTGCCATCTGACCTATCCCGTACGATTCTGGTCGAACTTTTTCACCCAGCTAACCTTGATGATTACAGCATCCGGTCTGAAACCTGGTTCAGCTCAACAGAATAAATCTTAGGTAATGGAACTCCAGAAATCGCTGGATACGAAATTACACTAGATTAATTTTAACACAATTACTCTAATTGGTAAACAAATCATATTAGATGTAAATTTCCAACTGGGCGAAAAATGTCCGGACCAGGATTTGAACCCGGGATCTGTTGGCTGAACCCGCCAGTGCTCTGCCATCTGACCTATCCCGTACGATTCTGGTCGGACTTTTTCACCCAGCTAACCTTGATGATTACAGCATCCGGTCTGAAACCTGGTTCAGCTCAACAGAATAAATCTTAGGTAATGGAACTCCAGAAATCGCTGGATACGAAATTACACTAGATTAATTTTAACACAATTACTCTAATTGGTAAACAAATCATATTAGATGTAAGTTTCCAACTGGGCGAAAAATGTCCGGACCAGGATTTGAACCCGGGATCTGCTGGCTGAAGCCGCCAGTGCTCTGCCATCTGACCTATCCCGTACGATTCTGGTCGAACTTTTTCACCCAGCTAACCTTGATGATTACAGCATCCGGTCTGAAACCTGGTTCAGCTCAACAGAATAAATCTTAGGTAATGGAACTCCAGAAATCGCTGGATACGAAATTACACTAGATTAATTTTAACACAATTACACTAATTGGTAAACAAATCATATTAGATGTAAATTTCCAACTGGGCGAAAAATGTCCGGACCAGGATTTCGTATCCAGCGATTTCTGGAGTTCCATTACGTAAGATTTATTCTGTTGAGCTGAACCAGGTTTCAGACCGGATGCTGTAATCATCAAGGTTAGCTGGGTGAAAAAGTTCGACCAGAATCTTACGGGATAGGTCAGATGGCAGAGCACTGGCGGCTTCAGCCAGCAGATCCCGGGTTCAAATCCTGGTCCGGACATTTTTCTCCCAGTTGGAAATTTACATCTAATATAATTTGTTTACCAATTAGAGTAATTGTGTAAAAATTAATCTAGTGTAATTTCGTTTCCAGCGATTTCTGGAGTTCCATTACCTAAGATTTATTCTGATAAGCTGAAGTAGGTTTCAGACCGGATGCTGTAATCATCAAGGTTAGCTGGGTGAAAAAGTTCGACCAGAATCGTACGGGATAGGTCAGATGGCAGAGCACTGGCGGCTTCAGCCAGCAGATCCCGGGTTCAAATCCTGGTCCGGACATTTTTCGCCCAGTTGGAAATTTACATCTAATATGATTTGTTTACCAATTAGAGTAATTGTGTTAAAATTAATCTAGTGTAATTTCGTATCCAGCGATTTCTGGAGTTCCATTACCTAAGATTTATTCTGTTGAGCTGAACCAGGTTTCAGACCGGATGCTGTAATCATCAAGGTTAGCTGGGTGAAAAAGTTCGACCAGAATCGTACGGGATAGGTCAGATGGCAGAGCACTGGCGGCTTCAGCCAGCAGATCCCGGGTTCAAATCCTGGTCCGGACACTTTTCGCCCAGTTGGAAATTTACATCTAATATGATTTGTTTACCAATTAGAGTAATTTTGTTAAAATTAATCTAGTAAAAGATTAAAACCGGACTTCTTTCACAAATGCAGACAAATCGCCATGAAATGGAAAAAACAGTTCAAAACTCGCAGAGGAGAAAATTTATTATATTTGGTTAAATGTTGGTAACCGAGTTTCTGTTACAAATCTCAAAACTCTAAAATTCGTATAAAAAACTCACGATAAATGCAAACTCTGAATAAATTTTATTGAAAAAAATGACAAGATTTATTATACTGGGCTAAAAAATAAAGCCGGATTCCTTTTCTTCATATGGGAAAATCGCCACAAATTAATAATAATAATAAAAAAAAAAACGTCAAAAATTGCATAAAAAATTAGAAAAATTTCTTTTGTTATTATAATTTTTTTAATTAAAAAAACTTTCCCTATTAAAATATGTGTTTTAGCATTATCTTTTTTAACCTTCTTTTATCTATAATAGAAGAAAGTATTGTAGTCGAAATTTTGTTCGACTTCCGGTTTTCGACGGATTTACACGTTTTAAGGGTAGGAGATACCGAAAAACATGTTTTTACAAAATATCTGTCTGTCTGTATATACGTGTGTCTCATTATATCATCGGAAAGTGTACGAAGTTATGCATAGAATTGAACCAAATTTCATACAAGTGTTTTGCTGTGATGGTGCTGTAGTAGCGATTTTTGAGCCATATTCAATATTCTATCATCGAAAAGTGTATGAAGTTACGCATAGAATTGAACAAAATGTCAAGTGTATATTTTTGACTATGACCAGCAGGTCCAGGTTGAATTTGGGGATATTCCGCCGGGAGGGGCGCTGTAATAGCGATTTTTGTGCCATTTTCATTATTGTTTCATCGGAAAGCATAGGTTTGAACCAAACTTCATACATATGTTTTTGACTATTGACGCCAAGTCCCAGTTGAAAATGGATATGTAACCTTGGGACGGGGGCTGTGATAACGATTTTCTCGATTTTTCGTAGTTCTGTTGTACATTTGCTGCTGAAGCAGTGACATGCATTTCGTTTCTAACTGGCCCGGCGATTCGCAAACAGAATAACGATAATATTTACTTATTAAATATTATGTTCTGATTAATAAAACGAAGAAGGAATTTAAGATGAAAATTAATGTAGGGTTGAGGTAATAACCTAGCAGTGCTTAATTTGCGCCGGAACTCAGCTTCGCTACTGCTTTATTTTTAGTGGAAATTTAAATATTGGTCGGAATTAATTTGCGCTCATTCCGAATTTCAGCGAAAATAGTGTTTCTAAAAAATCAATGCCTAAATTTTATTTTTCTTTCCCTCTCATCTCCAATGTTTTGCGTTCTTTCCTACCAAAGCACCGTATGTGACATAGTGTGTGTGACATAGTGTTTTTTTTTTTTTTTAATGATTTAGAACAGCGATGAGGAATGTCAGAATTAGTCGTAACTGTTTCTGCGTTTTTACTCGCTGCTTTTTGTTCGTGTTTTTAAAATATCCTCTCTGATAAACTTTCTAGCTCCCCACGGTACTTAATTTGCTCTGACACAGGAGCGCGGCTCCAGTACTACTTTATTTTTAGTGAATATTTAAATATTAGCCAGAACACATCGCAGTTTATAAGTATTGCGCACCAATGTCAAGTCCGCGACTAGTAGGATTTTCTGAAAATTCTCGACTCCTGATTTTAATGTTTTTGCTCTGGTCATTTATAAGAATTTATTATATATTAATGCCTAAAGATATGTCAAAATATATTATATGTATGTACATATAATTTCTTTTCGAGGAAGACGAAATTGCTTTAAAATTTGTAAATAATGTATGAAATATAAATATGCATGTGTGTGTGAGGGGGGGGGGTGTTATACTCTTAGTTGTTATTATTGCTGAATATTAGACCTCTGGTAATTTTTTGTTGTTGTTGTTTTTTGGCTAGAAACTAAGCCTTGTGTATATATATTGTTACAGATATTTGAATATATTGATGTGCATTTGAAACTAATGAATTTAAAAATTGAACTTTGTTTCTTAATGAGGATCAATGATTTTGCTACCTGATAGTGTGTAAAAAGTATTCGCAACATTGATTTATTAAATGTATGTTAATGGTTCTTACTTTTTTTTTCCTTCCTATTTATTGAAAATGTTAATTCATTGTTAAATCTGTATATCTCCATAAATTTTCTTTCTGTTTTTTTCTTATTTGTGTGGAGAAATGTTATATTCGATGTGTTTAGATAACATAGAAATTTTAGAACTGAAATTGTTTTAAAATTTTCAGTTTTTGCTGAAATTTTGTATATATGAAATGACGATATTGCTATTTGTATATCATAATGTAACAAATATGTATAGTACATATTTTTTTCATAATAGAATTAGTTTAATTATAGAGTAATATTTTTTGTATTATTTTAATCCTGAATAAGCATAGTGACATTCGAAATTTTTTGAAAACTTATATCTAGTAATCGGACAATGCATTATTGTTAAAAGTTCTCATGCGTGACTTTTGTTTAATTTATTCTGTTTGATAATTCTAGTCATTTTATTACTACTGCTGTGTCATCAAATTCATCAAATTCATTTTATTTTGCAATAGTTTAAAAGTTTTCATTTGTACTTTTACGCATTAAAAATTTAATTTTTTTCGTGAATTTACTCCAGTGTTTGAATGCAAACAAACGTATCGCGATATTATTTAACAATTATATATTTTATATTTAATTAACTCCAATTAGTGTTTGAATGCAAACAAACGTATCGCGATATTATTTAACAATTATATATTTTATATTTAATTAACTCCAATTAGTGTTTGAACAAATTATTTTAAGGAAAGTGATTTCGTTCAATTTACTTTCGAAGATCTATCTGCTTTTTAAAAATTTATTTACTTGATATTCCGTTCTTTGCATTCATTTACTTTCTCACGGGGCTGCTCGATCTCCGATCTTGTCCGCCACATGACGTAACAGTCCCGCTCTGCTCTAATTGGCTATCCTTCAAATGGAACAACCTTATGTAGAAGAACCTTGGTTAGGATGATGTAGTCATAGTGTACTGACGGTACGTTAAAGTACCACTTTAATTAATTACCTCTAAATAATTAAATTTCTCGCGGGTAAGTATTTTTTTATGATTATCCTGTAATTTTCATTGCAGTAACTGAAAAAAAATACATGAAAAAAAACTGCAGTAGATAAAGGGTTAATGACATATTGATGAAGGCTAAAAGAAGGCGAATTTTACCATTTCAGAAAAGTAGTGCAAATCAAGGAACATGAATTTAAAAAAAAAAAAAATAGCCGACTGGAAACATTGTTCGGGCACAGTTGACAATTAGTGATGGTTTACCTTTTAAACTGTATTCATTTAAACTTAGTCTAAGCTCCCAACGTATTTAAACAATTTATTTTATTTTATTACATTTGTAAGTTATATCCAATATTTACTTTTTGTATTGTTCTATATTTTGTACTTTCATTACACAAAGTATTTCAATTTCAGTATCTTAATTTAAGAGAACAAAATTCGATTATGTATTATCTTGTGCGTTGGTGTTTATATTACGTTACAACATTTTATTTTATACTACGGAATATAAAAGACCTGAATTAAAGCGGACAAATTCCACTAATAAACTCCGATATAAATTTTCGTCTCATTTAGACGCTTTATTCATGTAGAATTTCATTAAGAACTATACTAAAATTTTATATTCGTTTTCAGTGGTGGAAATTTTGCACACAGATAATCAGGTCCTAAGAATACGCGAAGTACATTTTTATGTGCACTTTCTGAATTTCCTTAATATTAGAAAGGCCGGAAATTTTACTCAAGTTTATAAATATATTTTATACAAGAATTTTTATTTAAATTTGTTTAACTTGTTTATTTAAAGTTATTTTCTCTTCTATGTGACATTTAAACTTATCGCATAAAGATGTTCCTGATTCGAACCCCAATATATTCATATGGTAAGGGTGAAAATGACCCCTTACGGTCCTTCTACATTTAACACTTAACATACCGAAATATTAGTCATGCTTTATTTAAAATCAGAATTTTTATTGAAAAGTATTTCACTAGACTAATAAACATAATTCTGTTTAACATGCATTACATCTGTTTTATGAAGAAATTTCTGATGACATATGTATATTTGGCACTGTTCAAATGAGCGTTTACTGCTACATTTAGTGTTTTATTCCGTACAAAGCTAAACCCCAATTAAC
Source organism: Maratus speciosus (assembly GCA_963932465.1). Lineage (NCBI taxonomy): Eukaryota > Metazoa > Arthropoda > Arachnida > Araneae > Salticidae > Maratus > Maratus speciosus. The sequence continues at coordinate 235,751,676 of OZ010794.1, read as the reverse complement.
CCCTTGGACACCGGTATATTATACATAACACTTAGGTTTAATCCCAAAATGCCACAATCACATTAGAATTTTGCATTTATAATGTACATAAAGTAAATCTTTTGTGTTTCTTTTTCAAATGAATTTGCATTTAAATTCTGGTGTTAATTAAATAATTTCAATATTTCTGCAATAGGAGTACTTTGCCCCTGAAAGGCTTAACGTCTGTAGAATATAAAATCGTCGGCACCATTTCAAACTATCCAATGTGAAAACTGTGGGCTACTTTTTTTAACCGCTTGAGGGGCAAACAAAAATGTATCTAAATATTGAATTCTCACCGTAATAATAAAAAAAATATATTTTTAAATAAGGAAAAGCAATTTTCCAATGGAACATTAAACTCTAATACTAATGATAGCATTACCACAAACACCCATGCCTCCCCTACTATAGAAAATTCTAAAATTCCTACAAATTACACCAACGATATAAAAGGTATTCTTAATACCTTCAATGAAGTTAAGCAAATCTTTCAAATCACTAAATTCTTAAAATGTAGAAAGAACATATCAACTCAATCTAAGAAACTCGATAATCCGATGCAAAAACTGATGGTTATATTAACTGAATTTGATAAACCTGCAAGTCAACTCAACATTACTGAAGATTAAGCTCTTCAATTGTTAAACTTTTTTCCTTTTTTTGTGCTGTTTGTTTATAAAATTATTTAAAAAAAAAATCTTAAATTGCTTTTTTAATGCTTTTCCTATGTTTTTCTTCTTATATTTTACCTTTCTTTTTGCTGTACTCACCTTCAAACTACTAGACTGGTTGGACGCCGTCCTCTTGCTGTCGTGTTCCCCTCGGCTTCTGCGTTTCTCTGTATATATAGTTAGAACTCTCCTCACTGTAGCTTTTCTTATTTTGTAATTATTTTTTTTCCTTGCAGTATATTAAACTCTCTTGTAGATATGTAAATATTTAAGTTTTTATCATTTTTCTATATTGTTTGCATTGTGTTTAACTTTTTTTTAAAATGATATACTTATGTATGGTCTCTGAATTGAGTCTTTTTTTTTTATTGGGGCTTCCTTTGGTAGCGTTTTCGCCTGTCCTGGACTTTTATTTGGATCATATGGAACATTTTTTTTTCTCTTACTAGTTACACTAGCAATTTTTTCTTTTAAAAATTGTCTATCTTCTTAGCTTTTGCTTTCTTTTTATGTGGCTATATCCGCGTTTAAACGTTCTTTTTTCTAAGGCACCCATTGCAATGTAACACGATATATATTTAGCCTGGATGTAAAGTTGCCAAGCAACTAGGGAATCCAAACACCTGCTAACATTGTGCGATTGTTTCCAATGATTTTTCTCCAAAGCTAAAAATATAAAATTTAGTTAAAATTTTCTGGTGAGAATATTGTTCAAACTAGGTGGGATATATTTTATCCCACCGCCCCTCAAGAAGTTAATCTTAGATTTCTTGATTGGCCTCATATAATCCTTTAACTTATTTTATTTAAAAAGCATAACTTGAGTTTAAAATACAAACATTTAAACTGCACGACTTTGATTTATTTCATTGAAAAAAAAAAGTAAAAGGAGAAACAATAAATAATACCATAAACTAAGACATTTAACTGAAATATCAAAGTATTGTTTTTAATTTACCATGTGAAAAATAAAAAATGCTCCTGGCGAGTTTTAAAATCCTATTGGGGTGATTTGCACACTACAAATTTAAAACGACCAAGAACTCTTTGCTATCCTTGCAACATTTCTCATATTTTTTGTTGTTATGTATTACATCTTTCTTGACAAATACCGCTTAAATAACAAAGACATTTATGCTGCGACATAGACATTTATCTCCGTTTAAGTTTCAGTTGCAATTCATTCGATAATGCGGAGATATTTGAAACTATTTAGTAATTTTCCGTAATTGGATCCACGACTAAATGGCGTATTTTAGCTGCTACGATTTGTTGCAATGGGATGTTTTTTTTTTTTTTTTTTTTTTTTTTTTTGTGAAAAATCATTAATGATATCGACATTTATATTCAACTATATTGTTGCTGATATTCTTTTCGTCTCACCCGTAGACTCGAATACGGAAGATAAAAAAAAAATCTGATATCTTAGCTAAATACCGCCAGTCAGATGTTATTTAATTATCAAATACATATTATATTGCTGTTTTAAACCCATTTGGTCATTTAGAGTGATATGCAAGATTGGCGATTAACAATAATTTCGGTAACCTATCTTCCCGGCACATATAATACGTAAGTACCCAATCAACTGACGATTCAATTTAAAATTTGATTTATTAAATATTTTTACTCGGGTCGGATTTATTTACATATGTTGGATTTATTTACTTCCGTTGAGAAAAGATTGGCTACTTTTATGTTAGCTGTGAAAAGTGATAAATCGACAAACACTGTTCCCACTGCCATCGTTCGTATTGCATTAATTTAATTTGAACCACGCAGATTTCATTTCAGATACACTCATTTAAAAATCATATATCACACACACTTAAAATAACTATCTTCCTTTTACTTCATTTAAAACACGAAATAAATAAATAAATAATAATATCTTAAAGAAAAACCTTATATTTCAGTATCAAAGCATTGTTTAAAATTTACGTATGCAAAAAGAACAATTCCTATTGCCAAACAATACAATGATAGCAGGTTTTATTTTCTAAACAAATCATCCATTGCCATCGACAACCTCTTTCCCAGGACACGTTTAAAAACTTTTTAATGTTTAAAAAATAAATAAACATTAATCGATATTTTAATCCTCGCTGTCCCCCAACTCACTACTCGCGAAAAGATATTTCTACGGTAGAATTTGTAAGGTTTGCATTTTGTTTAAATTCCGCCTAAATCGAATCTCTCTCACAGAACACAAGTTCAAGAACTCTTTAATGTTTTAAAATTTCACCGCCCATTTTCGTTATTTACATAGCAAATTTTGTAGACAGCGCAATTAATCACAGCTTTTAAAATATTTATCCGTAATTTAATGAAGCGAAAAATTCTATTTTTAAAATGTGTTACAACAACTAACTGTACGAACTCTGATTATAGCACATTTTACTTTTGAAACGTTAGTTAAACGGTTGTTTAATATATATATATATATGTATATATATAAAGATTCACATCAGAAAAATAAAATAAAAATCTAACATAAAAATAAATGTTCATGAAGTATCGGTGTAAACATAACAAATTCACTGATCCTTCATGTTATGTTATTGCTATGCGCAGTGACGTTTAAAATAAAATAAAGCTCACTTTGCCGCGTTGGTTGTTGTCTTTTAAACAGACACAGATAATGGTTAATTGTGCTTAGCATTTAATATATAATTCATTTTACTTTGTTGTTCCAATTTCGCAACATATACACTATAAGGCCAAAGGTGACCGGTAACTTGCGATTTTAGACGTTTTGTTAAATATCTAGAAAAATACATGAGGAATTAACCTAAAACTGCAGGTGTGTAAACATTATAGTATAGGTCATATATTTCGGCGAAGATTTTTTTTTTCTCCCGAAACCCCATGCGGGACCGCCAACAAATTGAAGAAGAACGAATATCTTTTGGATAACCCTGTAAACACTAATGTAGCAAAAGCTCTCAAACTCGAGATTATTAATAAGTTGCTTATTGAAATATACTGTGTTCATTTTTATGAGGATATCATGTATATTCGTAGAGAAATTAAGGTTTTTATAAAAACAGGTACAAATTTCGCCATGTTTTTTGCTTATGATTTGCAGAGTTCTTAATAAAAAAAGACGTTATTTTCAGAAAATATGACGAACAATATTGTACACAATACTCTGCAATCAGAATTAAAAAATAATAAAAATTGGATGAAAAATGAGCAGATTTACTAAAAAATGTTTCATGCGCATGCGCGATTGCAATCAAAATATAGTGTGCATAATGTGTTAGCTAAATGTATAGAGCAACTTTTGTAAAAGTCTCAAAAACACAGTTTGAAAAGTCTGATAATAATCGTTTATAGAATAAGATCAAAATCCGTTATTCCCAAAATGAAGCAAAAAGATTAGGGGTTATATCAATATATACGTTGATTAGTGCCTATACACCATACACAATGTTGCACGTATTTGGATACAGCCCTCATCTTTTTGCTTCCTTTTAGGAATAACGGATTTTGAGCTTATTCTATAAACGACTATTATCAGACTTTTCCAACTACGTTTTTGAGACTTTTACAAAAGTTGCTCTATACATTTAGCTAACACATTATGCAAATTATATTTTGATTACGTTTGATCATGCGCAGTGAATCATTATTTAGTAAACCTGCTCATTTTGCATACAATTTTTATTATTTTTTTCATTCTCATTGCAGGGTATTGTGTACAATGTAGTTTGTGATATTGTCTGAAAGAAACTTTTTTTATATATAAGAACTCTGCAAATTATAAGCAAAAAACTTGGCGAAATTTGAAACTGTTCTTATAAAAACCTTAACTTTTCTACGAGTATACATGCTATCCTCATAAAAATGAAAACATGTTATTACAATAAGCCACTTAATTATAATCTCGAGTTTGAACGCTTTTGCTACATTACTTTTTACAGGGTTATCCAAAAGTTATTCGTTCTTTTTCAATATGTTGACGGTCATTTATGGGGTTTCGGGAAAAAATCTCCGAAATATATGACTTACACTATACTGTTTACACACCCGCAGTTTCAGGTTAATTCCTCATGTATTTTTCTAGATATTTGAAAAAACGTCTAAAATTGAAAGTGACCGGTCACCTTTGGCCATATAGTGTATAAACAAATAAGAATTTGACATTTGAAGTAATTTTTGGCATATTAATATCTTGACTAAAGCAAGTCTCCGAGTGGTCTCATTTAGCAGAAGTTAAGTCAAAACTTTTATAACCACTATTTTCTTACGAAAATTTTCGTGTTAGATATATCTTGGAAATTTGCTGATGAAATCGCTTTCTTATGAGCATTCTACTGCAATTCCTTTAGTAATCTAAAGTAAAAATAATTAAAAAAATAGGTTGTTGCTAAAAAATTACCGATGCGAAACCTGCTTATGAGAGCAATATTCTGTTAACCATGTTCCAGACGATTGCACACCGTGTGTGTAGTGCATTTCTGAGTCAAGAAAACGGGCTGCACACCGTGTGTGCAATGCTATTCAATTAGAATTACCAGTAGGGCTGACATTGGCGACTATTTTTTTTTATTTCAATCTCTCATCACTTTCACAAAACAAAAATCATTCACGTACACGTTGACATCATGTGCAAAAGAAATAAACGACAAGGATTTTTTAAATAGTAGTGTAAATAGCCCCCGCTGTCAACTCTGTATCGGTCAGTATGGAAATTTCCGTTTCTGAGGGTCGTTTCCAAAACAATGCACCGTCTCCGAAGGGTATTGTGTACAATGTATTATAAGAGTATTGTATTATAAGAGGCGCATTATTCATATTTATGCTTCTTTACTTTTTTAACCCTTTCGAGTGCAGTGTTCTTAAAAAAGGACACCTAATTTTAATTCCAGAACTGAAAAAGGACAAAACGACGCCAAGAATATTTAATTAAAATTTTCGTATTATATTGTACACGAAAATAAGCAAGTTCGTATTTTCTAATAAATTCGTTTATAAATTCCGGTGTCACCATTATTTCATCGTTTATAAACAGAATAACTCCGCGCCGGTAAGGTTTAGCACATTGAGGGTCACAATACAGATTTGCCAGTTTGGCCTCTCTTTTTATCCAGATATTAACTGTTCATACCTGAAATAAAGAAGAGTATCTTACGTTTTATTTAATATAATACTTTTAGCGAAAACATAAAGTAAAAGATCTTCTTTCGTTTCCGGTATCAATTTAAAATTTCTGAGCGAAAGTGTTAAGCTTTCTTTATACTTCGTACACACTAAATATACATTTTTATATATGTTATTCATTTTAACATACTGTAATCTAGCGATTTATAAAAACAAATAATAATAAAAAAAATTACATTTTTAAGTATTTTTTTGTAATTTATTTTTGTACATCAATATTAATATCTTGACACGTCACTTTGCCGACGGGAAATTATTATCAAATCCGAAATTTAAAAAAAAAGTAGAAGCTCCTCCTATTTCTGAAAGTCCTTTGTAAATTGGTGTTCTGGATATGTTTGCTAAGTTTCAGTGTAAATATCTTTCAATGTGCGAATTTAATATAAAATGTTTTACAACCTAAAACAAATATGGACAATATGATATAAATGATATGTCTGTAAGGTAGAAGCCACGCCCATAATCAATGATGTTTTCTGAATTCCCGTTTCCCGTCGTGAGTATGCTAAGAGCACACTATTCTTTTAATCCTTTGATTACGGTGTTGGGATACATGTCGTTCCAGATACTATTTTTTTATTGTATCTGCATCAATTATTGAAAACTAATCTCTACCATAAACTTATACTAAGATGATTTCACGAGAAACCTACCACAAAGATTTTTTTTTACAGAAATTGTAGTACGAATGATTATAAGAATAGTCGTCAGTACTAGTCCGCAATTAAAATATTAAGAGTTATCATACATGCATTATTCGTATTTATACTTCTTTATATTTTTTAAGTTTATACTGCGTATATACGAAAAATATATTCTTATGCAAACAATTTGAAATTTTTTAACTCATTAAAGCCGGTTGGCAGGAAGACTTGTTACATAAGGCGAAAAAAAACTTTTAAATTTGAATACATGTATTTTAGTTAGGAAATTTTCACATTATCTAATCTCAAATTTTGAGCGATTAAATAAATCAAAATTACAATGTGGAAAAACTGGTGTAGAAGAATTAAAAGAAATGTAAAAGATTCTTGTCCTTAATGGATTAAAGATACGTGACACTATCCCCAATAATTCGAAGTCGGGCATCATTTGTATTTTTATGGCTGGTGTTTTTTTCAATTATTTAAAAAAAAAAAAACAGACGGAAATGTTTGTTTAAAATAATGTCTTTAGTAAATTTCTGTACATAATATATATATGAATAATCTAAAATGAATATAATTACATTTAGACAAACCCGTTTAACCCCTTAACTGTCCTGCCCGAGTTCCATTCGAGCAAAAGAGTTTACTATGTTCGATACTAAAAGATTTTGGATACCACTAAATTTTAACTATAGTCTTTGTCTTGTTAAATGGCATACCTTTTTCGATTGTACAAAGACAAGTGTTTCAGTTTAAAAAAAAAAAAAAAAAAAGTGGTGTCGGGTTTATATTTTTAATTTATTTTGTAAAAAAAAAAAAACAGTTAACCCTTTCAGGGGCAGAAAAAATCTGTTCGTAAACTGATGAAATAATTGACTGACACCAGAATATTCAAACGAATTTCTTTCTAAAATAAAAACCCGCTAATATGCACTTTCATTACAAAAGCAAAATGTTATTAAAATATTCTTGGTGCCATTTGTCAGTTTTTTAATTAAAATGTGGTATAATTTTTATAAGGACTCCGCCCTTGAATGGGTTAAACTATAAAATATTTTCACCCATTTTACGAGCTGCAAAATTAGAATCATGGCTAATACGACAATGGTGTTACGAATAAAGAGGGGGAGTGTAGTGTCTACCAATTGCGAATGAAGTAGCTGAAGATGTTATCACAAGATGGCGGCATTTTTTATTTAAACATCGAATCAACAGTTACTGATTACCGCCGAAGCAAATTTCCAACGGTAAGTTTTGAATAGAAAATATTACCTTATTTTAGCGGCTTCTCCATGAGAAATTACTCTCACATATATCGTAAAAAATTATATACCGAATCAATAAAAAATGAAAGAGAAGGAGACAATTCTATAAATGTAGCCTCATTTTAAATTTTGCAAGAGCTATGCTCCTTTAATTTAATTTATTTAATTTAATAATTTATAAAATAGCATATTTGCAAAATTTGACAGCTTAACGAAACAACGTTGTGAAACGAAACAAAAATTTTATTCCCGACCACTGTGTAGCAATTCCTGAATTTTTAATATTTTCTGGTATGTGAATTCTTAACAAAATATAAAGATATATAGTTTTAAAATTTAAGGGCAATATTGACTATATTTTAAATTATATTATTGCACTGTTTGCGCACTCTTTGGAATTTCCAAGGACTCTGGCACCACTATAAATGATAAGAAAATTTACATTTTATTTTTAAACCACAGAATTTTCAATCCCACCTTTATTTACAGATTTTGCAATACTTTTGATACTGCAGTAAAATACTTTGAAAATACTGTTAAAATTTAGTGGTAATATGTTGCGAACACTGGTATTATATAATTTTCGCTTAGAATATCCCGTAGCTTAGAAATTGAGGCATAAATGTCTAAAAAAGATCTTAACCGTAGGCAGGGCCTGATTACCAACGGGGCACACTTACACCAATAAAATTTTAAAGAAATTTTCGTCTTATCTAAACGCCGTATTCATGTAAAATTTTTGACATGAATGAGGCAAAATTTTCTGTTTCTTTTTACTGGTGGGAATGTGCCCCGTTGGTAATCAGGCGCTGCCCGTAGGCTGAAACCTTTCTAACTCCTTAATTCTCGCTTCCGTCATTTTCACGGGCTGTGTCTTTTACTCAAATTGTTTGATTTCCACCAGTTTTATAAAATAGTGAAATTGGCTATATTTTAGTATCGTTTTTCCTGTCATTAAATAAGGTGAATATTTCTTTTTTATAAAAGTGGTGCAAATAAGCAATTTGAATTTTTTAACCGTAATTTAATTCGAGCATTAACCCCTTGAGGGGCAAGCAATTACGTTTGTGAAATGCTGAATTCTCACCGGAATCTTTGAAAAATTCTATTTCAAAATAAATAAACCCAATTTTACGGCTGTTTTTCACCAAAGTTAGAAAAGTAAAATTTAATAAAATTTCTCTGGTGTAAAAGTTCATTAATCATAGGTGGTATATAATATATACCGGTGCCCCTCAAGGGGTTAAGGGGTTAAACAAAAATAATACTCTTGAAAAACGGAGTTGTGAATCAAGAGCAGCAGATCTATTATTTAGAGTCTACCAGTTGCGAGCGAAGTAACTGAGGAGGTTGTCAAAAGATAGCGACTGATTTTTTACATCGGATTAACACTTTCTGATTACCCATGAAGTAAACTTCCACCAGCAAATTTTGAATGGAAAATTACACTTTATTTTAGCGGCTGATTTCTGCAAAATTTCTCTCACAAATATAGTAACTGTTTTTCACAAATATAGTAACATTTTTACTGTTTGGAGTTAGCCAGGGTATTATAGTATGTTTCACTGATACTGACAGGAGGTTGTTTAACCCCTTCGGGACGGGAGCCTTTTACGAAATGTTTATTCTTTTGTCACCGTTTTTTAAAAACAGAAATTTGTGTGTTCTTGAATTGAGAAAACGCGCTGATTAAATAAGGCAAATTTTACAGTAAAATTTTACTGGTGAGGAAAAACAAGGATTCTGAGCGCTTCATGCGGCACGTATACTTGCCGCTCGTCCCCAAGAGGCTAAGTTGTCACATTATGGCGGAAATGCAGGGCCTGACTTCAGCAGAAGTAACCTTCCACCAGCTAAAATAGATATATCTTTTGTGGCCATAATTGAGGCGTTCAGAAGTCAATTCGACTAACTCCATTTTAAGTAGCGTTTTTTTAAACAAAGGAACACTGAAAATTTTCTGTATTATAATACAATGATAAAAATTTACCCTTGCTTAAAAGAAAAGTAACGAGCTGATCGAAACATCCTGAGAAAAAAAAAAATATGATATCCTCTTGAGAAAGCTCGCATTTTTCGCACAAACTTTACCATTTTTAAGATTTAGGCTCTTTTTGTGTCTATAAAACTTTAAATATATTCATTTATTTTTAAAACTAAAAAAATATATAGAATTTTGGCGTGTCCAATATAATGGACATTGGAACTTAGTCCTGTAAAAAACCATATTACTGAATTACATGATTCTGAACGAAAAATTCTTAGTTGCAGGATTTTCTTTCGTTATAAATATGTTTTTATCGTTCATTCATCACCTTTAAATACTGCACAATTTTAAGTTTTTCATTATCAAAGCAAAAAGTATTTTTGAATGAAATTTATTCGAAAAGTTTAAATCAATTTAGAGACTTTTTAAACAGTTTTTAAAAAAGGAATTTAAAAAAATCTATGACATCAATAAAAGTTTTTTTCTAAAAAAAAATTATAAATCATTAGTGGTACGGATTAGAGGTCTGCACTGGCCGAAATTTCCAAGCCCGGGCCCGACCCGACTCATCGAAAAAAAATTTGGCCCGGCCCGATAAAAAAATTAAAAGTTCGGCCTGAGCCCGGTCCGGCCCGTAGGAAAAGTAATATTGGCCCGGCCCGGCCCGCTAAAAATCTTAAAAGTTCGGCCCGAGCCCGGCCCGGCCCGGAAAAAAGTTAAAATATCGGCCCGAGCCCGGCCCGGCCCGGCCCGGAAAAAAGCTATAATCTCTGCCCGAGAAAAAAAAAAAAACAGCCCGAGTGAATTTTTTACAAAACATTGATTTTTACGTCGATTTGGTTAAAAATTTGTCTCGTACGAGATAGCTCTGACCAAAAATATTTATCTTAACTTTTTTTTCTCATGTTTATAATCTTCATTTTTAAAGAAGTGACACAGACTGCGATATTTATTTTTTTTTTAACGAATCTCTATTTCTTGTATGTAAATGTTTAGGTTATCATTAATATTGTTAATCAGTATTCCATGCATTGACATACATGTATTCCATGTATGCCAAAAATCTGAAAAATTCTATACAGTAAAATCTTCTAAGACGGAATTGCGTAGAAAAGAAAAAAAATGCGTTATAGAGACAAGTTCCATTCTTAGCAAGTGTAAATGTATCATATATTATTTTTTTACGTATTAGTATATTAATATTGCATGGATCAACACGTTTTTCAGTTTAAAACAGGGTTCCGTCATAGGCAGGTCAATTTTCACACGTTTTACTATATTTTAATTTAGCTATATTTTAATAAGCGTAGAAATATACTATTCTTTAAAAAGAAAAAAAATTAATGTATAAGTGTAGAATAATGGCAATTTAAAAACGCATGCATTTTTTGCAAAAAATTTTGGTCCAGGCCTAATTTGACTGATCTTTGAATGGATTTGGCCAAGCTGATACAATGATTTTCATACGGGCTGAGTCAAAACTAGGACTGAAAAGCTTGGTCCGTGAAGACTAGGAATGAAACCAATCCCGACTCTGTACAGAAAAAATAAGTTAGGTCCGTCCCGGTCCGAGCCTTAGAAATAAAATATGGCCCGGGCCCGGCCCGACCCGAGCCTTCAGAAATAATGTACGGCCCGGGCCCGGCCCGAGAAGAGTGGATCCCGAGCCTGGCCCGGCCCGAGTGCCGTGAATGAAAATCGGCCCAAGTCCGGCCCGTGCAGATCTCTAGTACGGATATCACAATTGGCATTTGGGTGCCAAAAGGAAATTAAAGAGAAATAAAATGCAGTTTATTTATTATCTTAAATTATTATCTTCAGTTCTTTAAATTTTTATTTCTGTTTAAATCCGATTAAATTAACCTATTAATTACAAACAACATACGAACAGTAAAATAATATAAAAAGCTTGCAGTTATTTTTTATAGTTAAACGAATATAAAAATACAAGTTGAATTACATGCACACAACCTTATTTTATTTTATACTTATCAAGAAAGATAAGATCGCTATATAGGCTTCAGAAACAAGATTTTTAGCATCAAGTTCCTATTTTTTTCACTCCAAACTTTGCTGACATCAGAAGTGTGTTTTTATCGTTCATACGCCACTTCCAAATTTCACATAAATTCAATTTTTAAATCGTCTGTGTACTTTAAATAAGAAACGTGTTGATCAATTTAGTAATTTTCAAACAAATTTTAATAACATATTGTTTTGTTTTTTAACTCTTCTCAACACCAGTCATTTCTTTGTAAGAATAATGATAATATTTGGTGGCACAGCTACCACAATTGGCAAGTAAGTGCCAAGAAGAAATTTAAAAAGAAGTCAAAATGATTTTATTTAGAATCTTATACTGTTGTCTATAATTATATTTTCTTAAAATTTTTGTTGCTAATTAAGTATGATAAAATTTATATATTCAATTACAAAAAGCATACTAACAGAAAAATAATACCAAAAATAGTTACAATGAATAAGAATAAAACATAATAAAAGCTTAATTACCTATTTTTATCAAATGCTGAAAAATAAATAAATATATATATATATATAACTGAAATCAAAAATTTAACAATCTACTGATTTAGAACAAGTATTTTATCGTTAAAATTATACATTTTAGGATAATATTTAAATATTTTTTTTCATTTAAGAATATATATTATTATTTATTTCAATACTGTGTTGATTTTTAAGTAAAAATTAATGTCTCTCTTCAGTATACAAAAGGAGTCTAATTTGAATAAAAACAACTGATGAAGACCCAACGTCCAATAGAATGGACATTAAAATAAAAATTGTCTGTTCTCTAAAATATACATTAGATTACTTAAACTGCGATGCCATTTCATTTATACAACACTTAAAACTAAATGTCTGTAGAATTAATATCAAAGTACCTTTCAAATATATGTAAAATTAGCATTAAAACTGTCTGCTTACCTTCAACAGTCTTTCTCTTGTAACCTGCCACTTTCAAATAACTAAAATACACATTTAGTTGCAATTTTTTTTGTTGTTGTTATTTCGGCGTGCAGATAGAAGAACTAGACTATCTAGTATAATGGACAGCAAGTATTTACAAGTTTCAACTGAAATTAAGTATTTTAGATTAAAAATATAATGTCCAACAGAATGGACGCGGGGTCTCAGGAGGTATATAGATACAATATTTTTATAGTTACAATAACTTTAACTTCTTATACTAAACATTTTCATGGAGTTAATCGATTTGTACACTGAACGACTCAATTATGACTCAAACTCTGCACTCATAAGGAGATTAAGTAAGGCGAAAATATATACTAACACGTTAAGCGCCACTGACACTGAACTTTCCGTTAAAAATGCGTCATTCACCGATGACTGACGGTCTAAAATATGATATAAAACTAAAAATGTATATATTGGTTTAAGTAATTACTGAAAATGTATTTAAAATTGACTTACCTTTTATTTATTACAGGATTATACTTTCTTAAGGGAACCGGGTAAGCTCTATCGCGGCTATGTTCAAATACACCAACTTTATGTACCTTTTTCTCAGAAATGGTGGAAGAGGTCTAGATTTTTTAGAGTAGTTTGAATAACATGCTTTACTATTTTAACGGACCATTTTGTTTCTAAGTGAAACTGAAAATTAATTATTAATTATTTATTAAAAGACATCTTAAAATTAGCCTTTTGGGTACGATTTCACTGCCTAAAATAAATAATTCTCAACAAATCATTAAACCCCTGTGTTAAAGAATGCACTGTAACATAAGATAAGTATTTATAAAAATCTGAGTTCTTAAGTTTAATAGATATTGAAAAAAAGGAACACAAATCTGAAAAATAGAAGTTTTGGGAAAAAGTCAATTAAAGCTGTGAAGTAGTGTTGCCAATGAATTACTTTTTTTTTAAATTCTGATTTCTTTATCGGCACCACTTTTTTGAAATAGTAAAATTCGCCTTATTTAATAACATATTCATTAAGGCGAAAAGAGTGGGAATTTTACGACTTCAGAAAAGTGGTGCAAATCAAGAAATCAGAATTTAAAAAAAGTAGCCCACTCTTGTGAAGTGCTCTTAAAAGAATGAAAAAAAAATCCAACACTTTTTTTTCACAACACATCGTAGAAAAGATAAAAGTTTAAACTATTTAATGATATAAAAAAGTAAGAATCGATATTTTGGTTGAATGTCGCCTACCCGGTCCCCTTAAAAATTACTTTAAACGTTGTAAATTTTTCGGCTGTCGGTTTCAGTCACCGTGGCACTTAACGTGTTAAAATTTACTGGTGGAAGGTTGGCGCGGCTGCATTAAGGCAATACGTAACCGGTTGCAGTTGAAGGTTCACTATTTTGAGGATATGTCATTTCCTCTTTGTCCTTAGGTCCATAAATCGATATAAATAATGCTTTTTTTTTAATCTTGTGAAGCGTCCATAAAGACAGGTTCATATCTGGAATTTAACATGTTCAACCAAACAGAAGATATGGTTAAATGCATTTGGAACTTTCTATTTACCTAAACTCTTAAAAAAAATATGGTAGCAATAAATAACAATTTTTTACGAAAGTAATTATTTTTTTTTTAATTTCTATATTGTAATATAGATAATATGTATATTGTAATATCTAGATATAATAATTTCTATATTGTTATTCGATAAATTCATATTTAAACATAGATGCCAACATCTCTTAACCTTTTCAAGGGCAAATCAATTCCATTTCTAAAGTCTTGAAATTAATGAGTGACACCGGAATTCTATACTAAGTTAATTTGTAAATAAGGAAAAACTATACTACAAACACATAATAAAGGGAAATCTTTTTTTACCAAAATTCTGGTGACAATGTGGAAGTTGGGAATTTAAATTAACTGGCTTCGAAAACATACCACCGCTCCTCAAAGATTTAACTTTTCCGTAGTCGGATCCAAGACGAGCATATTTCCTACCGGAAATATTATTTAATGAAATTTTTCAAAATGAAACCTGAAATGTACGTTATTAAAAGAAGTCCCATTTCCTTATATATATATTCCGGTTTGAAACATGTTTCTTTTGGATAAAACTCTAGAATAATTAAGAGATGTTGGCATCTGAGATTTAACACTTTCCGACGCTGTGTACCCAGGTCGGGATACCTAATTTTAATTCCAAACTTACGATCAGCACCAAGAATATTTCAGTAAAATTTTGCTTTTACAATGAACATGTAAAGTAACATGTTTTTAATATATAAAAATGTTGTTTGTAAATTCCGGTGTCAGTGAATCATTTCATCATTTTACAACAAAAATTGTCTGTGCCGGAAAGGGTTAAATGCTTATATCAGAAAGTTTGTAAATGTTTGTTCTCATTTCACGCGATTTGTTCAGAATTGATCAATGAATTGTGTGATATATAATTAGAGTTAAACATAACATCAGTGAGACCTAAGAAAGACCTGCTCCTAAAAGATATGTTTTCAGATTTATTCTATGAGACTTAGTGGAAGGACAACATATACCATTAAAGTAATGAAGCTATAAATAAATAGTCTTCTTAGTCTTAGATGACAACATCTGTAATTATACCGGAGTTTGATCCAAAATAAAGTGCATGTAAGGAAATATGGCTATTGTTTGTTTCAAGGAACTATAGATAAACAAGAACTGACATATCATTAACCCTTTATTGACGGTACTTATAAGGACTATTAAAATAACGTGTTACAAAATTAACTTAATACATCGATTAGTAGTAATACGGTTTAGAATGAGTTATTGATGTATTACTTTATCGTGCTCCAAAAGCAATATTCGTTACACAAAACAAAAAGATTTTTAAAAGGTTGATTTCTTTTGGCTTTGCATCTTTTCAGCTTTCTTGGCGTTGGTAGGGGGGGGGGGGATTTTCAATTCGGAAATATTTCTAAATTTATAATGTAAGAACATTAAATTTGTACATTTCCTAATTCTACAAAATACTAAGAAAAATATTTAAAATAAAAGATTTGAGTTGGGTTATAAATATTGACAAAATCCCCATACATTCAAATTTTATTAATTTTTTTTAATCCTTCAATCCTTCTAAAACCGTTCTAAAATTTATTGAAGGATTATGTAAAGTTTCTAATGTAGTTTCAAAAATTCACGAAAAATTCTTTAGAAGGTATAATTTTTGTGAATTCATAATTGCGTACACAAATAATTAAAATAGTGAAGATTCAACTGTATCCGCTTTTGTAGGGTTTGGTTACCGCCGGTGCAAATTTCCACCAGAAAATTTAAATAGAAATTTTCCCAATATTTAAACGCCCTATTAATACAGAATTTTAGTCTTAAATAATGGCAAAAATATATACTCATTTTTACTGGGGGAAGTTTACTTCGGCGGCAGTCAGCTACTGCGTTTCCGCGATATTATGACAACGTAGAAAATCTCCTGTCAGTGTCAGTTAAAAATATTATAATACCTGGGCAAACTGCCACAAGTTAAAACAAACGGTAATTTTCACTATATTTGTTAAAGTATGTTCCTATAAGTAAGGAGCTTAAATAAGACGAAATTTTATATTAAAATTTACTGGTATTAGTTTACCCTGGCGTTAATCAGAAACTGTAAATCTGATTAAAAAAAAAAAACAGCCGTCATCTTGTGACAACTTCCTCAGT
This sequence comes from Maratus speciosus, assembly GCA_963932465.1. Taxonomy (NCBI): domain Eukaryota; kingdom Metazoa; phylum Arthropoda; class Arachnida; order Araneae; family Salticidae; genus Maratus; species Maratus speciosus. The sequence continues at coordinate 235,735,261 of OZ010794.1, read as the reverse complement.
TTCTTCATCGCAACTGGTAGATAATATACTATATGTCGCCTCCTCAAAAAAAAACTCCATTGTTTGTTTACATTGGTATAAGGGCTGACTAATGTCCGGATAAACGTCCACCGATAAATTCGAATTGAAATTTCGGTGTTATTTATGACAAAATTCCTGCATGAATAAGGCGTTTAAAAAATACGAAAATATTTCTTAAATGTTATTAGTGGAAGTTTGCTCTTTAGCATTTTATCATACAAAAAACACTTTTTAATTTAGATTTTTCTGTCTAGAATTTATTGTTTGTCAAAATTATCATGGAAGGCATTTTTCTCGATTTGAGCTAGGTTGATGTATATTGAATTTAGATAGATATAAAATATGATATGCGGTTTCTAGGCGGATATATATATGTGTGTGTGTGTACTAATTTTTAAATAAAGAAGTTAAATCCACATTAGTGATGAAATTGCAGATTATTTTTCGTTAATTACATATGAAACGGGTTAATTTTCCTTCCTTTTAGAAGTTAGGTTAGTTTTAGTTTGGATTGAATTCATTCGAACTGACCTCAAACTGGATTTTAGGCTTTGAGTCGGTTCCAACCCGATCCACGCAGCACTTTAATATGCTCTGAGAACCAACATCAAGGAATTTTTTTTTTATCTAATACCCACATACATGTGAAGAATATGGTCTTAGATCTCCTGCGCTCCTCAAAAATCAGGAAAATTTTCAAAAAATGCCTTCTTTTATTTTTTTAAGTCCTGACACTTCATCTTAAAGAAAAAAAAAATGTTAAGCTCTAATAAGATTCTGTACCCAAGGTCGGTAAAAATGTGGGTGAATTTTTATGAATATCTTATTCCACCTTTGCTATTATCGAAGAAAATTTCTCATGCAAATACTCACCACTGCAGTTCTGACAGCTACAGTTTAACTCACACCTTGAGAACGGCAGGCAGAATTTTGAAAAACACCTTATGCCTGTGTTTTAAGTTCCACCAACGTACAAAAATACATTTACAGAATCTTAATAGCTAGTGTTGTTTTAATTCCTTTATCATTAAATAAGTTCCAAGATTCCTAATCCTGCACAATTTCAGTCTATTGCAAATAGCTCCTCATTGCGACCCATTTCCCGCCGGATTAATGACTAAGATTTTTTTTTTTTTTTTTTTTTTTTTAACTAATCTGTGAAACAGTCGGTTGTAGAAGTTGTGTACGAATCGACAAATTAATCGATTATTATTTACTATTATGATGATTGTTTTCGGTTGTAGAATTATCGAGAAATCGTCCATCATTTACAAGTACAGTAGAACCTCTTTTATCCGAAACCCCTTTAACCGAAACTCTCGATTAACCGAAATCCATTTTTAAAGCTTTTTTTTTTTTATTATTCTCACATCCCTTGTGTGCAAAATCAATTTTGAAAGCTTTTTTTTTTTTTTTTTTTTTTTTTTTTTTTTTTTAAACTAACTATCATATTTCTTGTGATCAAGCAGTCCGTCCTTTCCGAATTACGAGTACATATAAATGTTTTCGATCCCCCCTTTTTAGAGTTCCTTTGAATGTAACTTGAGCTGTAAGCTGCAGAGGGGAACGGAGAAATAAGCAATTTTGAAGATTTTGAATGCTTTTCCAAAGGTTTGGCATGGCTGGAGTAACAGAAAGACTGTGATACTGGTGAACTAATAATTTTAAAAAAATCCGTGATAGAGCTTCAAAGAAAAGGCAACTGAAACTATGACAAACAAAACATTTTTTCAAACCCTTGTGATATGCGTAAAATGTACTTAATTTCAAAATTAAACTTCAGGGAATTTACTATTCTTTCTATTTTACAATTGCTTTATTTTATTAAGAATATTTTTTACCGTAATATGAAATATTGTATTTATTTCTCTTTAATCTTAAAATTGAAGTATTCTCGATTATCCGAAAATTTCGATTATCTGAAAGAGGGTCGGTCCCAATTACTTCGGATAATCGAGGTTCTACTGTATGTATGGAAAATTGTACTTAATGAAAAATGTCTATCTATGTCTAAGAAAAACATTTATCAACAAAAGATTACTTTTGCAACTACGTTAAATATATCAGGATATAACAAAACTGTGAGAATTTTTGGGATCAGTTTGACTTAAGTTTTTCCTTTTTTCAAGTTAATTATCAATTTTATTTTCAGAAAGATGGCCATATTTCTTTACACAGAACTGTGGATGTCTTCTCTAACACAACTGAAGTAATATTTGGATTTGCTGAACGCACGAAAGCACATGTTCTGCAGTATCTTATTTTTATTGTATCAGAAAAATTGAAATATGTGCCAACTTTATACCACATACGCAGGCGTTCTTGTCTATCAATTAGATGAAACAAAATTAACAAATAAAATGATTGGTGCTTTAATGTAACTGAAAATCACATAAAGAAAAAAAATGTTTTTCTTAAATTTTTTCTAGTTGGAATATTTCGTTTTTTGGAAAATAAAAGAATATTTAAATTGCCTTTCTTAATGACTGCCAAAACTCTAAGGTTGAAAATTTAAACTTTTTAGCTGAACGTTGTTTGCCACCACAAACTCTGAAAGATATTTTTCGCTCTATATGATCTTAAAATTTTATGTCTTTAAGCTAGGACAATTTTTCAATTCAAAAATACTGGTGGATATGTAAATAACTTAAATATGTGCATTTATTTTGACCGTTGCGTGAACGCAAAACAAGCGGGTAATGGGTTAAAGTAGACTTCTTGAATGTTATTTTCAAAACTACCGTACTAAGTTTGCATTGATATAGGTTTTCTGCTAAATGTGATTATTTATTTTGAATTCATTGAAATGAACAGCTGCTCAATCTCACTGAACTTGTCTGATGTATTTTTTTTTTTTGTGTGTGTGTGTGTAGAAAGGCGTGCTAGATTATTTTTATACGATATGCTTTAATGTTTTTATTCAAATTATAGAAACCCACACACCAGAATTTTCGATATAAGGTTTTAACACTAGAACAGCTGGTAATTTTACCCAATTTTATAAAAATCATTTCACAAACGAATTTTTATTTAAAAACTATTTACCTTATTTTATTAGACTATTTTTGTTACAAATATTTAACATATCTTATGAAAAACATTCTGGTTCGAATCGACTCTTATCAATTCGGAAGGGGTCAAAATGACCCCCTAATGGCGGTTCTAGCGTTGATACGTTGAATGCCAAGCTACGAGTATACTCGTAGCTTTAATATTCGTGGCTTTAATTTATTACCTTCTCACCATTATTTAAAAATAAGAAAAATTGGCTTATTTATTGGCAGAAATTTAGCTGCATTAGTAAGGCGAAATTTACCTTTCAGAATTTGTGGTGGCAAACGACTTTCAAGAAGAAATTTGAAAATTCTCACTTTTTGCGGCAGTGAACGTGTTAATTGACTTGCACCTCTGAAAGAGTGTTACCCATGTAACAGGGCTGCCATAGGCGACTATTTTAATATTCTGTTCGCACCTCTATTTAAAAAAAAATACATTTTGTAGCATAGGTCTGTTGCAAGTGTTGTCAAAGTGTATCCAAAAGATTTTTGTTTTAAAAATTGGTGGGAAATAGAATTTAAAAATAGTCACATGTGGCAGCCCTGATGTAAATGCAAACATACCATTCATTATGACATTTGTTTAATAATTTAATTATTTATATAATTGTTATATCAATAATAAGTGCTATACATTCATTAATGAGATGCATTTCAGCATTTCTTTTTTGGAACATCTCTCTTCGAAATTGTAGCTCTTCTATATGAAAATGTAGCCTAACTATTTTGCTCTTTCGTTCGAAATTCTAAAAAACTTCTTCCTTTTTAACAGTGTCTTTTTTTAGACATCAAAACACATTTTCATTTCAGTCTGATTACTAATTATTTAATTAACATGCTTCGCAAACTTTCATTTGAATTTCCAACATTTTTCATAACATTTTAACACCTGAATTAGCATATTTTTCTGGAAGCATATAAAAATAACCTAATTAAAATACAAGTGAATTTTTTTAACAAGAAAAATCATTATCGATCAAGCGTAAACTGTTACTAAAATTATCTTTGTAACAAATAATGTATTATTCTAAAAAAAAAAAACATAAATGTTTAAAAATATTTTGAGGAAATCGTATTTCAGACATTATATTATATTTTATTTATTTATTTATTCATTTATTTGGATGATATTTTAGAATAAGCACGCCAGGTAAAATAAATTATAACGACGCTTCCTTTTTCAATTATATTATCTGACGTTCATTAAAAGTTATTACTCAATTTTTAAATAAACTCACTTTTTTTTCGAAATCGTTATCAATCTATGTTTAATTTGTAATTTTTTTTAACATTTTCTAACTTCTTTCATATTTAACCCCTTGGAGACGAGCGACACGTACCGGAAATAGGCCTAAGGATCCTCGCTTATCCTCACCAGTAAAATTTTACTGTAAAATTTGCCTTATTTAATCCGAGCATTTTCCCGATTTGAATAGGTACAAACTTCTGTTTTTTAAAACCGGTAGCAAAGTAATAAACATTTCGTAAAAGGCTCCCGTCGCGAAGGGGTTAAGTACTGTTTCCTAAATTGTTTGGAGTCTAGCGTTAAAGCTGATTTAATTTGTAACTTTTGGAGCCATTGTTTTGTAGTCTTTTTAAAACACAGCAATTTTGCTAATTTGTAGAATTCTCTGGAATCTTGAAATTTATTTATTTTATAATATATGCCCTTTTTCTAAATTGATATCCATTAATAGTTTTTTAGAATTGATATACTTAAACAAAAATTTATCACTCGATTCCAATACGCTAATGAAACGTTTTACGCTTTAAAGAGAGTCTCACAGACCTGTAAACTTCTAATTATTGATTCGAAACAATAACAAAACAATTTATTTTTATTTTTTCCTAAAAATGTCTTTTGTCGCATTATGCATGATTGTAAAGTATTAGGGTTTAATAATATTTTTAAATCGCATTTAAACTTTGTAATTACAAAGCATATTAGAGGGTCGTGGATTTCAAAAATTAAGATTTACTGATGTGTAGCAACAGCAAATTTTATAACAACTTTTCCAAGTATATAGGGTGACCAATAACGTTCTGTCCTCTCCATTTTTTTTTTTTTGTTTGTTTCAGAGCGATGACAGCTATTAAAGTGTGTTGTCTAGGTTTAGTAAAGCGGTTATGTTGATGCGACGAGACTGTTAGAGCGTTACTTAAGCCCATCGGGACCAAAGCGTTATAAGTAAGCGAACAAACTTAATGCTGGAATCAGGCGTAAATTAACATAGTTGCGCCACCTTGTGGACGGAGTGATAATTCAATACGCGAGCTTTTAGTGTGGCGCGTATTTTCTAAATCTTTAGTCACTCAAAGAAATGAATTTTGTTTCCAAATTTATTGCGAAATAACGGCGTAGCAAGAGGTGCATCCAGGTACATTTGACACCACGAAGTTTTCCTCGCCTTCCCAGAGGCACTTCACTTATTAATCAAGGTGAAAAAACTTTACAATTTTAGTGGTGTGAGTAAGAAAACAGTTAGGTATCTACCTGTAGTTCACACTCCATCCGCTACGTGGCGCATGACCTTGATTGATGTGACCTCGCTTTTAATCTTGCGGATACTTCTCCCATTTAAGATAGGACGCTTACTTATATCGCTTTGTTCGGGACTGGCGGCATTTACACAAATTTTATTTGGTTGGCACCACTTTTTTTCTTTCTTTAAGTTACCTTTACTTTAGCAATCACGAAAATGCTGTAATTAAAGAAATTAAATATTACTTTTCTTTTTTACTGGTGCCTAAAACAAATTCTGTATGCTCTTCTTGAGGGTGCATATATGCACCCATGGTCCCAAAGGGTTGACCCAAAGCGATATAAGTAAGCGTCCTATCTTAAATGGGAGAAATAACCGCAAGATTAAAAGCGAGGTCACATCAATCAAGGTCATGCGCCACGTAGCGAATGGAGTGTGAACTACAGGTAGATACCTAACTGTTTTCTTACTCACACCACTAAAATAGTAAAGTTTTTTTTCATGTTGATGAATAACTGAAGTGGTTTTGATAAGGCGGAAAAAACTTCGTCGTGTCAACTGTATCCGGATTCTTCTCTCGCTACGCCATTTTTTTGCAACAAGTGTGGTAAACAAAATTATTTTTCATAAGTGACTAAAGATTTAGAAAATACGCGCCACACTAAAAGCCCGCGTATGTGAATTATCACTCCGTCCACAAGGTGGCGCAACTGTGTTAATTTACGCCCGATTCCAGCATTAAGTTTGTTCGCTTACTTATAACGCTTTGGGGTTGACCCCTTGAGAGACAAGCAGAAATGCCTCTAAATATTGAATTCTCACGGGAATAATCGAAAAAAAATTATTGTTAAATAAGGAAAAGCAATTTTTCAACGTTCCCCCCCCCCCCCCCAATGTTAAAAATGTAAAATATAGTTAAAATTTTCGGGTGAGAATCTTGTTTAAATTAGAAAAAAAAAATATTTCACTTATTCCGGTGAGAATTCAATATTTAGAGTGATTTTTCTTTGCCCCTCAATGGGTTAAAAGAAAATCAAGCTAAGTATGATAAATGTACCTACATCAATAATCCATCATCCAGTCTGCATGTGCCTCAATGATGGACACATTTAGAATACTCCACTTGATGTTCTTATTAACATAAATAAAACAAAGTGTTTTATAGTCTAGATCTGTGGTTCCCAACCTTTTATCGCCCACGCCTCAGCAAAGCATACGTAAAGTCCCTATGTCCCTCCTTTATCTGTAAATTATGTATGTCTCTTATTATTTAAAAAGTTAACTCTATTCATACAGCGGAAGCCTAACAAAGCCTTAACAATAACTATTCATTTCACATTTTTAATTTATCAAAGGGCTGAATCTTTTGTGAAAAATGTGTTTTTAACATAATTTTATAAATGCAATCAAGTTATACGTTTTCGCATTTGGGCCAAAAAAAGTTCTGATGTACTTTTCTAAATTTACTCAGTGTTAAACGAAAAGTGTTATACGGTCTGAATTGTTATCTTCACAAAGTAACTTGAAGAGACACATTTAATCTTAAAACTGATAACACTCACACTTTTTATAATTAATGTTTTGACTTTTTAACCCTCTCGCTGCGTACTTGTTTTATCAAAATAGCTTCGCGACGAGCGCCTTATAAGAATGTTTATTCTTTTGTCACCAGTTTTTCAAAACAAAAACTTTTGTGTAATTTAAATGGGAAAATACTCCGATTAAATAAGACAAAATTTACAATAAAAAAAAATAACTGGTGGGAATAATTTAGGAGGGTTTATTAGACGAAAAAATGCTTCCCCGAGAAAATCTCGGGTTGCGCAGCCAGAGAGTTAACACTAGAACGTCCGGAGATTTTATCCAATCCTTATAAAAACATTTTAACACCAGAATTTTTATTTAAAAAAAATCACTTATTTAACCATCCGAAATATCTGTAGTTTCAATTATATTAATTTTATGAAAAAAATTCGAAACGAAATCTTATCATTTGATTGGGGTCGAATTGACACCAGCTGGACGTTCTAGTGTTAAGAGTTGGTAAAAAAGATTTGGACACTAAAATTTCTTTCTATGGCTAACACAATACACAATAAGCATCTCATCTTTATCAAGATAAAGTATCTATTATTCCCCATCACAACACATATTCTCTGTTTCCCTTTCTCAATATCATTAATGTTCTTCTATGTATTATCTGATTTTAAAATGTATATGCCATCATGTAAATTGATTTATTGTGCAGGATGCTTGCACGAGGGCCATAGATATTTACTATCTACCCATTTCGATTTCTAATACTATTTAAGTTTTATAAAGTTGGTAGTACCTCGTGGAGAGATATCATATGTTTTTTACGTTATATATGCTCAAGACAGTCAAATTTATCTATTTTTTTAAGCTGTTTCATATGTAAAAGAATCTTCGAGAGACTTATAGGGAGCAAATTGAAGTAGAAAGCTCTTAATAAATAATCGAAAGCGTTACGATAAATTATAAAATTCAACTATAATAATTAGATACTAAATTATTTCAAAATTATTTTAAACAATTACTCATGTAATTATTCTGGTTTTAAATGTATTTTAAAGTTTTCATTGGAAACTTTTTAAAATTCAATAGAAAAACTATTTTTTTTTTAAATTTTGCTTGTATTCTATTTATTTTTAATCTACAACAATACATTTAAAAGAAAGAAAAAGTAACTTATAGCTAATGAGTGAGCAACAAACTTGGAATTCCCCCCACCTAGAAAGTCAAATCCCCCCCCCACCCCCACCAATATAAGGAACCAATATGCTGTATCAACAGGGCATGTACATTTTCTTGATCGTTAGTGCTATTTTTTTCATAATAGTAAAAATGGTGTGTGATTATGTCAATAATTCCAAGATTATATAAGGCGAATATTACTTTCGATAATTCGTGTTATTTACATTCAAATAACTTGTACCAATCCAGAGGAACAATCGATCGATGATTCATAGTTAGAAAAAAAAATGTAGTAATACGATCTTACAACAGATGTTCGAAATGTGCAAACACTCCATCAAATTAACAATGAGTATAACACGAGTTTTTTAGATTTTTGTACTTTATATATCATTTTCAGAAATTGTACACAATGTATTCAATAGTTGATTCTGTAACATATTTTTGTAATTAAATACCGATAAATTCTATAAAAAATAGTAATAGAACAGCCTGTATCCTGGTTTCTTTTAAAACGGCTACAATACCAACACTTTTTACACGAGCTACTGCAGAAAATATTGTAAAACTACATAAATTAGGTATACTTCTTATGTACATATATGTATCAGATTATATTGGGTCGATCGGAAAGTCGTGTCGTGTTGGGAAAATCCATTCGTACCGGAAAATTTTATCCTTTAACTATTAGACATTGATTCCGATATCTAATGTCGAATAATTAGCGGGTAGAATTTTCCGGTACGAATTGATTTTCCCAACATGACGCGACTTTCCGATCGACCAAATAAGTGGCATTTATTATTATACGTATTTATTATTATAGGTATACAAGGTTCGCACACTCCTTGGAATTTCCATGGACTCTGACACCATTATTAATGATAAGAAAATTTACATTTAATTTTTAAAACACAGAAGTCGCAATCCCCGCCTTTATTCACAGATTTTGCAATATTTTCCTGCAGTGAAATACTTTCAGAATACTGTTAAAATTTAGTGGTAAAACTGTGCGAACCCTGGGTATATTAATAGAAAATGCATAAATACTTTAGAAGTCATTAAACATATTAATGTAAAAACTACTAAATCTTCATTAGAATATACAAGTCACCTAATTTGTGAAAATATATTATAATTGTTCGGCAGAATTTCATTAAAGATTGTTTTTAGTGCTCTTTTCAGATTTTGCATATAGCATATAATGTTTCCCAAGATTTTATATGACGTAGCTAGAAGTTTCATAAGAAGCTGAAAGGAAACCGAATTGTTTTTACCATCACGGTAATTCAATTTAAATATAAAATTTTCTAAGTTATTTTTCTCTACTTATTAGCTATACTTGGGATTTGTTTTATAAATCATTCATTCAATATAATCATAACAAAATATTTTTATTAAAAAATAATATATGTACTGAACTAACTTTGCATTTGAAATATTAAACATCTCATTTATTATTGCTCATTGTGTTGTGTTTTTTTGCAATGAATTAAAAAATATATATATTTAGCTGAATTTTACATTAAACACTTAACGGTCGCATCAAATTACGGTTTAAAAATTCAAATTGCTTATTGACACAACTTTTTTGGAAAAGAAATATTCAACTTCAAAGAAATATTCAACATTCAACGGCATGATTGACGCCCCCTGAGCACAGACACAAAAATGGCGGCTATCGTAGGCAAAATTTTTTCAGACTTTGTACGGTCCCCTTAATTTAGACACCAGTACTTTTTCAAAAGTTTTCTTTGAGTTATTTATTCTCAGAAATATAACGCAGAGAAAACTTTTAAACATTACTGGAATTCCATTACCAAGGACTTATAAATGCTAATAAATAACCGCGTAGGACAGCTGCCTTCTTTTGCTCAGCGTTCAGAGGGGCGGTGTGATATATTATATTCCCCCTAATTTTAACTAAGATTTCCACTAGAAACTTTAAATTAAATTTAACTTTTATAACTTTGGTGGGGAAAAAATCGACAAATTGCATTTCTTTATTTTGAAATAAAACTTTTCGAAAATTCTGGTGGGAATTCAACATTACAGAAACACAATTACTTGCCGCTGAAAGGGTTACACCTTCCTAACCCCTTGAGGGGAAAGCAATTGCGCTAGTTTAATGCTTAATTCTGACCGGAAATTTAGAAAAAAAGTTTTTTAAAATAAGGAAAAGAAATTTCACGACTTTTTTCCATCAAAGTTAGGAAAGTAAAATTTCATAAAATTTTTCTGGTGCAAATCTTAAAATATATCCCACCGTCCCTCAAGGGGTTAACACTAGAACGGCGGCGAGGGGTCATTTTGACCCTTGCCGAATGAATACATGTCGATTCGAACCAGAATTTGTTTTACAATATAAGATTTATATATGCTGCACAAAAATAACTTAAATAAGTATGTTAAATAGTTTTAAGTAAAATTTCTGATGTGAAATATTTTTTATAAAACTTGAGCAAAATTTCCCGCCGTTCTAGTGTTAAACAAAATAGCACAAATACACAAGATACAACGCGTGAAATCCAACAAAAAATATAAAAATTCATGCTCACATATATTCATATAAATAAAAAATATGTACGGCATAGAAATCGTTAAAAAAATGAAAAGAATAACCAGTAAGTTTCGCAGTTTAGAAAAAAACAGGATTTAATAACAAAAAACAAAAATAAAAAACAATTCATATGTTTAACAATTGTTAATAATTAAATAAGATTTTACTCTCTATTTGCACTAATTAGCGTCACATTTAAAACATACCGATATTTGCGTTATGCCATTTAATTAAATAAGCTTATTAAACATTCTATAACATTTGTTCTTAACATGTTTTTTTCAGACTTTATTTGCTTTGTATCGACATTTTTTTTTTCTTTTCAAATAAATTTTGGAATCTTACATTTACTAAAAACATTTATATATTTATTTCTATATTTTTATGAAGAAAAAACTGGCTATGAATTTTGTTTTTATAATTCACAATTATATTACATAGTCCTGCATGCAATTAAGAAAAAAAAAATAGCAATTTTTCATTTTATTCGTAAAAGAGTATTTTAGCATGAAATTCTTTTAATAGACTGTTTATAGAGGTAATGCAAAAAGTTGAAAGTTTTGTTGTTGTTGTTGTTGTTGTTGTTGTTGTTGTTGTTGTTGTTCTTAATATTTTATTATCTCTTAGAAATAATTAACAAAATGGTATGTAGTTTTTTTTTTTTTTTTTAACATATTTTATTATATTTATTCACATTTTTTTATGAACACTCTAAAATTTATCTCTAGTATCTATCCAGTCTCCAGTACCTATTGGGAGTTATCGAGAGAAGAATGACGCCAATAGCATGCAATTGTGATTTGCAGAAGAAGAAGAGCACATATGTAAAATTTCCCTTCGATTAATATATAAAAGCTGCTGATCCGAGTATGCAACTGTCAATCACAGTAGGAACTTAACGGAAGATGTTGAATTTCACTAATAGGGAAAAGGCTGATATGCATTTTATTTACGGAAGTGCAAATGGAAATGGCTCAGAGAATCACCGATTATACGGATAGGGGTTTCCTACCTCGCTTTTGTCTCTTATTCGTTCTTTGCTTGTTTTTGCCTCGCATAACAACATATCCAGTGTTCTCAGTGGGCTACTATTTTCAAATTCAGATTTCTTGATTAAAACCACTTTTTTGATATTGTAAAATTCGCCTTATTTAATGGCATATTAATTAAGGCTAAAACAAGGGGAATTTTACCTTTAAAAAAAAAGTGGTGCCGATCAACAAATCTAAATTTTAAAAAAAAATAGTCCACTGGCAACATTGAATATTTCCTTAGGCTACCTCTTTCACCTATGCGTTTTAATTCCGACCAGACAGTCTTTCATGAAAATTGTTTGTTTTGATGTGCACTATCACCTCTGAAAGTTTTGCCCATCTTTTATGAAGCACCCTATATATATATATATATATATATATATACAGGGTGTTCCGTTAAAGGGGTCCAATATTAATAGGGGTAATAGAGAAGATCACACGGAGCATAAATCAGTATATAATGCCTGGCCGGATCTCAATAATTTTCAAGTTACAGCAAATAGAATGAAAAATCGGAAATTTGTAAAAAAAACCCTCATTGCTAAACTATCGATAATGCTACATAAAAACGAAGCACCTATTTAGAAAGAGCAGTAAAAATCCTACGAAATGACATAAGTTGTTTTAGAATATTGAGAATTAATGGCGAGTTACAATCTCTGAAACAGTGAAAAAATACAAAATCAAATATTTAGCAAAATAGTTAATCGTTAATTCCAAAAATGCAACTCTGCCTACATCAAGGAAAATGTTATAAAATTTGGTCCATTCCGAAAGCTTTCGAAGAAGCTGACAATAAACCATATCAGTTTAATTGTATGGGAGAAATCAAGCAGTTCCCTAGTTACAACTCTGTACTGTTGCACGCTCGGAAAGGGCGAAACTCCGCCCATGACGATTGTAAACACCCCGTTTTAATATCTTTCAATTATACATTTTTCTGATCAACCTCTATCAATACCCTTTCATTATTCAGTCTGGTCAAGTGAATGACATATTGTGCAGCTCTCGCCTTATCTTAAAGCAAACTCCGTGACTGCTGCGTTTCCTCCATGAACTTTCAGGATGATGAAGAAGAAGTACTTTTTATGCAAATTTTCTATGTGTATAGGAAGAAAAGTGTAATAAAACAGCAGTCATCAGTGGGCGTTATGTTAAAGGGAGGCTGTTGTAAGTGGGATTGTAGTAAGTTGATGTATAATAATTATGCCGGAATACTCTAACGAAGAATATGCGGACATGCATCTGATGTACGGGCAAGCTCATGGAAATGCATGTCTAGCACAGCGCATGTACCGTGAGCAATTTCCAAGGAGACGTTGCCCAAGTTCGAAACTCTTCATAAAAATCGATAGACGATTACGGGAGACTGGATCGTTTAATATAGCAAGCATTGATGCAGGGAAACCTCGACATGTACGAACACCTGCAATGGAAGAAGATGTACTGAATATTTTTAAAGATAACCCCTCCACGAGTACACGAGCTGCTGCGTCTGAAGTCGGTGTTTCTCACCAAAGTGTGTGGCGTGTTCTGCGTGCAGAAAACATGCACCCCTTTCATGTGCAGCGGGTACAACTGTTATCAGTAACAGATTGTGCTCAGCGGACAGAATTCGTACGCTGGTTGCTTAATGTAACAGAAAATAATCCACAATTTCTGGAAAATATTTTATTTACTGATGAAGCAACATTTACGAGAGAGGGCGTGGTAAACACGCACAATATGCACACATGGTCATATACAAATCCGCACACTGTTTTCCCGTCGAACGCACAACAAAAGTTCAGTGTGAACATATGGGCAGGTGTCCTCGGCGATTATCTCATAGGACCATATTTACTCCCAGATGTACTCAATGGCAGTACGTACTTGGTTTTCCTACGGGATATCTTACCGCAGTTACTGCAAAATGTGCCAGCAACATTGCGCCACAATATGTGGTTTATGCACGATGGCGCACCGGCACATTTATTCATAGGTGTTCGCAATCACCTCAATTCAACATATCCTGGGAAATGGATTGGACGCAGTGGACCTGTTGCTTGGCCTGCACGCTCTCCAGACCTCAATCCGTTAGACTTTTTTGTTTAGGGACACCTTAAATCGCTGGTGTATGAAACGCCTGTGGATACACCGGAGGATTTACTAGCGCGAATCGTTGTCGCTGCAGGAGACATTCCCAACTCCGTCGGAGTTTTTCGGCGTGTTCGCCAATCTTTACGACGTCGCTGTCGGCTGTGCGATTCTGTTAATGGGCGCAACTTCGAACACCTATTATGATAATGTCCGTTCGTCTGCCTTCCGACATTGAACTGTGCAGCGCAGGCCAGAAGACTATGCTTCACATATGTCATAAAGTACGTGGAATGTAATTCTTTATTTGTCATTTTTCTTTTATTTTCAACACTTTTTGGCACAGTATTTTGTAAGTCACAGACTGTGGTGTACTCAAATTGTAAATTACAAAGTTTGTATGAATTAATTTAAAATTTAGTGTCTTTTTTAAATTTATAATTAATAAAATTATTATGCTATTTGTTATTATTATTTCCTATCATAAATTATTATGCACATATACATACAATAATTGTCCATGTAAAACGTGTACTGAAACTTCTTGCATAGTTACAAATCGCAATATTTTTAATTATTTCCGAATTTTTACCACCAGTTTAATTTTTAAGAATTTAACTTAAGCTTTATATCAATAAAAGACCACTTTAAAATGTAGACTATTATTGTAAAGTTATTTTGGTTCATTCAACTCTTGAATAATTAAAAATGTTGCATCTCAGAAGAAGCATGATCGAAAATGTATAGTTGAGAGTAATTAAAAAGGCGGTGTTTCCAATCGTGATGGGCGGAGTTTAACCTTTGCTACTGTCAAAGAAAGCGGAGTTGTAACTAAGAAACTGATTAATTTCTCTCACAAAATTAAACCGATATGGTTCATTGTAAGCTTTTTCGAAAGTTTTCGGAATGGACCAAATTTTACTACATTTTCCTTGTTGTAGCTAGAGTTGTCTTTTTGGAATTAACGATTAACTATTTTGATGTATATTGGATTTCGTACTTTTTTCACTGTTTCAGGGATTGTAACTCGTCAATAAATATTGCTATTTTAATACAATTGATGTCATTTTGTAGGTTTTTTCTGCTCTTTCTAAATATGTGCTTCGTGTTTATGTAGCATTATCGATAGTTTAGCAATGAGGGTTCTTTTACATTTTTCCGAATTTTCATTCTATTTGCTGTAACTTGAAAACTATTGAGATCCGACCAGGCTTTATATACTGATTTATGCTCCATGTGATCTCCTCTATTACCTCTATTAATATTGGACCCCTTTAACGGAACACCCTGTATATATATATATATATATACATTTATCGTGCTCATATTACATTTAACATTTTAGATATGGATTTATATTTTCTCAATTATAGTTATCTTGCCTATTGTAAACTGTTTAGGGGGGTTTGGAAATATAGCTGTAAACCCATGCATGTTACATACAAATGTATGCCAAAGAATGGATAATTAAAAGATAACGTTTACATTTTCGTGAATTTATGTCAATTCTGTACGGCAAAAGATACAATTATTGTAGATATTAGATACAATACATACCTGTTAAATATATATTAAGTACGGAATAGTCAGACCTACTTATGATAAAAGATTATCTTTTTTTTCATATTCAGCCCCATACCATTACACAACCACCACCATGTTGTCGGCTAAATATTCGCCTAGGTTCTTTACGGAGATCATGCTAATTGTACTTAAACCCATCAGGGCCATCGAGATGCCATTTTTTTCATCACTGAATTTGACATTCAGCCACATATCGCCGAATGGCATATGCTCTTTGGCCTACTGTAATCTAGCTTCTTTATGGTGTGGTTTCAGACATGGTAACAGAGCCATTTTACGGTTTTTGCTGTCTTCCGATTCCGAAACACATTCTATGAACAGTTTCTTTTTTTTTTATCTATGTCCTCAAACTGCATATTTTATTTGCAAAAGAGAATAATTACCAGTTGAAGGGAAGTTTCGAATGCGACGGTCTTTTCTAAGTAGTCACTCGTGGTCTTCGTGAACGGAATTTTTGTTTGAAATCATTCCTATGACCAAAACTTGATGAATACATTGGTTTGATCTTTTTAATGCATTTGCAATTTCAGAAACAGACTTAAGTGTTGCTCTCATACTCCAGATATTCTTTACCTACTCCTCTGAAAATTCTTTCGGCTTAGGTCAAACTCAAAAACAGCAACTGACTGCTTCTTATACACCCTTAAATCGTTTTCGTGCGCAACCGCTTACATCAATTTGTAAAATTTGCATTAAAAAAAATTGTGCTTAAACTTTTTACACGGTTATTTTTTTTCTATTATTCGTTATATTATTTCGTTCTATATTCCTTCTCACCGCCGCGAACTGATATATCCGTTCAATAAGCTGTAGTAGAAGCATTTTCTTAAATTAATATAATTCTATAACTATAATGCAGTTTTAAAATATTTTGTTATGTATAATACTCTATAATACTCTCAAGGCTTATACTCCAATACGCAATAAAAATATTTATGTCATGTTATAAAAATAATCTTTTTTCAGACTTTTTTATAAATTACAGAGAAAACAACATTACAATTCTGCCTTTTTGCTCGGCCGTCAGGAGTTAAACTCAATAGTTCGAAATAAATTTAAAAGATAATTTTATTGAACATGGTTTTAAAACTGCTATTATTAACATATACAAGACATATATAGAAACAAGCTGGAAATTGCTCGTCCAACGTGGCAAATGAGGTGCGTTCGTACTATAACTACTTTTATAATTATTTTATGCACCCCATATTGTACTGATTGTATATTTTTTTGAACTTCATAAGTGCATAGTCTGTAACATCATTAAAATGCACTTGCAATAATTTTTTTCCCATTCCCCGTAATGCAACGCAAAATTTTTAACTGTCTCTGTAATTAAACTATAGACCGATTTTCATAAAATCTGAAATGTCTCGACAAAATTTTGCAACAATTATATATTTAAAATTTCAGACCATTCGGAAGGCTGTAACATCATATTCGTTGGCTGTAATGTAACGAAAAAATTTTGACTGTCCCTGTAATTAAACTATGCATCCGATTTTGATAAAATTTTAAAGGGCTCGACAGAATTTTGCAACAATTACATGTTTAAAATTTCAGACCATTCGGAAGGCTGTAACATCATTCAAATGCACTTGCAATAATTTTTCCCATTGGCCGTAATGTAAAGGAAAACTTTTGATTGACCCTGTAATTAAATTATGCATCCGATTTTCATAAAATTTGAAATGACTCGACACACTTTTGCAACAATTATATATTTCAAATATCAGACCATTCGGTTGGGTAGTTTTTGCTCTGTTATATGCGGACAGCCAGACGGACTGAACGACGAATATAGGTGCTACGTATTTATATAATTACGAACGCACCTAATAATGGGATTATTTAAAGTCTTATTTCAAAATTGTTATTGTGGTTAAACTATTCACAAGCACTGTATAATGAACATATCACCATTGAGGAAATGTACTTGTTACTTAACCCCTCGGGGACGAGCGACATGTATATGTGCCGCATAAGCTGCCCAGAATCCTTGATTAGTCCCACCACTTATTTTTTATTGAATTTTTGCTTTATTTAATTAAGGCATTTCCCGATTCAGATTGGCAAAAAATTCTATTTTTAAAAACCTGTGATAAAAGATTACAATTACAGAAAAAGACGCTCGTCCCAAAGGCGTTAAGATGTACTACCGTCTAGTACAGTGCAGAATGAATGATTTGAATATTCGAGTGAATCAGCTGGCCATACGCAAAAGCAGGCTGCTAATCTTTTTTTATTCAATTTCTACCAGAAATTTTGTGTCTAAAAAAAATTGTACATTTTACTTAGAATTATTTTAAGAAACCTATATAAATATAAAAAATCTGAAGATTAACAAGTTAACTGAAGATTAATAAGCTACGAAGGTTGGCAACTATGATTTGGTTTCATTTTTTATTACTAATTATGATGGTAATTGTTTAAAATATATTCAAAGGTTTAATATTACGTTTTTGCGCATGTTCGAATGATTAAATCGATAGTAAAATCCTTCATTGTGACTATCACTACTACCAACAGTTGACATCTAAATGCACTTACGTTTAGGAACAGAGTAAACGTATTATCTAAAACATTTCTATAAAATATCTATAATCGCCTCATTGAAATAATCTCAGAACTACCTGACTGCGATGTTTTAGAACCCGTCATAGAAAACACCCTAAAAATTCCATGGACTATGAATAAGAGTGAAATGGAGTCCCTCAATTTTTGTCGAAATATCTTCTTGTACGTAGCATTCATTACAAAAAATAAAATGCCATCTATTGCAGCCGTCTGGAGAAAAGCACTTTCGAAAAATGTTGGTATATTCTCACCAATCATAACCTTCAGACCCCAAAACCACCCTCCGTTCAAATGTGACTTATATATATATATATATATGAAACGATAAAAGCTAAGTCCCTTTTAAAATTTGAAATCCCCGTTTTAAGAAACAGAAATTTAAATTTAGAAATTAAAATTAAAACTTTTAAAATGCTTTGGTAATTGTGTCTCAATTGATTGAATGTCTTTGCCCCTGTTAAATTAACTTTCCCGCATCACATCTTATAACTTTTAACCCCTTCGGGACGGGAGCCTTTTACGAAATTTTTAATCTTTTGTCACCGTTTTTTAAAAACAGAAATTTGTGTCTTCTTGAATCGATAAAATGCGCTGATTAAATAAGGCAAATTTTATAGTAAAATTTTACTGGTGAGGAAAAACAACGATTCTGAGCGCTCCATGCGGCACGTATACGTGTCGCTCGTCCCCAAGGGGTTAAAGATCGTTTTGGCACATTTCATAAGGATACTTTTGCTGGGTAAGTGCAATTTGTAAGTCTTGCTGCATTCAATCGGCCGAACTCAGCCACCGCCTTTAGCCCGGGCAGTCAATCATTCAGCTAACGACCAATTAAATTTTAAATACGCCTCCATTTGACTTCAACGACCCCTAGCAGAAATAATGCCAAATACAGCATATTTATACCGCTGCACGGGTCACAGGACAGAGCTTTTTACCATCAAAAGAATGCACTAACTCCACGTCACTCGGCTCTCCAGGGATCGACTTGCGATCCACCTAAGTTCCCCTGTCCATAAAGAAGTAACTGAACAGCTCTCAAGCCAAAAGGGCCCTGATTTCTCAAAAGGATGTATAACCCCTTGAGGGGTTATTATTTAATTTAGTAAAAATTTTCTGGTGAGAATCTTCTTTAAATTAGGTGGGATATATTTTATCCCACCGCCCCTCAAGGGGATAAAGGATTAATAAATCAGGTCCCCGAAAACATTGTGTCTTTCTTTACGCAAAGACTCACATAAACTTTCATTAATTCTCGGATACCACTCACGGCGACTACCTAACGATGCTAGCAGCTCAGAGGGAGCGATCCTACGTCGGCCCGATCTACACCGAAACAACGGGAGTAGCGCGGATTCAATACACACACACACACACACACACACATATATATATATATATATAGATAGATAGATAGATTTGTGGGGAAGCTTTTCCTTTAACCCTGCGTGCCTACTCTTTACAGTGCCATCTATTTTTCTCCCGTAACTGCCGATCAAGGCGCATTCAATGTGTTTGTTTCCTTTCCCGATGAACAGACAGCGCGCATGCGCTTAAAGGTTAGATTTTCGGGCTACAGACGTTCTTTCGCGAGAGTGTGAGCAGGAACTGAAACGAAATGAGAGATGACGGCGAGGAGAGAGAGAGATGTGTTTTCGGCGGTAAAACAGTAGAATGATGATGTTTACGTTATGATAAAGTGCTGTGATCGTTTTCGCAGAATAATGATGTAATTAAAATTACGACACTTTCTTTTGTATATATTCCTGTATATAGTTTAACCTTCAATATAATCTAGTTTAAAAGTTAAATGGTGTCAGGCTCAAGTTTTTTAAATGGTGTTTAGTGTTATTTAATGAGTAATTACAAGCCCGAGTTCCCACATTTGGTGTCAAGAACTGTGATGAGAACGTTACGCCCACAAAGCTAATATTTGAATTTTTGTTATGAAATCACTATTTAAGCGTATAAAAAGTAATAAATATGATGGTTTTGGCTGGCTGATAGCTGTATTGTGATTACTATGAAGCTGGATATCCTTCTATGAAGTGAGTTTATTTTGTTCTTATTCAATATGTCAAAGTTAATTGATTTTAAGGAATTAGAACTTTCATTGAAAGCGGAAAAGTCTTCGAGTATTAAGACGTTGCATACATTAATTTTTAGAGAAGTCGGTGATAGAAATAATAGACGTAGAATTCGAAATTTTACTGGCTTTGCTTTCGAAATAGATTCGGATGAATATAACTTAAAATTGCAAGAAATTAAAGATAGTTTTTTTGTTAATGATTTGATTACTATTTGCAATGTTTTATGTATAAATAATTCTGGAACTTTCGATGAAATTGCTGCCAGAATAATTTCTTCGTTGTGTGATTTTAATGTATTGAAATATAATTTAATTCCTGATGAAGGTGCTCTTAGTGATGATGAGAGCGATGATGAATCGAGTAAAAATAATGATATTTTGAGTGTCTCTGAAAATAATTTGAGAAATGATTCTGGTAGTTCTAGTTGTGAAAATAATGAAAATCAGAAAATTCTAATTCCTGATTATGTTCTTAAACCATCCATTTCCATTTACTATATTGAAAATATGGTTTCTGAATTTGATGGTAGTCAATTTCAAAATGTTGAAAAATGGCTTGCCGATTTTGAAGATACTGTTTCTTTATTTAATGTTAGTGATTTGCACAAATTGATTTTGGCTAAACGCTGTATGACAGGCAAAGCTAAATTGTTTATTGAGAGTGAAACAAAAATAAATTCGTAGTCTAAACTGAAAGCATTACTTATTTCTGAATTTGGTAAAAGGTGCAATTCAGCAAAATTACATGAATTACTATCTAAAAGGAAAATTAAACAAAACGAATCGTTGGACGAATATTTTTTAAGCATGAAACAGATATGTTCAAAAGACAACATAGAAGATTCTTCACTTATTCAGTATGTGATTAATGGAATAAACGATCCTGTTTTTAAAAAATCCTTTTTGTATGGTTGCCCAAATATTGTTGAATTTAAAGAGAAACTTAAAATTTATGATAAATTGCGTGCCGATTATGATAGTAAACCTGATGTTGATGTTAGGCCTAAGATGAAACCAGAAGTTGAATTTAAAAACAAATCTAGACCCAGTAAACCTGAGATACGTTGCTATAATTATGGCGATAGATTCCATAAAAGTAATCAGTGTAGAAATAAAGATAAAGGTCCCCTCTGCTTTTCTTGTAATTTATATGGCCACAAATCATTCAAATGTGTTAAAACCAAAGATTCAAAGTTGCCTAATGATTCTCAAGTAAATGTTCTAACCTGTTCTCAGAATTTAGTTTTTAAAGATGTTGTTGGAATGTTATTCCATATGGAAGGCATGAATACGAAATTCCTCAATAGGTAAACAATAAAAAAAGTTAAAAGTTTTACCTTTATGTTTTGATGTGTTTCAATAGAAATATATTCTTCTTAGGATGAACAAAAAACATTCATTAGAAGATTGAATACACTAGAATAATATATATGCTGTTCACAATACGGATCACACTTCACAATACAACCAAACAGATGAATAAGACTATTTACAAACACAAACAAATACTTTGATGTATGGTTTGTTGCAGTTTTTTTATCATATTATATTCCTTTGGAATATTATTGGAATTTTTTTTAATAAAGCAGCATGTTGCTGCCAACTGCTATAAGGGAAGGAGCAACACTCACTGAACTGGGTGTCTGTCACAGTAGATCAAATAAAAAAAATGTCTGATGCTGCTATCTGGTGGATGTTCTTGAAAACAAAAGATCATTTTCTAACATCTCTCCCGTTTTGTGATAGAATCTGACACCAGGTGGATAAGGTGTCTACAAAGTTCAAATTTGGCCTTTGGCAGTGGCTTCGTCATTATATCTGCTATAATTTCATTTGTTGATAGATATTTGACACCTATAACATTTTTAGTTTTTAAGTCTCGTATGTAATGATACTTTGTATCAATGTGCTTAGTGCGAGATTTAAATTTTTCACTTTCAACCAATTTAATTGTAGATTGGTTATCCTCAAAAATTCTAATAGGAAAATGTTGTTGTAATTTGAGTTCGTTACACAATTTTAAGATCCATAGCACTTCTTGATTTCCTTGTGACAGTGCCACATATTCAGCTTCTGCTGACGATAACGTCACACATGTTTGTTTTCGCGAGAACCAAGAAATGCCGCTATTGCCTAAGAAGATTACATTTCCTGAGGTGGATTTTCTGTCTGTAGCATCTTGTCCCCAGTCTGCATCCGAGTATGCAACTATATTAGGATATTCTTTTGAAGAAATGTGGAGATCAAGGTCTTTCTTTGTTTTTAAGTATCTTATTACCCTCTTAACAGCATTCCAGTCCTTTTGTCTTGGATTATTGCATCTTCGACTTAGTATGTGTGTAGGAGCGGTAATATCAGGTCTTGTGCATGAGGAAAAATATAAAAGACTTCCTACAGCTTGTCTATAATTATCATTTGATGATAAAAGATTTTCTTCTTTATCTAAACTATAATAGTTAGTTTCCATTGGGGTATAAGTTGGTTTGGATTCTTCAAGCTGAAAATCCTTAACTAATTGATTTATTTTACTTCTTTGTGAAAGTAAATAACTTCCATCTTCTTTTCTGTAAATTTCTATACCTAAGAAGTATTTTGCTTCTCCTAGTGATGTTATGGGATAAGATTTCTTTAAGTAATTTATTACTTCATTAACTTCATTTTCATCTTCTGAGCTCATCAGCATATGATCTACATACAGTATGAGATAAATTGTCTTCTTTGATTTTTCTTTTATGAACAAACATGGATCATCTTCACTTTGTTTAAATCCATATGCCTTTAGAGCAGGGGTGTCAAACTGTGGCCCGCCGGATACCATTAAAATTTTACAGTTATCTTTGCCTTATCTAATCATCGAATATCTGCGATCCAAGAAGTCGACTTTTTCTGTAAAATTTTACTGGTATCCGGCGGGCCACAGTTTGACACCCCTGCTTTAAGGTATTCTCTATTTCTTCATTCCAGCACTTGGCGGCTTGTTTAAGACCATATATAGCCTTTTTTAATTTATAGACTTTGTCTTTATTTTCTTCATCATGAAAGCCTTCTGGTTGATGCATGTATAATTCTTCATTATCTAGTTTACCATGTAGCAAGGCTGTTTTAACATCTACTTGAAATACTCTGGCTTTATGATAAGTTGCTCAGGTCACAAAAGCTCTAATAGTTGTATGTTTGACGACAGGAGAGAAGGTTTCATCATAATCAGTGCCTAATTTTTGAGCGAAACCTTTGGCAACTAATCGTGCTTTGCATTTTATTGCTTCTCCATTTTCATTATGTTTTGTTTTGTAAACCCATTTACAGCCAATGGTGTGCTTGCCTTTGGGAAAAGTAACAAGCTCAAACACTTCGCTTTCCTTTAAAGAGTTAAATTCTTCCTTCATAGCTTGAAACCATTTCTGTTGATCTTTTACCGGTAATTGTAAAACATCTTTAAAAGTTTCAGGATCTTGATTTCTGGAATAACTGTCTTCAGTTTTGTAAGAATATCTTTCTGGTGGAATTCCTTTAGTCTCTCTGTTAGATATTCTTCTCTGGAAATTATGTTCACTTTCTTCAGTTGTTGGGCTATCTACTGATTTTTCATCCATTTTTATTTCTTCTGCAGTATTTTCTATTCGGATAGCTTCACTATCATTTTCAAGATTTTTTTCTGAAAAATGGAAATGCATTAAATCTGAGATTCGCTCTTCAGGATTTTCTATAAAGATATTTTCACAGTTCATATTTTCAAAAAACTTCACTGTTCTGCTTATCACTATTTTTCTACCGCCTATATAAATTCGGTATCCTTTGCTTCTTAAATCGTAACCAACAAAGACTCCTTCAGTGGCCTTTTCGTCAAATTTTGTCTCTTCTGTTTATGAACATACACATATGCTTTGCATCCAAATACTTTAAGGTGACTCAAATTTGGCTTATGCCCATTCCACAGTTCATATGGTGTCTTTTCAGTTGATTTTGTGGGTAATCAATTTTGTAAGTAGGCTGCTGTAACTATGGCTTCTGCCCAGAATGTTTTTGGCAATTTAGCATTTATAAGCAAGGCTTTACTCATTTCAATAAGCGAGCGATTATCTTCTTTCTGCGACTCCATTTTGGGACGGTGAATATGGCGTCGTTGTTTCATGATTTATTCCTAAGTTTTTAAGGTAGTCTTTGACAGATTCGTTGCAATATTCTGTTCCATTGTCACTACGCAAGGATTTAATCTTCATTCTAAATTTGTTTGTTGTTGATGCAACATACTCTTTTAAGTTATCAAATACTTCATCTTTAGAGGAAATAAAATATACTTGTGTATAACGAGAGTAATCATCAATAAATGTAACGAAATATCTTTTTGATACCATACTTTTTGTTTCTGCAGGACCGCATACGTCTCTGTATATCAAATCAAGTGGTTTTTATTTCTGTATTGCGTTTCTTTTGGAAATGATTTTTCTGTTAACTTAGCTTTTATGCAACTTGAACATTCAGTATTATGAGAACAATTATTCACAGTAATACCTAAAGCTAAATCATCCTTTTGAATTTTCTTGATGGATTCCAAATTTCTATGGCCCAGCCTTTGGTACCATTTTAGAATGCAGTTAACATTAGAACAAACGGGTAATATTTCTGAAGCACTATATAACTTTTCATTTGTAGGTATTATTTTTAATCTGTATAGCCCCTCATCAGCTTTTGCATCTGCAACTAAGACTTTTTAATTAAACATATATCATCTTTAAATGTCACAACAAAACCTTTCTCAGTACAAGACTGGACAGATAATAAATTACTATCCAACTCGGGAACACAAAGCACATGATCTAATGTAACTCTATTTGTTTGACCATTAAGTGTTTCAATATTAAAAGTACATTTACCCTTTCCCTTTGCAGTTAATTTAGTACCATTAGCAATTGTAATTGTATCTTTATTCGAACTTTTTAATTCTGAGAACAGTTCCAAGGAATTAGCTAAATGAACAGACGCACCTGAATCATTAATAAAAGACAAATTTTTGTTTTTATTTCCATTTTTTTGAGATTTCATAACAAAACTCGAAGAATTTGATTCTTCCATTAATTCATGATAGTTTTGAGAATCTGATAGATTTACATTTTGACTAGCAGTTGAAGCAGAGAAATTGTTTGTTTTTTTAAACTGTTGACGTAATCTATCTTGAGTATAATTTGGTTTTATTTTGTTAGTATTATTAGCCTTTAAGTGAAAACAATCTTCACGGTTGTAATTATTCTTTTTGCAATGATAACAAAATTTTTGCTTATTCAAATGCTTTGGTTTATCCTTATTACCCTTTAAAGCCATAGATTCAAATTTTGTTGAAATTTCTTTAGTTTCAACTCTTCTAAGATACTCATCAATTAATTTGTTTTGAACATATTTTAATGATAAAACTGTTTCATATTTACTTTCAATAGCACTTATAAAGGTACTATAAGAATTTGGTAAGGAACAGAGCAAAATAGCTATTAAATTATCATCTTGTATTACTTCACCTATACTTCTTAATTTTTCTGCTAATTCTAAGACAGAATTAATATGATCCTGCATTTTAATACTTTCATTA
Source organism: Maratus speciosus (assembly GCA_963932465.1). Classification (NCBI taxonomy): domain Eukaryota; kingdom Metazoa; phylum Arthropoda; class Arachnida; order Araneae; family Salticidae; genus Maratus; species Maratus speciosus. Next base: position 235,709,485 of record OZ010794.1, on the reverse strand, counting down.
TATTTAATGGAATACAACTTCCTAAGGAGATAAAGTTTATTAGTTAAATTTACTCTTTCATGAAGAGATTTCAATTGATCATATGTTTCTTTAGCACTTTTAGCATGTCTGACATGAACAATTTGTGAATCTGAGATATTTAAACAAATTAATGCCCTAGCATTTCTATCATTTTTTACCCAATTATCATCATTTTCCTTTTTAGGTTCAAATACAACGTCATACAGACCTTCTTTGATTAACAATTGTTCTATTTTGAACTTCCAAACTGAATAGTTGCCATCAGTTAATTTATCAACGTAATGAGATTCTTTAATACTAGACATTATGATATAATAATATTTGCTTATTTCACAGAAAATAAAACTTTTTATCTTATTAATACATCAAAACAACAATTATAAACTAAAATATAATGCTAATGATGAAATAAGAACAAAATAAAATTCTTGAGAACAATTTTTGAAGTTACTTTTGATTTCAGAAAAACTGTTCTTAGATGTTCAATTGTTTGTTTAAAACATAAATTTACATTTACAACTTATATAATAAAATTTCAATAAGAAACTGGCAAAATAAAAATAAAAATAATTTCTTTTCTTATCAATACACAATACTTTGGTTTCAAAATAAGAACAATTCTATGAATTTTCTTTTATATCATTCACTTGTGAAAAATACCAACATTCAGAAAATAATTATTTCTTTGAATTTAATTATATTATATTTTCTTCTTTCATATTATTATATTTAAAATTGAGATAACTTCAGTCTCATAATCGACTGTTAGAATGTTATTCCATATGGAAGGCATGAATACGAAATTCCTCAATAGGTAAAAATTAAAAAAAGTTAAAAGTTTTACCTTTATGTTTTGATGTGTTCAATAGAAATATATTCTTCTTAGGATGAACAAAAAACATTCATTAGAAGATTGAATACACTAGAATAATATATATGCTGGTCACAATACTATTCTAAAGAAAAGTAATTTTGATAAAATTAAAAGTTATGTAAACTTAGAACCAACAGATATGCTGTTAAGTGAATTAGGTAAAAAATCATTCAGACCAATCGGTTACTTTGAAGCCGAAATCTAAATAGATGATTCTAAATTTCAAACATCTATTTTTGTAAATGATGACAAATCTATTGAATATGATTTAATTATTGCTATCGATGTAATACAACAAGGCTCCTTAATTGTTTCTGGTAATGGTGTTAAGTTAAATAAGAGTCAGGATAATTCCTTAGTCAATGTTATTAATTCAAGTGAAGTAACTGTAAATTCTAAATTTTACCCTTATTCTTCCACCTTGCACAGTAGCAACCCACAAATTCTAAACCAAAACAAATATTTACCTGTTCCTCAATTGTTCTATTCTAGTTCAGAAATTAAAGAATTACGCCTAAAAAATGAAAATTTAGCTGCCCAAGTTAAAGAAGTTGAAAGAAAATATAAAATGTTACAATTAGATGTAACCGATTTAAAAGAAGCATTTTTGTCAGAAAAAACTAAGTCGAAAATTACAATAACATCGTTAGAAGATAAATTAGAACAAGAAGTAACAGAAAGACAAACCGTTAGTAAATTGTATAGAATATTAGAGAGAAGTTTTCAAGATATAAAATCCCAATTAGATGAAGAAAGCAAATGTTCGGAACAATACAGATTACGATTAATAAAAATAAATAACCATTCAAATCATCTTGAAAACAGTTAGAAGAATCAGAAGATGAGTATTCTAGAATTAAAATGTCCAAAAGAAGAATCCAGATAAAATTGAATAATTCCCAGGAAGATTTTGAAAATTTAAGACAAGAAATGACTAAGTTAAAAAAGCAAATTAAGATGACTAACAGTGCTAAAACCATAAAAAATGATTCAGATTCCACTAAGTTAGAAAATAAAGAAAATATGATGTATTCTTCCAGAAATGACAATAACCAGAAATTTGATGTAATAAAGAAAGACAATTTTAGAAAAGAAAATATTAAGAAAATGTCTAACGCGAAGTTGAAGAGTAATGCTTCTAAGAAAATTAAGAATATTCCTAATTCGTCAGATGAATTTGAAGATGAAATTGAAATTAATAATTACGAAGTTAAGAAACATAAGCAGAAGTTTACTAAAAAGAAACCTGATTATAGAAGATCCTTTTTCGAAGAAAATACAAGTAAATTTGACTTAAATTCCGAAGATGACACTTTTACCGATTTTGACGAATATGGTATCGTTCCTGATAATTTCACCGATTATGACACTACCCCGACTACGACACACCACTGGACTGACTTTAAACGATTTTGACAAAATTAATCCCGAAGGAACGAAAAAAAAAAAAGACGAAAAGACGTAAGGTAAAAGAAGACGAAAAGATGTAAGGTAAAAGAAGACGAAAGACGTGAGAAATAGGAAGACGAATCAGACGATAAGACGTAAGAAGAAAGAACGACGAAGAAACGTAAAACAGAATAGGAAGATTTTTTTTCAAGAAATAATATAAATTTTGATGAGGAATTTTAATAATGATGACTTTTTTACAAAATAGAACTTCGGATGCTGCCGTTTTTTCTTTGTCTTTTCAGGTGCTCCTGCTGCTCCTTCCTATGGTCCACTCTGTCGATCGAGGTCGATCAAGCTGTCAGGATCGCCGATTTGTGGGGAAGCTTTTCCTTTAATAGCTTTCCCTGCATGCCTACTCTTTACAGTGCCATCTATTTTTCTCCCGTAACTGCCGATCAAGGCGCATTCAGTCTGTTTATTTCCTTTCCATATGAACAGACAGCGCGCATGCGCTTAAAGGACAGATTTTTGAGCTACAGACGTTCCTTCGCGAGAGTGTGAGCAGGAACTGAAACGAAGTGACAGATGACGGCGAGGAGAGAGAGAGAGATGTCTTTTCGGCGGTAAAACAGCAGACTGATGATCTGTGTGTTATGAGAATGTGCTGTGATCGTTTTCGCAGAATAATGATGTAATTAAAATTACGACACTTTCTTTTGTATATATTTCTGTATATAGTTTAATCTTATATATAATCTAGTTTAAAAGTTAAATGGTGTCAGGCTCAAGTTTTTTAAATGGTGTTTAGTGTTATTTAATGAGTAATTACAAGCCCGAGTTCCCACATTTATATATATATATATATATATATATTTAAATGTGTGTGTGTGTGTGTGTGTGTGTGTGTTTTGCAATGTGATAACTCTCGTATTTATAAACCCATTTTGATGAGATTTATTGTGTGTATAGTACATACAAATTTCTCGAGGGAGTTCGTTGGCCAATTTCATCCGCCATCTTGTTTTAAAATGACGGCTATTTAAATATTTATAACTAAAAATAGTACACGTAAAATTAGAAATCCAAATTTATTTTATGTTTAAATGTTAGGTCTTGATACAAGGACTTCGGAGTATTTTTTTTTTTTTTTTCGTGTCTAACTTTAAAAATGGTTGAGAAATAGCAGTTTGAAATTATAGGGCGGTTTATATTTTGCGGTACTTAACATTAACCCTTTTAGGGGCAAGCCATTTCTGCTCTAAAAATGTTCAAATATTTAATTTCACACCGCAATTTAAGAACAAAATTATTTGAAAATAAACAAAAGCTTTTTTTCACGTATATTATGAGATCGAAAGTGTACTAAAAAAATTTCTGGTCTCATTTCTTAATTTCGGTGTTACAAGTAACCGTTTGCAGTCTGCAAACGGCGCCCATCAAGTGGTTAATTCTTGCTCTCGTGATATTCACGGGCTGTCTCTTTTATTCAGATTGTTTGATTCCCATCAGTTTGATAAAATAGGGTAATTGGCTTTATTTTGGTATCATTTTACTGTCATTAAATAAGAGGAATATTTCTTTTTTAAAAACTGGTGCCAAAAAGCAATTTGAATTTTTAAACCGTAATTTAATGAGACCGTTAAGGGTTAAAAGAACAAGGAATATGAAAGCTACATTTTTCTGCAGGCATACGCAGAAAGGAGTTTTTCTCTTTCTGCGATATAAAAAAGAAAAAAAAAATCTAAATAAGATATGTTACTTTACAACAATCAAACAAATTAAAATTCGGTTATGAAAAGTTTCTTTTCTTTTTGATCTTGAGTCTTTTTCAAATTCCTTTGCTTAGACTGCTTTAACCCTTTCAGCGACAGAAGAATTCTGTTCGTAAAAGGATGAAAAATCGACTGACACCAGAATATTCCAACGAATTTCTTAGAAAATAAACACCCGCTATTTTTCACTTTTATTACAAAAGCAAAATTTTATTAAAATATTCTTGGTGCCATTTGTCAGTTTTAGAATGAAAATTATCTGGCTAGACCCTCTAGCCACCGCCCTTGAAAGAGTTAAACCATGCTTAACATATTTTTTTCTTATTTTTATTTTAGTCTTTAAACTTAACTTTTATTTTTTTTTTATAATGATTACATAAATTAACTTTGTCTTTTAATATTAATATTATTAACTTATTATTATGCTTATTATTAATACTAATCCTTTAGATAAATTGAAATTATCTAAATAGTTTTTAGCTACAGTTATGACTTTGCAAATGGTTCATCTAAAAATAAAACACTTATCTGTAGACAGGGGACTAAGCTAAGGCCAGCTCGCAAGCCTGAAATACGGTTGCAAAGTTTAGTCACTGTTTAAATAAATATTTAACCCTTTGCGGCACAGTGTGCCCGGGTTGGGATACCTAATTTTAATTCCAAACTTACATGCTGCGCCAAGAATATTTTAATAAAATTTTGCATTAACAGTAAAAGTAAAAAGAAACAAGTTTTTAATTTATGAAAAATTCGTATATAAATTCCGGTGGCAGTCGATGATTTTATTATTTTACAGCAAAAATTGTCTGTGCCGGAAAGGGTTAAGGCTAAAACGACCGGAAACTTTAATCAAGTTTTATAAAATAAATCTGTTTAACAAGTTTATTTAAAATTTTTCTTTTTTGTTACTTTTAAACTTATTTTACGTAGAAATTTGTTGTTCGAATCGAAATATATTCATATGGTAGGGTCCAAAATGAACCCCTTATGTTCTTTTTAGTGTTAATAGAATAGCTTTTATAGTTTGAATTATTTTTATTGTGTTGGCATGACACTGTAATATTCAAATAAATAACCGACAGCTATGTCTTTACTACAATAATTAATTTAGGATTTGTCTATAAGTTTGGAACACAAAATTTTTGTAACTCGGTGGTAATCGTCACTGGCTCTTGCCTTGTTTCAACAATATCACTAAAATTCTATAATTAAAAGCAGAATCCGAATAATACATAATAAAATCCTCGTTTTACCATAACATAGTTGAACGCGCAAGTAGCATTAAAATCAACTTAGTAGATGTTGCGTTATACGTTACCATCTTTTCTAAGATCAGAATTTATTTTACGGCATGCAAAATAAGGCTTTTGTTAACAGATGGAAAAAAAAATAATATCAACTGCAAACTGTTAATATAATCCACATCATAATAATCGCTATAAAAATGAATTTCTTTTTTCAAAGAAACGTTTGTTATCGCAAACGACATGATGTTCATACGGCTTTTGAAAACGCAAGTGTCTCATTCCGGAATTTTGAAATTCAATAGTTATCGTGTTAAGAAATGTCAACTTGATTTCCTTTATAAATTATCAAAGTTACAAAGGTTATCAAAGTATAAACATATGGTGACGTCATTGAAATTTGATGTGTGAAGGTATCTCTAGCCGTTTAAAATAGATCACCAGAAACAAAGGAGTCATGAATTTATACAATCGATATCGGTAATGATTTAATTAAAAAATATATTTAACATATTCAAAATATTTTTCATTCGATTTTCTGCAAATGCATTCGATACGTGGAAAGTTATTTTTATTTATAAATTTTAACGGTTTAAATCCTGGTTGGTTGGTTAAAAAAGTTAATGATGAGTAGCCAATAATTTTACGAAGAAAGTTTAGATAGTTAATAAAAATTCAGAAATACTTCACAAGATGTCAAATTTTATTACGAAATGTAAAATGTACGAAAATTTAAATTATTTTTACTATATAATAAGTACTTTTTATTTATTTTAAATTTTTTCATTTAATTAAACCCTTAACAGTTTTTAACGAGTCCGTTCACGCAAAAAGTGGTTGCTTACATCCTTACTAAAAGCTTTTGAACACCACTAATACCCACTTTTGTACAGCAAATTCCTCTCCTACAACACTAATTATTGCAACTAAACAACCACAGATACTTTATTACTATATCTTAGCAAGATATAACCGCGACATTTAGATTCCTGTACATTCATGCATAGTTTGCGAAATTTATAAAAATCACAAAATAGGTGTCATACTTGCACAATTAGAATTCAAGAGATCATGATCGCACGCAAAATCCAAAATACCTATCGACCATTGTAGTATCCTTATAAAACAATAGCTAGGCAATATGCTAAATCTAAACAACAACAAATTCAACAGTGCTTTTTAACCCCTTCGCGACGGGAGCCTTTTACGAAATTTTTAATAGTTTGTCACCGTTTTTTAAAAACAGAAATTTGTGTCTTTTTGAATCGAGTAAATGCGATGATTGAATAAGGCAAATTTTACAGTAACATTTTACTGGTGAGAAAAAACAAGGATTCTGAGAGCTTCATGCGGCACGTATACGTGTCGCTCGTCCCCAAGGGGTTAAAGTATTTTTACAAATTTCACGACAGTTCATTTATATTTCAAAATGATGAGCTCAATCTAATTAACATTAACGAAGTCAAATCATTTCATTCACAGAGAATATTTGTAAGAAAATTTTAAACAAAAAAAAAACTTCCAAAACTTCAACATAATAGGAGAAGTTCTAAAAAAAGAAGAGAAAATATCTTTTATTTATTTTTAATTCTTCCATTTATTTTACCCCTTAACCCCTTGGGGACGAGAGACACGTATACGTGCCGCATGAAGCGCTCAGAATCCTTGTTTTTCCTCGCTAGTAAAATTTTACTGTAAAATTTGCCTTGTTTAAGCAGAGCACTTTCTTGATTCAAGAAGATACAATTTTCTGTTTTTAAAAAACGGTGACAAAAGATTAAAAATTTAGTAAAAGGCTCCCGTCCCGAAGGGGTTAACAGTTTTTATCGAGCTCCATTTGCGCAAAAAGGGTTTGATTTCATCGTTACTAAATGCTTTTGAACACCAATAATCTCCACTTTTGTACAACGAATTCCTGTCCTACAACACTATGTTTAGCAACTAATCAACCACAGATACCTTATTATCATATCATAGCAAGATATAACCACGACAATCAGATTCCTATAGATTCATGCATACATTGAAAAAGTAATAGAAATCACAAAGTAGGTCTCATACTTACACATTTAGAATGATGAGATCATGATAGCACGCAGCATCCAAAATCCCTATCGACAATTGCAGTACCCTTATAAAAGAATAGCTGGGCAATATGCTAAAACTAAACAATAACAAATTAACAGTACTTTTAAAAGTATTTTTAGACATTTCATGACAGTTCATTTATATTTAAAAATGATGAGCTTAAAATTATCATTATCGAAGTCAAATAAATCCTATCACTCACAGAGAGCATTTGTAAGTAAATTTGAATCAAAAGAAATTTTCCAAAATTTCAACATAATAGGGGAAGTTCTCTTTTAATTTATTATCATTATTATTATTATTTATGTTTTCTACCATAAGAGCTTAATTTCGTTTAGTTAAACACTTTTCTGTAATAAGATTATTAAATATTAAATTAAATAAAAAAAGTACTACAGGATTCGTAATGGTACCGTTATTTTCAAGCCGATGTATCAGTAATTTTTAATAGAAAATAAATCTAGTCAAAACTCGCGAATTTTAGCCTTATTTTAAAGTAGATATTTTCAATAAGAAAACATTGGTACCGAAGAATTTCTTAGTCTGGAAGTTCCAGGACCCGTACGTACCCTGGTACAATACAAATGACAAAGAAAAATATAGTTTAACAGGCACGAATTCTACTTAGCATATTTTAGGAGAGATAATTCTGAAAGATATATTTATTCGGTTTTTTTTTCTCACAAAGTCTAATACTAGCAATCAAGTCAACAAAATAGCCTAATTTAAAGAGTATATAACACAATAACTCATGGCTTAACAATAACGAAAGAGCATGGGTGCAGTAACAGAACTTCACAGTGTATTATTTCTGATATTACAATGAAGAGCCGGAAAAATATCCCTTTTTGTGCAGACCTGTATGTTATCTATGGATTTCTATGTATACTACATAGTATGCTAAAAGTTAGTTCATTGAAACGAATAGCACAGTTGAAAATTTCCACTCAGAAATTTCCGTGAATAAACAGAATTGCACTTGAGAAGTTTTGTACAGGCCTATATATGATCTATAGATTTTATCGACAACAAGTAATAGTTAAAAAAATAGTTCCATTTAAAAACGCCTACGGCACTGAAAACGAACTTCAGGTATTTATCATTCATAGGCTTCAATAATTCCTTTTCTTCTGCAGCCAAATTGTTTTTTGTGTCCCTCTAAATGAACGATATATATTCTATGCACACTCTATCCCACAGTAAGTGCCGTGTAGTTCACTTCAGTATATATATAAATTTCAGTACGTTTGAAATACTGTAATATTATTAAATATAATATTATTATAAAATAATATTATTATAAAATATACCGCAAACTATGTTTCCCCATGGACACTAATGTAACGAATTACTTTTAAGTGTCTGTGTAAATGAATCGTATATGCTATACACGTCATCTTTAATACCAAACATGCCAGAGTGATACCCAATAACATGTATCAATTTCATGGCAATAGAGCTATATTTACCTGAGTTAGAGCACGGAAGGACAGACGGACAGACGGACCTGCAGACACTGAAACCGAATTCATAAACACTTTTCAACTTTGTTGGAAATCATTAAAAACAGAAGCGTTTATAAAAATGCTTAATTGTATAATTGGTTAGGTGTAGTTTATCTCACTGTATTCGGGCTGTCAGATTTTTGCTGTCAGCAACTACTTTTGAAAATTTCCTTCGACCTTTCCTAAATAAAAGTAATCTACTTCGAGTATTTGTAGAAATCCATTAGGAAAATTTTTGTTTTGGAATTGTGGCAGACAAAAAAAAAACACTTATATGAACCTTGTTCTATCAATTTTATATCATTTTTCTTCGAATAATTTTGACAGAGAAATCTTGTTTAAAAAAATGAACAGCTATTTTAAGATAGATATTATTTTCAATACATCCAAAAATATGCTTTCAAGAATTCTTTGGAATAATTTTGCATTTCACCGAAATGGGATTCTTGCGGGTTTTCTGTGGAACATATTTCGCGAAAAGTGGCTTTCAATAGAAAGTATTTTTCAGCCAGCATTCAAACTTCAATAGATTCTAAGCATTTTAGAAAGGATTAACGGGTTCATGGGAAGTCATAAATATTTCCGACAACTTCCACTCTTCGTCTTCATTAGACAAATTTTATGAAAAATGTTTTATTATTTAGCTATATAATTTTTTCGACTTTCTATAAAACACTCTTTCGTCATCTCATAACCTGTACAAGTTAAAAAATAAACGTCTAAAAATGACAAATAGTGATTTAATAATTTAATGTATTACACAGTTTTTTATAGGTAAAAATGCTGTCTGTAAAGGAATATTTTTGTTATTGTAATTATAACTGTTCTGGACTTTATGTGAATTAAAAAATAGATTTATACACGTTTGCTTCGCTTCATGGTATTTTACTTAGTGCGTTAAATGTCTTCTTATATACATCTTCAATGACACCGAGGGGTAAGCAAAGCGATATAAGTAAGCGTGCAAACTTAATGCTGGAATCGGGCGTAAATTAACACACTTGCGCCGTCTAGCGAACGGAGTGATAATCCACATACGCGGGCTTTTAGGGCGGTGCATATTTTCTAAATCTTTAAGCCTCTCATGGAAGTGAATTTTATTTTGCCACATTTATTGCAAACTAATGGCGTAGCAAGAGGAGCACCCATATGCACTTGACACAACGAGGTTTTCTTCACCTTGTCAAATCGATTTAATTTATTGATTAAGCTGAAAGAAACTTTATAATTTTAGTGATGTGAGTGAAAAAACAGTTAGGTATTTACCTGTAGTTCACACTCCATCCGCTACGTGGCGCGTGACCTTGATTGATGTGACCTCGCTTTTAATGTTGCGGTTACTTCTTCCATTTAAGATAGGATGCTTATTTATATCGCTTTGTGGGGTAAGTTTCGATTCTCCTTTAACCTTTTAACGGTCGCATTAAATTACTGTTTAAAAATTCAAATTGCTTATTGGCACAACTTTTTAAAAAATATATTCACCTTATTTAATGACAAGTAAAATGAAACCGTAATAAAGCCACTTATACTATATTATAAAACTGGTGGGAATCAATTAAAAAAGAATAAAATGAATAAAAGCCACAGCCCTTGAATATCAAGGGAGCGAGAATTAAGGGGTTAGGCAACAAACGGTTGCGTGTATATTTGCAGCTTAACCCTCTCGCTGCGTAAGTAATTCTTCAGGATGAGCGTCTTTTACAGAATTTTTAGTTTTTTATCGCCGGTTCTTTAAAGTAGAAATTTTTGACTATCGTATTTGGGTAAAATGTTTTGATTAAATCACACAAAGTTTTCGCTAAAAAATAACTGGTGGTAATAACCAAATAGTAGTAATTAGACGGGAAAATGCATGCCCGAGTATATCTCGGGCTGCCCAGCGGCACTACGGTTGACGGCGTAGAATTTTTAAAAACGGAAATTGTAAAAAATCTGAACCGGAAATAACAATAAAAGATTTTGTTTTTGAAAACGAATTTCTTTGGAAGGAATTACTTTATTCAAAAATTTGAATTCTCCAAACATTGTTTAAAACTTTCGTGGGCGGTGGGATATATATGTGCCACTTAATTTAAATTACCAAATGCAAAAATAGCACCAGAAATTTTAAACGTTATTTACTATACATTTTACTTATACTGCTTTACTATTTTACTTATTTATATTTTACTTATATTATACGTTACAATCCTTTCCTAAGATCAGAATTTATTTTACGGTATACAAAACAAGGCTTTTGTTAATAAATGAGAAAGAAAATATCAACTGCAAACTCTTAATATAATCCACATCATAATAATCGCTATAAAAACGAATTTCTTGTTTCAAAGAAACGTTTATTATCGCAAATGACACGACGCTTTTGAAATTTTTGTTTAGAAATTCTATCGCATTCCTATAAATAAAATGTTGAGATATTTGACTCATACAAACATCCAACGCAAGTGTCTTGTTTCGAAGTTTTAAAATTCAATAGCTATTATGATAAGAAATGTCAACTTGATCCCCTTTATGAATTATCAAAGTTACAAAGGTAAAGATTAAACATATGGTGACGTTAGTCAAATGTGATATGTTACGGTCTCTGTAGCCGATTAAAATAGATCACCAGGAACAAAGGAGCCATGCATGTATACACTCGATATCGATAACGATTTAATTCAAAATATTTTTAACATATAAAAAATATTATTTTTTATTTTCGTTAAATACTTTCGATACGTGGAAACGTTTTTGTATTTATAAATATGAACAATTTAAATACTGATTGTTTAAAAAAGTGAATGGTGAGTAGCCAAAAATTTGACGAAGTAACTTTAGATATTAAACAAAACACTTAAGAAACACTTCGCATGATGTCAAATTTTATTACGAATCGTAAAATTTCCAAAAATTCAAAATATTTTTACTAAATAATAAATACTTTTTTATTTATTTTTCATTTTTTCATTTATTTAAACCCTTAAATGTTTTTAACGAGTCCGTTGACGCAAAAAGTGGTTGCTTACATCGTTACTAAAAGCTTTTCAACACCACTAATACCCACTTTTGTACAACGAATTCCTCTCCTACAACAATATGTATAGCAACTAAACAACCACAGATACTTTATTACCATATCTAAGCAAGATATAACCGCAACATTCAGATTTCTGTAGATTCATGCATACTTTGCGAAATTTATAAAAATCCCAAAATAGGTGTCATACTTGCACAATTAGAATTCAAGAGATTGTGATCGCACGCAAAATCCAAAATCCCTATCGACCATTGTAGTATCCTTATAAAAAAAAATAGCTAGGCAATATGCTAAAAATTGAACAACAACAAATTGAACAGTACTTTTTAAATTATTTTTACAAATTTCATGACAGTTCATTTATATTTTAAAATAATGAGCTCAAACTAATTATCATTATCAAAGTCAAATCATTTCGCTCACAGAGAACATTTGTAAGAAAACTTTAACTCCTTAACGCTCGAATTAAATTACAGTTTAAAAATTCAAATACCTTTATGGCACAAGTTTTTTTAGAAAGAAAGGTTCACCCCTTATTTAATGGCAGGTAAAATGATACCACAATAAAGCTAATTATACTATTTTATAAAACTGGTGGGGAATGAAAAATCTGAATAAAAGACACAGACCGTGAATATCACGGGAGCGAGAATTAAAGGGTTAAACAAAAGAAATATTCCAAAATTTCAACATAATAGGATAAATTGTCTTTTAATTTATTATTATTATTATTATTTAGATTTTCTACCATAAGAGCTCAATTTTCTTTAGTTAAACTCTTTTCTGTAATAAGATTATTAAGGGAGTCGGATACCTTTGAACTCGTCGAAAAAGGAAAAAGTACCGCTATGCTCCATGCTTCGAAACTTGTGTAATAAGTCAAAAATAAAAATCAAACTTCATTTAAATATAAAGCTTATATTTATATTTATATTTAGAAATATATATATATATATATATACTTGTAAATTCATATATGAATATTGAAATGATAAGTTTAAAAATATATGATAATAAAATCTTGCGCGTATGATAATATCTGAAGATATGCATATAAAGAGGAAATTTTGGTGAAAATAAATACATAATACTGTTACCTTTATGCTAAAACCAGAATATTTGTAAAAAATATTGACTAAATTAAAAAAATTAACAAAAATTTAAAAATTTTCATATTTTTAAAAATATTTTCAAAGTAAAAAACAAAAAATAAAGTAAAAGCTTACCTTTATCTAGTTTTAAGTTGTACATAATAGAGTAACGAATATGTGGTGAAAAGTTTTTTTGATTGCTATGCATAGTTTTTTAGTAACACTGCCCGCAGTATCAAAATTCATTGTTTTCAATAAACGCAGTGCAAAGTTTAATTATCTTATGCAGTCTTAACATGTAGTCTTAATAAAACTGCCATAATTAGCAAACTAATGGGAATTTTTGAATGCGGTTTTTTGCATATTGTTCAGAAATGATTGCGGAATCAAAATATGTATTAAAAAGTTTTCGAACATTTTGCAGGTTTAAAGGTATCCTACCCCCTTAAATATTTCATAAAAAAGATGCTATAAAAACATAAAGAATAACTTAGTTTAACGGGAACGAATTCTACTTAACATATTTTAGGAGAGATAATTCTAAAAAAATATATATATATAGTTATTCGGTTTTCTTTCTCACAAAGTCTAATACCAGCAATCACGTCAACAAAATATCCTTATTTAAAGGGTGCATAACTCATCTAACTCATGTATTAACAAGAACGAAAAATAATGAGTACATTAATGCAGTAACGAAACTTCACAGAGTGTTATTGTGAACTATGGTGTATAAATAAACAATTTGAAAAACTCATAACTCATTTGAAACCCAATTTCTGATATTGCAATCAATAGCCAAAAATAGCATTTTTTGTGCAGACCTGTATGTTATCAATGGATTTGTATGTATACTACATTGTATGCTAAAAGTTAGTTCATTGAAATGAATAGCACAGTTGAAAATTTCCATTCAGAAATTTCCGTGAATAAACGGAAATGTACTTGAGAAATTTTGTGCAGCCATATATATGATCTAGATATATAAAATCCTAATGAAACGGATATTATGAAACAAATTTATGTAACGTGTGTAGCGTATTTATTTATGGTAGTTATATGACTTGGACTATTATAAAATAGATGAAATGATGGCGGTAGAATAATATTTGACGTACCTATCACCTGCCACTGGCTAACATTAAAGTACCAAAATAGCACCTGGAATATAAAAAGCGAAGTGATCCGCCAAGAACTGTTGATGATAGTCATATGACATAGGCTATTGTTATAGAAATTGTTTTAAAATACCGGGAGACAAAGATTCTGTACACTTAAATCATTTTATTTTAGCTTCTTTTCAAATGTTTAACTGATCCTCTTTAATCAAACACGGAAACAACCATTGGATGTCTTAACAGCTACTGATTCGGCCTTAAATTTTTGCAATCAAAGGGAATTGAATGGAAAACCTTTTACTGGGACATCTGCTCAGCTTTTTTCAGTATAATTCAATCTTCTCTAATATTTTTAAAACCGATCAGATTAGCGTATTTTTAGATTCTGCGGTGTCTGAACGGGGGGTTGGAGAGCGTAGCTTGCAGGGGGAAGATCCCCCTAGTATGATCTATAAGATTTATTTACAAGTAATATAAAAAAAATAGTTTAATTTAAAAACGCGTACCGCAACTGAAAACTTACTTCAGGCAATTGTTGTTCATAGGCTTCAATACTTTATTTTTATCTGTAGACAAATTCTTTTTTGTGTCTATGTAAATGAACGATAGATTCTATGCATACCCTATTCTACAGTAAGAGCCGTGTATTTCACCTCAGTATATATATATAAATTTCTGTAAGTTTAAAATACTATAATATTATTAAAATACACTGCAAAAGAATTTTTCCCATAGACCGTAATGTAACGTAATTCTTTTAAGTGTCTGTGTAAATGAATCGTAAATGACATACACTTTATCTGCAATACCAAACATGCCATAGTGATACACAATAATATCTAACAATTTCATGGCAATAGGATTATATTTAACACATTAATGCCGAGATTATTTTACACATTTTTAATACTTCGTACCAGTTCACACCACTTTTCTTATATTGTAAATTTTAACTTATTTAACCCCTTCACGACGGGAGCCTTTTACGAAATGTTTATTACTTTGCTACCGGTTTAAAAAAAAAAAAAAGAAGTTTGTGCCGATTCAAATCGAGAAAATGCTCGGATTAAATAAGGCAAATTTCACAGTAAAATTTTACTGGTGAGGATAAATGAGGATTCTTAGGCCTATTTCCGGCACGTATACGTGTCGCTCGTCTCCAAGGGGTTAATCTCTCAAAGTTTTAGATTAACCCCTTGGGGGGGGGGGATAAAATATATCCCACCTAATTTAACCCTCCGTCTACCAGACGGGTCCAATGGGCCCGATGGGTACATTCGAAATATTTATTCTAACCAGAAATTTCTTTAAAATAAACTAAATGTGTAAACCAGACAATAATGAGTTAAGTAAATAAGTTCCATAGTTTTAAATAAGAATTCTGATGTGCAATATTGTTATAAAACTTGAGTAAAATTTTCGGTAGTTCTAGGGTTAAACAAGATTCTCACCAGAAAATTTTAACTAAATTTTATATTTTTAACTTAGGAGGAAATTCATCGAAAAATTGATTTTCTTTATTTAAAAATAAAATTTGTCGTTTATTCTGGTGAGAATTCAATATTTAGAGACATTTTTGCTTGCCCTCAAGGGGTTAAGTAATATGAAAATTTCCTTACGAAATTACTGGTTATCACATTTAAAATTTTCGTATTTCTTAAAAGGTAGATTTTCGTACCCTCCGGCGTTAATGAGTTAAGCGAGTTAGAGCACGGACGGGCAAATCGACGGACAGACGGACCAAAAAGAAGACAGAAGCGCGACAGAGAAACCGAATTCATAAACACTTTTCAACACTGTTGTAAATTGTTAAAAAAGAAGCATTTATAATAATGCATCAATTGTATAATTGGTTAGGTATAGTTTATCTCATTGTATTTGGCATGCCAGATGTCTGCTGTCAGCCGCTACTTTTACCATTTTCCTAGGACCATTTCTAAATAAAAGTAATCTACCTTGAGTAATTGTAGAAATCCATCACGAATATTTTTTTTTTGGAATAGTGGCAGACAAAAAAACACTTGTAGCAACCCTGTTCTATCAATTTTATATAACTTTTCTTCGAATAGTTTTGCTAGAGAAATCTTGTTTCAAAAATATGAACAGCTGTTTTTAAAAAGATATTATTTACAATTCTTCTAAAAATATTCTTTCAGGAATTCTTTGGAATAATTTTGTATTTCACCGAAATGGGATGCTTGCGGGTTTTTTGTGGAACATATTTCGCGAAAAGTGTCTTTCAATAGAAAGTATTTTTCAGCCAGCATTCTAATTTTAAAAGATTCTAAGAATTTTCGAAAGGATTAACGGGTTCATAAGGAGTAATAAATATTCCAGACAACTCTTTCATTCATCGTCTTCATTAGACAAATTTTATGAAAAAGGTTTTATTATTTAACTATATAATTATTTCGTCTTACTAGAGAACATTCTTTCATCCTATAACCTGCACAAGTTTACGAAATACACGTCTAAAGATGGCAAATATTGATTTAAAATATTAATTTATTACACAAATTTTTATAGGTAAAAAATTTTGTCTCTAAAGAAATTTGCTCGTTTTTGTAATTATAACTGTTCTAGAATACAGATTCATACAAGTTTTTGTCGCTTTTTTTCAGTTTTATTTAGTGCTTTAAATGTATTTTTAGGTCCAGCCTCAATGAAATCGTTGGAAAAGTTTCGATTGTCCTTTAACTCCTTAACGGTCGCATTAAATTACTCTTTAAAAATTCGAATTGCTTATTGACACCACTTTTCTTAGAAATAAATATTCACCTTATTTAATGACAGGTAAAATGATACCATGCCACTTACACTATTTTATAAAACCGGAAGGAATCAAGCAAAAAAAAGAATAAAATGAATAAAAGACACAGCCCGTGAATATCACGGGAGCGAGAATTAAGGGGTTAAGACCAAACGGGTGATGGTATTTTTGGAGCTTAACGCCGTAGAATATTTGAAAACGGAAATTGTGAAAAATCTGAACTGGAAATAACAATGAAAAAGTGTTGTTTTTGAAAATGAATTTCTTTGATAGGAATTACTTTATTCAAAAATTAGCATTCATCAAACATTGTTTAACCCTTTCGTGGGAGGTCGGATATATATGTCCCACTTAATTTAAATTACCAAATGCAACAATGACACCAGAAATTTTAAAGATAATTTTACATCTATAATGTGTTTTCCATTTATGATATATTTTTATATTTATAACGTATTTTATGAAAAAAAATTTACTTATTATGATACAAATTTGCTCGTAAAACTTGGTGTCGTCAATCATTTCAAGATTTTAGCAACTGAAATATTTTGCCCATGAAATGATTCATAGGCGTATTTTCTGACATAAGTAGTAAACAAATGTAACGAGGTTTAGGAATTTTTGTGTGACCACAAAATGTATCCGTAAACCATGGAACTATTAATAAATAGGAACTGACGTATCCTTAACCCTTCCCAGCACAGGCAAATTTTGTTGTAAAATGGTGAAATCTACGACTGACACCGGAATTTACATACAACTTTTTTAAAAATTAAAAACTTGTTAGTTTATACTTTCGTTGTTAATGCAAAATTTTATAAAAATATTCTTGGTGCCGTTTGTAAGTTTGGAATTAAAATTAGATATCCCGACACGGGCACACTGTGCCGAAAAGAGTTAAAATAGTGAAGCTTCAACTGTAATCACCATAGCAGATGATGTTTATCGGAAGCTGCCACCAGAAAATTTATATAGAAATTTTCTCCTTATTTAAACGCCTTATTATTGCAAAATTGCAGTCATAAATAATGCTAGAAATAGTTTTTCATTTTTACTGGTAGAAGTTTACTTTCGCGTTAGTCAGACTGTATGTTTCCGCCGTATTGTGACAACCAGGGAAACAAATTGACAGTTTTGCAAGACGAATTGACACCGTTTAAAAGGAAACAGAAATTTTTACCAGATTTGTGAGAAAAAAGTTCCATGAATGAGACGCTCAAGTAAGACGAAATTTTCTATTCAATTTTACTGATGGTGTGTATGCCCCGGCGGTAATCAGAAACTGGATATCCTATTTAAAAACAGCAGCTGCCATTTTGTGACGACCTCCTCAGTTACTTAACTCGCAACTCGTAGGCAGTACACTATATGCAGTACACTCCTCCTCTTTTTTCGCCCCACCAGTGGCCGAGAGGTTCTGCTCTCGACGCTGGTAGACGGGAGGTGCTGGGTTCGAACCCAATCGCGCCCGTCGGCCTAATCGTTCGGAGTTTTCGTGGTTTTCTTCGAACATTGGATTTCCAAGCGCTAATACGGGTTAGGTTCCCTTAGAAAGACCCCCACGAAGGGCACTCCCCCCTTAGGGCCTATATCCCTCGTGTTGATAATTGGCCGTCATAAACACAACCAACCAACCAACCAACCTCCTCTTTTTTCATAACTCGATTCCGGAAAGAGACAAAACCTGTGCACCTGGCAATTGATACGTTTTTATTTAATTAAACTAAAAGATGTGTAAATTTCACGTAATCAAATTTTATTATAGTTAGATATAAATATGTTAAATTTTAATAAAAACCTTTGAGTAGTATTGAGGCTAACTTAATTAACCTAATGAATTGTAGTAACGCCGAAATAAACTGAAAACCAATTTGTTGTTTCTAGGATGACTTTTATTAACACTAGAACCGCCGTAGCGGTCATTTTGACCGCTACCAAATAAAAATATTTTGACTATCACCAGAAATTTCTTTCTAAAATAAGTTTAAATTGTACCTCGGGGAAATAAGTTAAATAAATATGTTAAGTAGTTTCAATTATAATTTCCGGTGTAAAATATTTTTATAACACTTCAGTAAAATTTCTGGCAGTTCTAGTGTTAAATTACCAAACATATGTCTGTTAATAGAATTTCTTGACAATAGAGTAAGCTTTTCATAACTTCAAAAATAACTTTAATATCTCACTTTCTATCAATAATATATCAAAAACAGCTGTCTTCGGAATTTATTATATTGTTTGCACATTTTTTCTTTAAATAAAGTTGGTTAACGATTAATCTTATATGAATGAATGTACGTTAAAGTTAGTGCGGTTATGTAATTACACTAAACGAATGAATCATGTATTCAAATAATTAAAAAATGCATTCTAATTTAACCGTTTGATTGAGGGTAGGTACTGCAACTATTTTTATACTCAATCATACCGCAATTTAGATTGAATCCTTTATTCAAATTAATACACGCTTCATGTATTCAAATTAATACAGGTTTCGTGAATTCAGAGAATAATTACATATAAGTTGAATTTTTGCAAAAGTAGCATGCATCAATGCATAGATTCCTCTACAAATCTGTTAATAACTATTAGTATGTCTATTTACTATACCGCAATTTAGATTCTTTTTTCTTTCTAATAAATTTTTCGGAAAAATACCGTTATATAAGCCTATAAACGCGATTATTATTTAAAAAGTTGTAGAAATAGAATAAAAATTATTTCCGTAAGGAGAGTATGTCCCAAACCGTATTTAAAATATTAATTACATATAATTTGATTTTTTGCACAAGTAGTATATTAATATATATATCCCCTTACAAATTTGTTAATAACTATTAGTAAGTCTATTTTTTAAGCTTTTCTTAATGCAGATAAGCTTTTAAAGAGAATGGACTATGAGCTTACTGTTAACTACAAAAAAATGGCGGATACATAACTCTTTGCGACGCAGTGGTCCTACATCGAAACCACCTAATTTTAATTCCAAACTTACAAACGGCACCAAGAATATTTTAATAAACTTTTGCTTTTGCAATGAATGTTTAAAGTCACGCGTTTTTAATTTCTAAAAACGTCGTTTGTAAATTACGGGTGTCAGTCAAACAATTCAACATTTTAGGAACCGAATTTTCTGTGCCCGGGTAAGGATACCTAATTTTAATTCCAAACTTACGAACGGCACCAAGAACATTTTAGTAAAATTTTGCTTTTACAATGAATAGTTAAAACACAACGTTTTTAATTTCTAGAAAAGTCGTTTTAAAATTCCGGTGTCAGTCAATCATTTCATCATTTTACAACAAAAATTGCCTGTGCCGGAAAGGGTTGAGGTTGTTAGTCACTCGGTTTCCGAATTCAGTCACTAATACTAAATCTATGGGGATAGGATACATTCCTATACTTAAAATATATCCTCAAGTAAATAATGTATATTACTGCTTTTTTCATTGTACTCTCCTTAAAAGATGCCACTTTTTTCTTTAGTTGCAAAAATATCTCTAAAATCTTTGCTTAATTTAATATTTTATGTGTTAAAATTAAGTATTAAGTTACTAATATAATACTTAATGTAGGTCTCCTAAAAGGTATGCCAACGGAATGCCAATATATATATTTTTAAAAATTCCATGGTAGTTTTCTACAACATTAGCGCAAAAATTAATCTTCGTAGGAGGTTTCTGCAAAATTTCCAAAAATAATCTAAAAAGAAAACTTTTCTAAGAAAATACTGGTTTTCAAAAAGCGGACCTTTTCGAAGTACTGTTAATATCATTCAATATGCATTTTGTTTAGTGTATATTTTAATGATCTTTCTGAATATCCACGCTTTTTATACAGCAATAAAATATAATATGTATATTTTTAAATATTTTAACCATATTTTTGAATATACACTATTTTAATACGGTAATAAAATACAACATATTTTTTTAATATCTTGCAGATTGTATGCATATTTGAAAAGGAAAGTCATAGCTGCCATCTCTTCAGCCTCCTTGTACCACAAAAAGTTAATAGAAATTTTTGCCTTATTTATTTGGCAGATTGCAGTGATTTAAAAAGGTAAAATCTACTATAATTTAGTTCTAAAATATATGTCTGCTTTTATACTTAGAAATTGTTACGCTAGTGCAAATACTTTTTTTGTATATGAATTGAATTTTTTCCGGGAAGCTTTCTTATAAACTTCCACTTAGAACATTTCTAACTATTTTTTTCTTAAAATACATCTGATATTTTGAAGGAAATAAAAGATAAATCAGAGAAAAAACGCTGTGTTGGGAGTTTAGAAATATAGTACAGTCGGACCTCTATTTAACGAACCTCTATTTTGCGAACTTTTCCTTGGAACCAAGAACATATTGCGAATTTCTTCGTAAAATAACCTCCAAATAGCGAAGTGCATTCTCTATTTAACGAACTTTTTCTTGTGATCTAATTATTTTTCTCCCCATTTCTCAAAATATTTCTGGACATTTCAAAATTATTCTTTGTTTAAACACATTTTATGATGTTCAAAGGCCTTGAAGTGCTTTTACCAGGCGCCTTCTTTTTCAGCAGTGAGAATTCGGTAAGTACGGAAGACGAAGATGATAACCCCCTAGAGTAACTTTAAAAAAAATGTGGATACAGATGAGAAAAAAAAAAGAAGAACTTAACCATAATGTGCTGATTGATGACTGTATTTCACTTAATTCTGAAATTCAGACCTCGGAAACACTATCCGAATTGGATATTTTCGACAGTGTGAAAATTAAAAACAATACAGCAATGAATTATGATGAAGACGAATATGATGATGTTGTAAATGAACATGATGCAGGAATTAACAAAACTTTGTATGGTGAAATGCTAAAATCATGTGAAAGAATCCGACGCGGATTATAGTTAGAAGAAAATACGCATGAAGGATTTTTGGTGCATTGCAAAGATGCGAGACGTATTATGAGAGAAAGCACTTTTTAACCCTTTAACCGTCGAATAAAATTACGGTTAAAAAATTCAAATTGCTTATAGGCATCACTTTTATGAAAAAGAAAAATTCACCTTATTTAATGACAGGTAAAGCGATACTAAAATATAACCAATTTCACTATTTTATAAAACTAGTGGGAATCATACAATCTGAGTAAAAGACTCCGCCCGTGAATATGATGGAAGCGAGAATTAAGGGGTTAAAAGAAAAAAAACTCAGGCAAAATTATCAGTGTTTTTCAGAAATTTAATTTAAGGACGTATATGTTAATGTATGTTTAAAATTTCATGTTATAATAATAATAAATACGATAATGTCATTAAAATTCGTTAATTTTAATGTAAAACTATTTACTTTATATAGAAAATACAGTGTATTACCGGACAATGTTTTGTTTTCCTTGCAGATTTCAAAGATTTAAACACATAGAAAAAATGAATTGATGATGGATATTGGTGGGCAAAAAAAAATAAAACAAATCAATATAATTTATTAAAAAAAAGGTGATTAATTATATTTAGTAAAAATATTTAGCTTTTAAGAATTTAAAATCTGTTTTATGTAGTTTAAAGTATTTTAAAAAGTTAGTCTCTATTTAACGAATTTTCCATATAACGAACTTTTTTCCGGGATTTAGCGACTTCGTTAAATAGACGTTCGACTGTATTTAAAAATATGTCATTTTATGGCTAAAAAGGAATATTTTATAGGTTTCCCATTTTAGTAGATTAATAGATTAGGCGAAGAAATTACAACAGTAAGATTCACTGCTCTTACGCCAACGTAAGGTGTCAGATTGTTGTAGTATCTTTAGATGTTTTAACAAAGTTAAAACTGGATAAAATTCTGAAATTGTGATAATTCAGCTTCAAACTTTCGAGAAGGAGACTTAACTAAATTTGAATTACTTTGTATAGCAAGCCTTTGAAACGAAACTTATGAATATTTTTAAATTTATGAAATAGATAAATTGTACCTTTGTAGTTTACACAAATTAAATTAGTTTTATTACGAATTTACGAATGCATTCACCTTTTCAAAAGAACATTGCTAAAAATGTGTTCGAAAATTTTATATTATATTAGCTTTTAAATATTGTGTAAAGAATTTGATTGAAATACTCATGAAATGCTAATGGTTTAAAATATTTCACATTATGCCATTTAATCTAGCTAAATTCCGAAACTGCTTTTCAATAGTTATTATTTTTATTTTTAAAGGTACATTATATTATCTGTATAATTTGTGTAAAAGGCCTGAAATATAATAAATTGTCCCCCCCCCCCCAAAAAAAAAACAACAAAAAAAAAACAACAAAAAAAAAACAACATATGTATTTTTTTTTTAAACTATAAATAATATCAAAAATTACCTAATTTTACGAGAATTAATTCTAAGACTGTGCCCTTACAGTGAGAAACATCGTGTGCATATAAAATCTTCCCAATAAGTTTTTAAAAAAAAGAATAATTTTCTTTTGCTTTACGTTATAATACGCTATATAAGATATAAAAAAAATAAATGAGCAAAAGTAAATGGATGAATAGAAAGACAGACATGGACCACATGGAAATTCTAATAAATATGTAAATATAATATATTGGAAACAGCAGAAGATACATCTGTTTTCCCACTGATTTTATTATAAAAGACGTTTCTGGATGTTTAGTGTGTTCTAAAATGTTTACATATAGTGTACTGTCTACCGGTTGCGAGTGAAGTAACTGAGGAGGTTGTCACAAGATGGCGGCTGCTTTTTTAAAAATCGTATCTTCAGTTTCAGATTACCGCTGAGGCAAATGTCCCAATAGTAAAATTGAAAGGAAAAGTTCTTCTTATTTAAGCGTCTTATCCATGGATTTTATTCTCACAAATGTGGACAAAATCTCTATTTGTTCTTACTGGTGTCAGTTTCCCTAGTAAAACTGTCAGTTTGTTTCCCTGGTTGTCACAATATGGAGGAAACGCAGGGCGTGACTACCACCAAAGTAAACTGCTACCAGTAAAAATAAAAATCTGTTTCTACTATTATTTAGCACTGAAATTTTGCAATTATAAGACGTTTAAATAACTAGAAAATTTCTATATAAATCTACTGGTGGAAGTTTCCACCGACGTAATCAACACCTGCGAAAGCGGTTACAGTTGAGGCTTCATTATTTTACGGATATGTCAGTTCCATTTAATAGTTCCATGAAGAGCACAAGCTCTCCTTGAAACTTCTAAGGAGTTGGTTCTAAGGAGACTTTTTATTAATTATTCAAACTGCCGAATGTTTAACCCGTTTAATCGTAGAATTTTCAATATTTTTCTGCGATTAAATTGAGCAAACATTTATAACACAAATTACGATTGAGTTGTATGAACCCTGCATTCCATAATAAAAAATAACCGTATATAGGCTAAAGGTATCTGTAGCATACAAGTACTTATTACTGTATAAAATGTTCACCTTTTTTGTATTTTATTATAAATAATGGAAAATACGGAATATACTCGCGTATAAGCCTCGCTCTACATTCCCGAAAAAATATGTTGAATACCAGTATTTTCAAAAAGTTATTTTCACCGTATTAATTATCAGAATTTTTTTGTAAATTATGCCATGATATAAGACGACAAAATATATATATTTAAGTATTGGTATGCAGTATGTTGTTCCTCTCGAAGCTGGAATCGACTTATATGCGAGTATATACGATATTTATTTTTTTAAACATGTATAACGTATAGATTAGAAAATAAAACAGTAGAAGAAAATTTTGTTTGCATAAAAAAGAAGAATAGAAAAAGGTGTTTTAAGGGTCGTAAAGCGGTATGCAAAAATTTATAAAATAACAAATTAATTGTGTATCAACTATATTTTTAAAAGTGCAAAAGTTTCCCGTACACCATACGAGCAGGAAGAGTTTGTTTATTTCGTTTCTAAAACCTTTTGGACTCCACTAATTTTAAACTGGAATATTCGCTTTAATTAGAGGCTTATATATTTTATTATATAATGCAGGTACTTTTGTACGGCAAAGATGGTCTATGCATAGTTGCCAACTCTTCCGCTTTTTCAGACCACAAAAATTTAATAGAAATTTTTGCCTTACTTAATCGGCAGATTATGGCGATTTAAAAAGGTAAAATTTACTATAAAATTTTTGTTTTAGTTAATTTAGTTATTTTTAGTTAATTAGTTTAGTTGTTAATTTAGTTAACTGAACCTTTTAAAGGGTTAATCTACGAAAATTTAGTATAACCACTAATGTACTACAAAATGTACAAACACTTTTCCGAATTTCAATGATTCGGAAAAGAGTTATTTTATCATTAGAAAAATCAGAAACTATTTTTGAGTTTTAAAGAAACATTCATAAAATAAAAGTTTCTCTTTTTTTAAGTTACCACTGATTTTTGTAAACTTTTTCGATTACTTGATACAATGTATTAACCCTTCAGCCGCGAGAAACGCTATTTTTGCGTACCAGTAGGCTACTTCTTAAAATTCAGATTGCTTAATTCCCACCACTTTTTTAAAAGCGTATAATTCGACATATTCGAACATTATTTAATCTGTAATTAAATAAAGTGACTATTTCTAAAAAAA
Organism: Maratus speciosus; assembly: GCA_963932465.1. NCBI lineage: Eukaryota > Metazoa > Arthropoda > Arachnida > Araneae > Salticidae > Maratus > Maratus speciosus. The sequence goes on along the minus strand of OZ010794.1, from coordinate 235,684,015 downwards.
AAACAATCTTAATTTTTTAAAAGTCACCTGCAGCTGGAAGGTTAATCAGCATTTTCAAACCACACTATCGGTTTCATAGGTGCAATAATTTATCAATTAAATATTAAAAACTGCATAATCAACACTATATATATAAAATCCCTATGAAACGATTTTATGAAGCAACTGAATATGTTTCACAGCTATTCCTCCTAAAATACGGAACCTTTGATGTTAAAATTAACACCAATTATCGGTATCCATCCGCGTATATAAAAAATGGCATTAGGATTATTAAATTTCAATTGGTTTTCGAGATTATAAAAATTTTCGAGTTTTAACAATATTTCTGTAATGATGTCAACTGTGTACTTGATTGAAACTTTTTTTTTTTTTTAAAGTGTATACCGAATGAAATCTGTGTTAGAGACGCAGGAGTGGAAAGGGTTATTTAACAGAAATGTACCAGTGTATTTCTACCACCACTTGTCGTGTAACTCTAATACCATGTTCGTTGGACACCATTCTTTTATAAAAGTTTGCTTTGGCTTTTTCAATTAATGAGATATCTCCCATAAAATAAGTCACATTTTCCTGTTCTAAAATATTAGTAGTGTGAAATCATAGTACGTGACTTACACGACAAGTGCTCGTGGAAACAGCGTTGCCAGTGGGTTACTTTTTTAAAATTCAGATTTCTTGATTGCCACCACTTATTTGAAATGGTAAAATTCCCTTTGTTTTCGCCTTAATTAATATGTCATTAAATGAGTCACATTTTACAATTTCAAAAAAGTGGTGTCAAGCAAGAATCTGAATTTAAAAAATTTAGCCCATCTGGCAACACCGCGTGGAAATGCCCACCATAAACTAAAAGTTGATCAATAAAATTCTTTACTGAATCCTGCTGAAAATAATGCAAGGAATGTTGTAAAAGAAAAATGAATAAAAGCTCTCTTTTTTATTTCGATTATATAAAATCAATTTAAGTTACATATAAAAAAAACAAATAAATAAACATAATTAGCGGGAAAAAATCATATATTCTATCACTAACAAAATAAAAAATAAACAAATTTTATTCCACAGAAAATAAGTAACAAAATTTTATATATATATAACGATATCCACCTGGGAGAAAGAAAAAACTCATGCATGTGAAAACCGAATGTACTTGTATATACTTGAAACGATTCGAAAAATAGTGACTCAGGGGAAATATGCATTTCATTTTTACATCGGTGATTAAAGAATTTCTTTTTGAAGTTATCTAGGATTCGCAATGAAAATGAACAAAATTTAAAACCTCTAAATATTTGCAAATCACGATTGTAATCCTGCGTATTTTTAATCACAGGGGAGTCAGTAAAGTTTGATGTTTAATTTGCATGAATTTTTTTAACGGGTTTCAAATCATCTTACGCAAATTAAAGAAAAAAAAAATATGGTTGTAAGTGAGCAAATTTTCCGCCAGCGGTATTAAAGTTATTGTAGATCATTACTTTAAATTAGATGCTTTGCTATTTGTATGTGATAAAGTATTCCGATGACAAATTGCGTGGCAAGTGTAAATAAAGATATTCTCTAACAATTAAAAAAATATGTATTATGTTCCCATTGTTTGTAATAAATGTTGGTACAATTGAGTACAATAGTTTGTATCGAAAAGCTACAAAGACTTTTAATCGCTTAAGTATAATGTTTTTATTATAACAAGTCCAAAAAATATATATATAAAAGCAATTTAACAAATTACAACGACCATTTGGAAAATTATTTTCTCAAAGACTAAAATTTAAGACATAAAAAATCGCAAGGAGTTGATCATAGATTACGTACGCCACGAATTAAACATTAATAGTGTTATTACACGTAAAAATTGTAAGCGACAAAAATGGGCTGCTACTCGTACGTATTATCCACCTGAAACTTACGTATTATCCAAGCATTTCATTGGCTGTTCGGGAAAAGACTTTTCCATGAAAAGATTTCCAAGAAATTTGACGACCCATTTTAAATAAAATTTCATTCTTAAACTTCTAAACATCTCACAATATTACTTTTTACACCGTCGTATGGAGAAAAAAATGTACTTTTAAATGCAATTTGTTTGAAAGCTGTATCTCAATTTGTTTCTGAGTTATTAAATTTTTTTTGTAGTTTTTATTACTTTTTTTGTCATAGTGGCAACAGAAGTATCCATCTCTGTTGAAGGTAAAGGGAAATACAGATTACTGTATAGACCAATCAGACAGCGAATGAAATGCGGATTCAACCAATAAAAAGCTTCAGATATGCTTTTGATTTCCTACCCTGACGAGGACAATAACCGATTTTCCAAATGGTTAAAAAAAATCCGTACCGGCTCAGCTTACGGGCAAAGGTAGATTTCGATGTTAAGTACTAATTTGACCAACAAAAACTAAATCAAAAACAGAGATAATACCTGTTTAAAATTTTATCTTGCCGCTTTTGCGGAGTTTTTAACTTCATTTTCTTATAAGATTTTTTTTTTTATCAGAATCATGTTACTACGATAATTTTTTTTTATTAACCCCTATTTTTTCATCGATTGAAAATATTTTTAGTAATATAATCCATTAGTAGAGTTCATCTTATCAAAATCTTGTTACTACAATCGTTATAGATAATAGTAAGAAGATTTATATTATAAATTTAAACATTGTGGGTATTGTTTCATTAACCCTGTTGCTGCGTTCGGGTCCTTTTCGACCCAGAAACCATATTTACAGTTGCAAAGTATCCTGCTCTTATCAAATTACTATTATCTTAGATAAAATGTTGATATTTTAACACTAGAACTCCCGGAAGGATTCGATCCAACTGCGACCATATGATTAAATTCATCTGGAATCAAAAATTCTTTCATAAAATAAGTTAAATTTAAACCACGTTGATTTACGTTAAATAAATAAGTCAAATAATTTAAAATAAAAATTATGGTGTCAAATATTTTTTTATAAAGCTTGAGTAAAATTTACGGACGTTCTAGCGTTAACTCGTACAAAAGTTCCAATAACCTAACATTTTCTGTATTAAAATGCTGGTAGCTTGGCAGCTCTACATATTCGCAATAATGTATATTTGAAATGAACACAGCAGCTGAGTTAAAAGATGCACTATATTTTAAATTCTGATGCCCTTTTTACACTTCAGACACCAGCGCATTTAACCCTTTCCGGCGCAGAGCATTTCCATTGCATAAATACTGAAATTAACCCATTTGTGCCTAGCGTCCCATTTTTGGGACGTTTCAAATTTTCATTAATAAGTATATTTTTCTTCTCCTTTATAACATGAAAATTGTATGAAATAATTATTTAGAAATGTCTTTATCTATTACCGAGAGATGACAGCATAAGGTAGATATTCATTTGTTTAAATGAAGGCTTTTTTCGGTGTTTATAATTTTTTAATTTTTCAAGATGGCGAAATGTAAAAAGTAAGTTTATTTGTACTTTTTCTATGAAGGATACAAAATCGCAAGTCATAATCTTAGTTTGTAGACTTTTTTTTACATACGTATTTTTTTAAATTGCGAAATTAAATGTTCAAGCCTATTTTTTCTGCATTTTTGTAACGTCCAAAATGTGGGGTTCTAGGCCCAAATGGGCAAATATATTTGTTAGACATTTAGGAAACAGTTATTTAAGTAATCTCCTTTTGAAAATATTTATGAAATAAATTGTTTTTAAGCCAGCAATACAATTATTCTTATTTTATTATTAATAATAGTTATAACGTTATTAGTCTCTGTAAAGAAATAAATATGTTTATTTGTGTAGTTCATAAAAATGCTAATTATAGTACATAATATACAGTTTAAAAACTTTTTAAACATAAATGTAGACAAAACATATAATTATGCATATTATTCTAACAGAAATACTCATAATTTTTACATTTTATTAAATAAATACAAAAAAAATTAAGGGTAATTTTTTAGTATTTTTCCAGTTCATTTTGCAATATTAAAAGTGATTTTACCACAATATTTGAGAAAACCAAAATTCAGGCACAAATGGGTTAATGACTGACACCGGAATTTGAAAACGAACTTTTTTGTAAATACCAAAAAAAAATGTTACATTTCACGCAACTAAGAAACCAAATTTTTTTAAACCAAAATTCTGGAGCCAGTGAAGGTTTTGGGAATTAGCACCTCAATCGTCGCTTAATTTTGGAAAAATCCCTTCAAAAATCGTCGATTTTTTTATTGCCGATTTTATTATTCACAAAATTCTGAGTTCATTAGTAAAAGAAACAGGTTATTTTCTTAATATTTAACCCTTTTAAGGGTGGTTTGAAGTGTATGAAATCCCTCAATTTTAATACCCAAAAGTTCAATAATCCCAGAAATTTAATACAAAAAATTTTCTTTACTAAATTTGCGAAATTTAGCTCTTTCATATTTGAAAATAAATCTTTAAATATATGGCTGATGTCAATCCTTTATTTCGACATTTAAGCAAAGAAGAGGCTTTGTTCCTGAAAGTGTTCAGGATAGATAAAATTTTTAAAACTTTCAATTTTATTTATCTTTATTTGATTATATTGTACACATATTGTATGACGTGCAGAGAAGCTTCAATGCAAGGCTGCAACCTGTGGTTTAATTTTAAGTGAAGGTAAAGACATAAATAAATCAAATAAATTTTTTATATTACTACAAGGACGATAATTTCATTCAATTTTAATTTGAAAATCGGTATTCAATAAATTTTTCAAAATTTAGTAAATTTTCAATGTAAGGATAACTTTGAAACATAGTATGCATAGTCCTACATTACAATCCGTCCATTCATATTTGATTTATTTTATAATTTTGTTTCCGTATTTACTCTCATGGGAAGAACAAATTTTTCATTCCGTGTAAGGTTTTGTCCGTAGGGGTCATAACATCCAGAAAATGTTGTTCACATAAACTACTCTTTACAATTCATTCAGATGCGAACAAACAGTCGAAATTTTGTACAGTTTTGCATTAGGTGGATTTTGAAGATCGTTATTCCAGAAATGTATTATTTTTTTTATCGAATTCGCTGTACCTATTGTACGTCCTAATATCGCGAAAAAATTGAGTTTTAACAATTAAAGTGTAGTCCAAAATATATTTTCTTTAACTATTACTTTTAAATATATTTTTTTTACAATTTTTTCAACAATAGTAAGAGTAAAAAACAGCAGCATTTTATTTTAAGAAATAGTTTGCCATTCCAATCTGCCTTTCTCTATTTTCTCAAACAACATTTCCCTATTTCTCATCATAGCGATTAGTTTCTATTACAGTATTATCCGCCTATTCATTATTTATAAAATGGTCATGGTTCTGCAGAATACCCGAAATAGCTTCAAACTAAACGTTAATCTTAGGCTCCGATTTGAATTGAAAGCATGGAGGTGCGTAATATTGGGTCATCATCATTATCTTTTCGGAGTCAAAAACATCTGAAAAAATGGAATCTTCTGATTCCTTTCTACATTTCCCAACACTAAGATAATTCTCTTCACTTGAGCTACTCAGCATACAAATTTATAAAACGGTAACCCAGATGTATTCAGATTTGGAACAATTAAAAAATGTGTTTCAACTCGTACAATTTCTTAAATTAAGCATTACGATCTTAAAAACAAACTTGTCATTTCTGAGTTTCCCTTCTTTTAAGCGTTTAAGACAATTTATTTCTTGAGCACCACTATTTGTTTAAGGAACAATTATACTTAATTTCCGACAATAATGCAAAATAAATTTGCTAAAAACTATACCTTAAAAATATAGTGGTGCGAACCGAATATAAAAATAGAATCATATATTTAAGGCTTAAAAATATTTTCGGGAAAGAAAAATGCAAAGTAAATATACCAGAAAAAAATAGCTAAAGTCAAAAGAGTGCTCTGACCTAAGTGAGTGTCACGGGCGCGACGAAATTTGTTCATAGAGTTTTGCCCGTGAATGTCTCGGGCGCGACGATTAAGGGGTTAAAATTAAGTGGTTTCATTGACATACCAGCGCGCCGCAATGGGTTAATTATGCTACCCTATATACAGCATCTCAAAGGGTTGTCAAAATTTTTCATTCCGCCAATGAACATTTTTTATCGCCATGCTGGCGGATATGCGATTATTTTTCTACCACTCCACCTTCCCCCGGCACAATTTTTTTTCTGTGGGATTTGGTGCTGCAAAATACTTGTCAATATAAAATTTGTAGATAATATTAAGAAGATTTATAATAAATTTAAGGAATTTGACATCTTATGAATTCACGAATTTACGAATATTTTCTTCTTAAATCTATTTTCTTCGCCCGTGAAGCTATTTTTAGTTATATCAAAAATCTGTCTCACATAAATGTTTGGCCTTTTTCCTAGAAGTAATAACATTAAACTAATTCGAAATGTATCATAATTCGGACTGTCTTGGAAAAGGACAAAATTGTAATGTTGTTTTCTCTGAATTTTGTTTTAAATGCTAAAAAAAATGATTCTTTGAACATTTTATAAAAAAAAAATAATAACGAATATCAATGCAATCCTTGGAAGTATTAATCATTATTCAATGTATTAAAAGTACATTAAATCAATAGAATTATATTACTTTAAATATTGCTTGTATTGCAATGAATTCTGGAGCTTAGTGAACTTATTAACACGGGCTTGTCAGTGAGGGGGTTAAGAAGTTATGGGTTTTTTCTATTTTCACAAAAACCCTACCCCTTTGCCCGATTTTAACCATTACCGAACTTGACCAAGATTGTCGAACATGTATCAGTTTGGAAGAGATTAGTGCAGAATTATGGATGTTATCGTGTCCATAAATGGTGATATATATATATGTATACAGAGAGAGAGAGAGATGTATACATATATATGCAAAATTTTTTGAACTGGGTGTGGTTTGGGGTTCTAGGGATCATGATCAACGTTGATCTGCAAAAGTTTTTCAGAAATTCTAACATAGGGGAGAATGTAAGAGGTAATGTTTTTATGCGTTCTGTTAAACATTTTTTCCCTTTTCTTTTAGAGGTTTCAATATTTTTGAGGGCTTTTTTTTTCTTTCTACCTGATGCATCTAATTTTATAAACCGATAATATTCTTAGGTCAAGGATGTTGCAATATGACGTTTTTCATACTGGCAGTCCGATTGCTATAAGTTATATTAATATCCATTTTGAACACATTAGCAGGTCTGTAACAATTATTCTTTTAGTTCGATCTGTAACTGTTTATTCACATCTGTAACAGTTTTTACTTTCAAAGATTTCAGAAGATATATTATTGCTTACCTTTATGAAAACATATTTCATACTCTCTTTTATATTACATATATATTCGAGCAGTTTAAAAAGGAAAAAAAAAAAGAATTAGCAACATACAAAACAGAAATATATAGAAAATGGAGCAAAACCGTTCACTAGAAAACTGCTGTACGATGGGAAACCTGGATTTTATTTTTATCTTTCGTTTCGTATGTCGTCGTTATTATGTCAAACTATCCAATATGAAGACAATGCTGCCAGTGAATTAGTTTTTTAAATTCAGGTTTCTTGATTGGCAACACTTTTCTGAAATAATACAATTCACCTGTTTTCGCTATAAGTAATATATCAGTAAATAATGCGAATTTTATTATATCAAAAAAGCGGTGCCAATCAAGAAAACTGAATTTTAAAAAAGTTCCCACTGGCAATACTGTTTTCATATTGGATAGTTTGACATGGTAACAACGATATATCAGTTATATTTTCATTACAGGGGCCTCTTACTGATACACGCTCTATCGTAATTTTTTTTCGAAAAACATTTCATGAATAGTAATTTTTGTCTTATTTTATCGCATGAAAATTAATTTTGAGAAATAGCGATGTTGAAAATTAATTACCGTACATTGCTTATAATTGAAAGGTCACTATATATGCTATAGATAGATATGTTTCAGTGCTAGAAAATTGCATCTTCTTCTTATAAAGTAACCTATGTAAGTACACTTAAGAAATATTCTCCTTCTAAATGTCAACCTTTTCAAGCGCGGAGTTTGCAGGTTGCCAAATCTCAATTTAATCTCAAAATTGTCAAGTGACATTCAAAATTCTTTAATAAAATTCTGCTGTCATAAGAAACACGAAGTAAATATTTTAATGATTTAAAAATAAATTTATTCATAAATTCTGATGTCAGACAACTATTTCAACACTTTCGAACCGGTTCTGAAACTGAAAGTCGCCTCATTAAAACACACACACACAAAAAAAAATAACCAAAATAAAAGAACTACAAACGCTACACTGAAAAAAATGAAGTACTCAAAAACGAGTAAACCGATGTACTGATATCGAATTGAGTACGTTTGGATCAAAAATGAACCTATGCTTTCTCAATTTTGATACATCACATGTTATCAAATCCAAATGAAACGATAATTTTGTGCTTTCTAGTGGTTTATTTCATTAATGGCGTCCTAAAAGATGTTCTTTAATCGGAAAAAAGTAATATACCGTTGAAATCAGAGGTATAATATTACATTTTTATTCCTCTGAAGGAACTATATCCTGTGTCTCCTTTATAACGCGTAAGGTTACATTGTGTTGTTGTTTTTTATCAGTGCTTCGTAAATTCCGTCTGGTCTGTGTGCTAAATGAGATGGATTTGTTCGAGAAAACAATAATTAGAAAAATGTGATTATCAATATTCCGCCAACTACTTTGAAAGTAAGTTAAGTATTAAATATTAAATAATTAAATATTCAATTAATAATTAAATAAATATTAAATAATAATATTCAATATTGTTAAATATACTGTACTCAATACTGTTAAATATTCAATATATTTTTTTCTTGTTTAATGTAATCAGCTTTACCTTTTGTAAATATTATATTAATGTAATTATTAAATTATACACAGTATTTAAAAATGATTTAAAAGTGCTTATATGCAATGCTCATGTCATAAATGTAATTGTTTAGCGTATCTTGATAATAATTTTGCTATTTTTTCTTAGTAAATAATGAAATATTTCTTGTTAATAATTTTAGCGCGAAATAAATGTCAGAACATTTTTACTTTTACCTGTAGTAAAGTGTCTTGGGAGAGGAGGGGGGGGGGGGAGCGCCTTTGAAAAGAATATTTTTTTTCCATTTAACTTATTTTAGTTTTCAAAGTATTGTATGAATTGTGTGTATTTTAGCCCGGTATCTTATTTAGATTTCACACGTGTTACAATAATCGGCCACCTTGGACGCCATCTTGTTTAATTTCATATTTTTATAACAGAAGCGTTGTTTTCAAACACTTTTAAAATACGTTGCATAATTTAATATTTGCATTAATGTAAAACTTACTGAAGGTACAGCTGATTGCATAAAATAAGATTAAAAATGTATTGAATATTTAACAGAGAGCAATTACTTTCAAGTTCTTATTTGAATACATACATGGGATCAAAAATGAGTACATAAACACTTCATATTTGAATACATACATAAAATCAAAAATGAGTACATAACTGTCCATATTTGACCACATCCATGGGATCAAAAATGAGTACATGTGTTTCTCAATTTTGAGTACATTTGGATCGGAGCTATTTTGAGTATGTGACGTATTTAAAAATGAGTACTTTTTACTCAGTTTTGAGAACCCATTTTTTTCAGTGTACACATTAGATATAGACCTCAGGTATCCTATGCAAAAAAGATCATTGTTCGATTGCAAGATCCGTGATTAAAATATTAAAATAAAATTTTGATTTAACCTTCCTACACTATTGAAATTTTACTCAACCTTCATAAAAACATTCCGCACCAGAATTTTATCTAAAACTATTTAAGATATGTTAGTTTAACTTAGTTATTGCAACTTTTATTTATTTTAATTTTATAAAGAAATTTCTGGTTCGAATTGAATGAAACGAATTATAGAAATGGGTCGATTAGAGCCATTCAGGGTAGGACGGTTAAAAAGGTAGTGCCAAACTCCTCGAAAATTCCAAAAAGTGTGCTCAACTTGTTTTACGACACATAATTATATTTCATAAAAAAATTCATAATTTTAATTTACTTTAAAATATTTAATATTTTTATTATTATTATTATTTGTTGTTTTACAATATTGTTGAACACGATTTTTATTGATTTAATCTTTTTATTTATTTTTATGCGGTAACTATAGAAAATAATACACATATAACTAACATTTTATTTATGGATTTGTCATCATATTAGTTAAAATCATTTTAAATTTCCATACAATCGATGAAATGTTTAAAGTTTTTACATTAAAAACATTACTGATTTTACATTTTTTCTTTGGTGAGAAGGAAAAAAATTTATATTTCGCTTTGCCCTTGTGACAATGTTTTCATGAAGTCAATATTTGTTTGTGTATAAGGGGAAGACAATTTTGGAAAAAAAAAAAAAACCTGTGAGGATTATTTGACCAATGTGATAATTTATTTTGAGTTTATTGATGATAATGAATAGCTAATCTATATAATTTAACTTGTATAACGTATTTTTTTTTTGTTTATAGAGGAGCGTGCTAGATTATTTTTATGTACAAAGTTTCAATGTTTCAATGTATTAAACGTATTTGTCTACCAAACTATGGGAACAAACACACAATAAATTACATACACTCCATTAATCGCGTTCATATGTGAATGATCGTCAAACATATAAATAGAAAATTGGTATTCATTATGAATTTATTTTACTAGTATATACATTTATGTTATATCAATAATGAATGCTAGAAACTCAATAATGAATAATTTCGGGATTTTTCAGTTCTCTCCTCGAAAACGCAGCAGTTCTATTTGAAAAATGAAAGACAACTTATCCTTTTTCCACGAAAATTTAATAAACTTTATTTTTACAAGTGTCTTTTTTAGTACAAGAAATTTTTTTTTCATACTGATAACTAATTAATTAATTAACATGCTTCACCAACTTTTATTCATATTTCCAAAATTTTTCATAACATTTTAACACCTCAATTAACATATTTGCTTGGAAACATGTAAAATAACCTAATTAAAATATCGTTACATCTTTAAAAACAAAAATCATTACCTATGTAGCGTAAACATCTGCTAAAATTATCTTTATAACAAATAATGCATTTATTCTCAAAAATCCCAGAAACGTTCAAAAAAACTTTTTTTCGGGAATCGTGTTTCAGGGATTTTACTTTATTTCAATTATTCGTTTATTTAATGATATTTTTACATTAAATAAGAAAATAAAGTACAATAACTCTTAACATTTTTTAATTATATGTACAGGTAATATAAGATTACATTAATTAAATACAGATTACATTAAATTAAACATTTTTAGTCAATTTTCCAATAAAACTTACTTTTTGTTTCACTTTTATAAATATATTTTATTTGCTTAATTTGATATTTTTCTGACATTTTCAGCAATAAGTGCATTATTTCGAATGTTTAAGATTATTTAGAAAAGATTAAGTTTTATTTATATTATTTTAATATTAATTAGTTTGTGTATCTTTTCTTTGTAATATTTTAATTTAATATTTTTGTAATCTTTTAATTTAATATTAAATTTTACAAAAAAAAAAAAAAAAAAAAAAAAAAAAATCAATGTTTCATTCAACACTAAAAAAATGTAACATAAATTTTTGCTTTATAAATACGTAAGCAGACTTTGCTTTAATTTTTTTAATAACCCCTAAAATATATATGTACCGTATTTTTCCGTCTTTGAGCCGATTCGTATACAAGGCGAGTATGCGATTTTTCAGTGGAAAATCATCCAAAATCAGAAATTCGTATAAAAGTCGATATTAAACAAATGTGATGAAAAATTCAGCGAGCAGAAAATTAGCACTTTTTTTTAGCCCCCGGAATGCTATTTCTTTCTCCCAGCTTATTTTGTCTGCAATAAAGAACGTTACCTTGTGTACGTTAGCCGTGAGACAAAAGCCGATGTTTCATTGTGAGATTAAATAATCTATAGCAATTTTTTTAATCTTATAAGCATCGCACATTTTCAATGTTCAGACCGTCGTATTGGGGAAAAAAGTACTTTTTAATGCAATTTGTTTGAAAACTGCATCTTCATTTGTTTTTGAAATATTAATTTTTTTGTAGTTTTTAGCGACATTTGTTTCATTTTGGCAACTCAAGTTCTCCATTTCTGTAGAAAGTAAAGAAAAAATAGTTGAAAAATAGCAATTATATCTTCTTGTTGCCTTTTTCCCATAAAAACTGAAAAAAATTAATGAAAATACGTCCTATTTTGAGAAAAATATACATGAATGATTTATGATGAAACATGGGGCTATTATAAACTATATTTAATTTTAGGTATCTATATTAATGCAAATGACGTCATTTTACATAAAATAAAAGCGCGTGCTATAAATCTTAAAATTGAAATGTGTTTTGCAGTAGAGTCCCGATTATCCAAGTCCTGCTTAACAGAGTTATTTTCTTCTGGTGCACTGGTGGCTTCTATTATTATGAAACAACCATTATAAATGAAGCTTTAGGTTAAGATGAAAGAGCAGCCGCAAAAAAGTTAGAACTCTGATTTTCTGGTCAGAATGAAAAAAAAAATGGCCATAATTTTTTTTCAAAAAAAAAAAAATAAAATAAAATAAATGCCATTTTTTTCCATTCTGACCAGAAAATCAGAGTTCTAACTTTTTACGACTCCTCTTTCATCTTCAACTAACGCTTTATGTATAATGGCTGTTTCTTAATAATAGAAACCACCAGTCCACCAGAAGAAAATGAAGTAATAGAAATGCCGGGGCGACACTAAATTCTGAAAAAGCAGAATTCCTTTTCTCTAGTTCTAAAACTTTTTTCTCTCTTATACATGGTAATACTTCAAAATTTGCTATCACACTGACAAAATTAAATGGTAATCTGTGGTCATCATGAGGATTCTAAAGATATGAAATTCTGTGAATTAGTTCTTGAGATATGATTATCGCTGAAATCGTGTAAATACAGCAAGAACAGCATAGCTATTGGGTAATTTACACTAAATCTTAATAAGCAACAACTTCTGTTGAAGCCTAATTAATCTGAATTTTGGGGAAATTCCTAACTTTAGTTTTTGAGATAGATCCATTGCAAAAATCGTAAAAATTCTAGCATAGCAGCGCGACCTATTGGGCTATTAACACAAAAATATAATCAGCAGCAACTTGAGTCAACGTCTAACAAAATCTCATGTTAGATGAAAATTCGTTCATTAGTTCTTATGATAGAGTTATTGGTGGAATCGCGAGAAATTCAGTACAGCAGCACCACCTATTGGGAGATTTTCACCAACACGTAATCAGCACCGACTCATATCAAAGGCTAACAGAAGTGGAAGTTTTGTTAAAATCTGTCGATTTGTTCTTGAGATAGAGCCATTGCTGTAATCGTGTAAATTCTTCAAAATGCAACATAGCAGTGCCACCTGTCGGGCGATATCACCAAAACGGAATCAGCCCCAAGTCATATCGAGGACTAACTTATTCTGAAGATTGATTAAAATCCGTGTATTAGTTATTGAGATAGAGCTATTGCAGTAATTGCGAAGTATGAAGCATAGCAGCGCCACCTTTTGAGCGAGTTACACCAAAAAACTGGTCAGCGCCAACTTATAATAAGGACTACCTAAATATAAATTTTTATTAAATTCCGTGCATTAGTTCTTGTAATAGAGCTCCCACAAAATTTGTGTCACATACAGACAGACAGACTCACAGGCACACATTTTGTAAAAAACTTGTTTTTCGGAATCTCTCACGTCTAAAACGTGTAAATCCGTCGAAAACCGGAAGTAGAAAACTTTTACGAAACCAATACTTTCTTCTTGTAAACTGTGTTGCCAGTGGGCTACTTTTTTAAAATTCAGATTTCTTGATTGGGACCACTTTTTTAAAACGGTAAAATTCAATGTGTTTTTGCCTTAATTAATGTGTCATTAAATAAGGCACATTTTACCATTTCAAAAAAGTGGTGCACATCAAGAATCTGATTTTAAAAAAAAGTAGACCATCTAGCAACGCTGCTTGTAAAAACAGAAGAAAGAAAAATGCGCTCTCCGGAATTATTGTATCTCCTAGAGATTTTCGGTTTATCCCCAGTGGTCTTACTTTATTTTACAAATATCGGATATTTTTCTAAATGAATCACTTAAACGTCACTTCAGAATCCTTTCGGAATGGACTGATGTCATCTGCAGATACAGATGTGACAACTGACAGTAATTTTTAAAAAAAGTTTACATCGTTGCTATAGCTGAATGGAGAAAGAAACTTGGCTTGAATTACCATAAGAAATGATCGTCCGATCGTTCAAAAAATGTTGCATCAATTATGCGATGGACGGATCTGAGGATGATGATATGGTTGATTTTGAAGTAAATGGCGATGATTATGAACTAGATATTAACGATATTCATCCTGATGTAAAAATTAAAGCAATTTTAAGGAGTTGCTTGAAAATTATGGTAATGACTTGGATAAGTAAATCATGATTGGTAACTTTTTCGTTGTAAAAGAATGGAGTATTAAAGTATTTTTAGAAATTTTTATGTCATATTTATATTTTTGAAATTTAGCATCTTTTTACTTTCTTCTATCTTTACAAGAAGAAAGTGTTGGATTCGTGATAATTTTCGACTTGCGGTTTCCGATGGATTTACATGTTTTAGGAGGTTAGAGATTCCGAAAAACATGTTTTTACAAAATGTCTGTATGCATAGCACATCTTACGCTTTTTTGTACCACAAAAATTTTACAGAAAACTGTACCATCTTAATCTCCATCGTCGTAATCTGCCGATTAAATAATGTAAAATTTTCCATTAAATTTTTGTGGTACAAAAAAGCGGAAGAGTTGGCAACTATTATGTATGTATGTTACACAACTTTTGTGGGCGCTGTATCTCAAGAATTAATGAACGAATGTGGAAATCGTGAAAAATGCTGCATATCAGCGTCAGCTGTTGAGCAATTTTAGCACCAATTTATTTCAGGGACTAACAGAATATAATTTTTTATTAAACTTCAAATTCAGATATACTTTGATATGAATTAAACTGGTTTTATCAAATATCCATTTTAATACTATTTTGAGATTAGTCGTATAATTTATTATGCATCCCTAAAAGTTATGGAATATAGGCATAGCTGCCAAATTTTACGCTTTTTTGCTACCACTAAAATTTAATGTAAATTTTCGCCTTGTCTAATCGTGAGATTTCGACGATTAAATAAGACAATATTTGCTATAAAAGTAGTAGTTGGCAGCTATGTATAGGTAAAACTCTCATAAAAAGCATAAAGAAAACCGTATCATATTACCACCACGGTAGTTAATATTCAACAATTAGAGATAAAAGTTTAGGGTTTAATTATTCCTTTTACAATATATATTAGGATTATTAGGATTTTTTATTAAAAAAAAAAAAAAAACATTAAAAATCACTATTCACGCTTTTCTGAAAATATTAGCATTGTATTATAATAACAAACCTTGCATTAAAGTATCAAATGTGTCATTCGCTTAGTCATATACTATTCATTTTTACTTTCTTCTATATTTACAAGAAGACAGTACTGGATTAGTTAAAATTTTCGACTTCCGATTTTCGAAGGATTTACACGTTTTAGAGGTCAGAGATTCCGAAAAACCTGTCTTTACAAAATCTCTGTCTGTGAAACTGTCTGTATGTATGTAACACAAATTTTGTGAGCTCTCAATCTCAAAAACTAATGCACGAAATTTAATAAAAAATTATTTTCAGTTACTCCTGATATAAATTGGTGCTGATTAGTTTGTTTTCTAAATCGCTCAACAAGTGTGGCTGTTATGCAGCATTTCTCACGATTTTCACAATAGCTCAGTCTCCAGAACTAATGCACGGATTTTCATCAAACTTCAGATTCATTTAGTACTTTACAGGAATTGACATTTTATACATTTTGATGTAAATCGCTCAACAGGTGGCGCAGCTATGCAGCATTTTTCAAGATTTCCGCAATAGCTCAATCTCCAGAACTAATGCACAGATTTCTATCAAACATCAGATTCAGTTAGTCCTTGACATGAATTGAAATTTTATGTATTTTAGTGTAAATCGCTCAACAGGTGGTGCTACTATGCTGCATTTTTTGCGATTTTTGCAATAGCCCTATCTCAAGAACTAATGCTTCAATTTTCAACAAACTTCAGATTCAGGTATACCTAGATATGGATTAGTGCTGTTTAGTTTTTGGTGAAAATCGCTCAACAGGTGGCGCTTCTATGCTGCATTTTTCAGAATTTCGACTAGACCTCTATCTTAATAACGAATGCACTAATTTCCACCGAGCTCCAGATTCAGGTATACCTTGGTATATATTAGTGCTATTTATGTTTTTGTGTAAATCGCTCGACAGGTGGCGCTGCTATGCTATATTTTTCAGACTTTCCGCTATAGCTCTATCTTAAGAACTAATGCTCGAAATGTTATTATATTTCTAATTAAGATATACTTTGAAATGAATTATTGGTAAATTGGCGTAATTTCATGTACTATTTAAATGATAGATTTGACATGATTTATATAGAAGAAAGTTTTTTGATGGCCACAACATACTAGTTTATTTTAGTATATCAGATTAAAAATATTTCTTACACTCGTGTGCCAGCCGACTCCATCCTTTTGGAGACAAAAAAATATACAAAAGTTCTCGCATTATACACGAAAAATATACGATGTGTACTAGGAATGAGCTCATAATTAAAAGTGAAATTTTGTGATTATATACAAAAATTTCTATTAATTTTGGGTGTAAAAGTAAAGAGGAAAACTTTGCAGCTTTGTGTGAAAATATATTGAATTTCTTAAACTGAGTTTATCAAATGTCCATTTTAATATTATTTTGAGATTAATCGTATAATTTATTATGCTTCCCTAAAAGTTATGTAATACAGGTAAAACTTTTATAAAAAGCTTAAAGAAAACCGTATCATATTACTATTACGGTAGTTCATATTCACCAATTAGAGATAAAAATTTAGGTTTTTCTATTTCTTTTTCTCTGTATATAGTATTATTTGGATTTTTTATTTAAAAAAATTAAAAATCACTATTCACACTTTTCTGAAAATATTAACATTGGTTTATAGTAACAAACTTTGCATTAGAGTATCAACAGTGTCATTCACTTAGTCCTTTAGTATTCATTTTTACTTTCTTGTATCTTTACAAGAAAAAAGTACTGGATTAGTGAAAATTTTCGACTTCCGATTTTCGACGGATTTACACGTTTTAGAAGTCAGAGATTCCGAAAAACATGTCTTTACAAAATGCCTGTCTGTGAGTCTGTCTGTATGTATGTAACACAAATTTTGTGAGCTCTCATTATCAAGAACTAATGCACGAAATTTAATAAAAAATTATATTCAGTTAGTCCCTGATATGAATTGGTGCTGATTAGTTTGTGGTGTAAATCGCTCAACAGGTGGCGCTGTTATGCAGCATTTTTCACGATTTCCACAATAGCTCAGTCTCCAGAACTAATGCACGGATATTCATCAAACTTCAGGTTCATTTTTTCCTTTACAGGAATTGACATTTTATACATTGTGATGTAAATCGCTTAACATGTGGCGCTGCTGTGCAGCATTTTTCGAGATTTCCGCAATAGCTCAATCTCCAGAACTAATGCACAGATTTCTATCAACCAACAGATTCAATTAGTCCTTGACATGAATTGAAATTTTATGAATTTTAGTGTAAATCGCTCAACAGGTGGTGCTGCTATGCTGCATTTTTTGCGATTTCTGCAATAGTTCTATCTCAAGAGCTAATGCTTGGATTTTCAACAAACTTCAGATTCAGGTAAACCTGGATGTGAATTAGTGCTGTTTAGTTTTTTGTGAAAATCACTCAACACGTGGCGCTTCTATGCTGCATTTTTTAGAATTTCGAATATACCTCTATCTTAACCCATTTTTGCCTAGCGTCCCATTTTTGGGACGTTTCAAATTTTCATCTATAAGTATATTTTTCTTCTCCTTTATAACATGAAAATTGTATGAAATAATTATTTATAAACGTCTTTATCTATTACCGAGAGATGACAGCATAAGATGGATATTTATTTGTTTAAATGAAGACTTTTTTCGGTATTTATAAATTTTTAATTTTTCAAGATGGCCAAATGTAAAAAGTAAGTTTATTTGTATTTTTTCTATGAAGGATCCAAAATCGCAAGTCATAATCTTAGCTTGCAGACTTTTTTTAAATACGTATTTTTTGAAATTGCGAAATTAAATGTTCAAGCCTATTTTTTATGCATTTTTGTAACGTCCAAAATATAGGGTTCTAAGCACAAATGGGCAGATATTTTTGTTGGACGTTTAGGAGACAGTTATTTATGTAATCACCTTTTGAAGATATTTATGAAATAAATTGTTTTTAAGTAAGCAATACGATTATTCTTATTTTATTATTAATAATAGTTACTATAATGTTAGTAGTCTCTGTAAAGATTTTTTTTTTTTTTTTTTTTTTTTTTTTTTTTTTTTTTTGTAGTTCATAAAAATACTAATTATAGTACATAATGTACAATTTAAAAACTTTTTAAATATAAATATAGACAAAAAATATAATTATGCATAATATTCCACTAGAAATACTCATATGTAGTTTTTTTTTTACATTTTATTAACTAAATACAAAAAAAAAAAAATTAAGCGTAATTTTTTTTAGTATTTTTCTAGTTCATTTTGCAATATTTTAAAGTGATTTTACCTAAATATTTGAGAAACCCAAAATTCAGGCACAAATGGGTTAATAATGAATGCACTAATTTTCACCGAACTTGAGATTCAGGTATACCTTGATATCAATTAGTGCCATTTATGCTTTTGTGTAAATCGCTCAACAAGTGGCGCTGCTATGCTACGTTTTTCAGAATTTCCGCTGTAGCTCTATCTTAAGAAGTAATGCACGAATTTTCATCAAACTTCAAATTCAGATATACTTTGACATGAATTAGTTTTAAATTGATGTAATTTCTTGTACTATTTAAATGATTTATTTGACGTGATTTATATAGAAGAAAGTTTTGTGATGGCCACAACATACGAGTTCGCATTAAATTCGCGTTTCATTTTTCGGAATAAATACAAAATAAAGGAATAGTTCTTCAGGTGAACTGTTTGCGGAGTATTCGATCCTGAAAAAGAAATGTAATAATTAAAAGATATATAAAATAATTGTATAAATATTTAAAATGTAATTGAGTCAAACTCAGGTAAATAAATATTACTCCATTATTTCGACCAAAGAAGATGTATTGTGTTACTTTATACTATCAACAGATGCAATTATAAAGAACGATTGTCGAAAAGTTATTTTGCGTGGAAACAAAGTATTTCCATTTTGTGTTTGTGCTATGAATTGAATTAAGAGTACTGTGGAATTTAAATGGCGTTTGCCCTATACATCATTATTTTTGGTGAAAAATCTATTTTAGCCCAAGCAAACAACCAGCTTTTATTGAAAAAAATGTAGCATTTAATATTGAATAATAACAAATAATAATATTTTGGAATAAGATACAGACTACACTTTACAAAAGTAATACCCATAATAAATTCTCATCATGCATAGACATTTGAAGTTCAAAATATTTTAATCTTTTATTAAGCATAAGTTATGCAGGGTGGTTATAATTAAAGTGTCACTTTGAAATGGTCATACAAGGAAAACTACTGGACCAAATGTTATAAAAATTGGTAATAACTGAAAGGAGGTCATGGGAATTTATTCCCCTCCAAAAAACAAAAGAAGTTCAAATACTCACTGCCTGAGGGTAAATGGAGCTCTATGCATTATTGTTAAACGAAATAAGGGTCGAAATCTAACTTAACCTTTTCTTACACTATTTTAACTTTTTTTGTATTCTTAAGACACATTGACATAAACAAAATTACCATTTAAAGGCGACAAAAGTTGAGCTCGCCATCCGTGTAATAAAGTCCGCTCGTGTTTTTAACCCCTTGAAGGGCGGTGGGATATATTTTATCCCACCTACGATTAATGAAGATTTATACCAGAAACATTTTATGAAATTTTACTTTTCTAACTTTGGTGGAAAAAAGCTGTAAAATTGCTTTTCCTTATTTTGAAATAAAGTTTTTCTAAATTTCCGGTGGGAATTTAGCATTTCACAAACGCAATTGCTTGCCCCTCAAGTGGTTAAAAGTTCAAACCACAAATTAGCAATCGCAAATGTGTGCGCATTCCGGAAATCGTTTTCTTACAGATCGCTAATTTGTGACTTTTGAAGCCTGAAGTCGGCCTTAAGGCTGTTTCAACTGCTTTCGTGAACTAGCGCTAAACGTTTTTACACATTCACTAACTCATTTATAAATGTAAAGGGTCAAAATTGGCAGTACTGACTAGCCCTCTAAGTGTTTGGGGCGTAATATTCCGTTCACTAAGCTCCAGGTTTCACAGCAATACAAGAATTATTTAAGATAATATAATTCTATAGATTTAAGGAATTTTAAATACATTGAAAAATGTTTAATACTCTCAAGGATTACATTCATATTTGAAATTGAGTTTTTTTTATAATGTTGAAAGAATCATATTTTCTTAGATTTAAAACAAAATGCAAACAAAACAACATTACAATTTTACCCTTTTGCAAGACGCTCGGAGGATTAAGGAAGCGAATTGGAGTCGAACTGTTTTTTCCATTTTTTGATCAATAGATTTCCTATCGAGTTATAAGCGAAAAGGGTCACGTGAGCGAGGCGTTTTTTCTCACTTTCTGATTCTTTTTCTTTTCTCGTCTAAAAATTCTGTTCAAAACGTCAAGTTTGACAGCATTTTCTATAAGATCTATTAAGTTTACAATAAAACGGGAAGAACATTTCGATGACACAGTTTCTGAATAACAACACCTGTTAGTTTTACGCGTTTCCGAATAAAAATCAATTTAAACTTATGTCAGAAAGTTGCGCCTTTGGATTTGAGAACAGCCTTAAGACACGAAGATAACAGTTTCGAATAAAATCGATTTCCGATTCAATACGAATCGATAATGTCTCTTACCCTGCAAGACCGTGCTTTTGTCGTTAAATGTTATTATGAATGCGATAGCAATGAACGGCATGCTTTGCAAAGGTATCGTTCATTAAAAAAAAAGATACGTCAATGCGGTGTCAATGACACCGCAGACCTTTGAAGAAAAGGATGGCAAAGTTTCAAGCCACAGGTTTTTTTATCTGTTGCCCCTGGGAGGGAAAGGGAACCTACGACTGTGCAAACCGAGGAAGTTGCTCCATTAGCAGTGGTTTAACCCCTTGAGGGGCGGTGGGATAAAATATATCCCACCTAATTTAAACAAGATTCCCACCAGAAAATTTTTACTAAATTTCAGATTTTTAACTTTGGAGGAAAATCGTTGAAAATTGGCTTTTCCTTATTTAAAAATAAAATTTTTCGATTATTCCGGTGAGAATTCAATATTTAGAGTCATTTTTGCTTGCCCCTCAAGGGGTTAAGCAACAACGGAAAGCTCACAAAATGCGTACTCGGTACGTGCTGTAACACGTCGAATGGGCGTAGAAAATGGGCTACAAAATTGCCCGTAAAGTGCTGCTGTTCTATCCATACAATATCTAACATGTTCAAGAACTTCAACGTAACGATCCTTCTGCAAGAGAATCTTTCGCTTTAGAAATTTTTGGACGGATAGAAGTGCACAAACATTAGCCATGGAACATTTTGTGGGCTTTTTACTTAAATGGCGATGTCAACACTCATAACTGCCGGATTTTTGCCAAATAAATCCCTTATGTTGTGTATCCAATTCCATTGCATTCTCTTAAAGTCTCCGTTTGGTGTGGTATGACAGCAAGTTTCATAATTGGACTATTTGTCTTTAAAGTGCAGTCGACAGCTGAACTTGTTACATGCACTGTGACTGCAGCTTGCTTAGGGTCAATGTTAAGACATTTTGTCATACCTCAACTCTAGCAACATGACATTTTAGAGTGAACGATTTTTATGTAGGACGGGCACCACCGCACATTGCTACTTTTGTAACACAGTTACTTTAACAACATTTCACGAATGAACAGATTGTAGGCCGAAACTCCCCCATTTCTTGGACACCCCGGTCACCACACCTCAACACCTGTGACTTTTGGCTATGTGGTTATCTCAAAAGCACTGTTTATGGTGATAATTTAAACAATTTGGCGGAATTGAAATATTCAATACACCGACATTTCCGTACTATTCCTCCTGATATACTAAGAGCTACTGTTGAGAAAGCAGTAATACGATTTTACTTGCTTTCGAAAAATGGTGGACTCCACGTTGAGCATGCTTTGTAACACGCTTCAGAAAGCATTAAACACATTTTAAACTGATGTCTTCCTCTTCATGTGTTATTTTGTTTAACAATATTGCATACAGCACCACATCCCCTCCACCTTAGTGTTGAGTATTTGAACATTTTTTTTTTGGCTGGAAATAAACTCCCATGACCCCCTTTAAACTATTACCAAGTTTGATAACATTTGGCTGTAGTTATCTTTTTATGACAATTTTTAAGTGGAACTTTAATTATAACCAGTGTTGCCAGATGGGCTACTTTTTAAAAAAAATTCAGATTCTTGATGTGCACCACTTTTTTGAAATTGTAAAATGCGCCTTATTTAATGTCATATTCAATAAGACGAAAACAAATGGAATTTTACCGTTTCAAATAAATGGTGGCAATCATGAAATCTCAATTTAAAAAAAGTAACCCACTGGCAACACTGATTATAACCACACTGCACATTTATAATAATTGTAAGCATACTGGATATTATCGATTAATTCGTTACCATTAAAGTATTGTATATTAAAAACATATTTCTAATTTCCCTTTCCAGTTAATTGAGTTACTCTTTATGCGCATTAGATAGGAAAAAACACGAAATTACTCTATTATTTAAAAAATATATTAATTCCTTATAAACACAATAAGCCAAATTATCAAGTAAAGACACTCCAAATTAAAATATATATATATATATATATATATATATATATATAAAAGTTTACGCCCACATACATCCATATAATAAACAAAAAATATGCATCTTAATCAATGCAATGTTATTCTTAAATATATATATATATATAAAATGAGCCATTAAGTTTTACAGATTAGAAATGAGAGAATTTAATAACCAAAGACAATAATAAAATATTCTTGGATTTGTTTATAAACTGTTATTAATTAAAGAAGATTTTACCCTTTATTCGCACTAATTAGCATCATTTTTAACGCATACAACTAATTCTATTATGTCATTTATTTAAATCAGCATATTAAGCATTCTTTTTGCAACATTTGTTTTTAACTAATTTTTTCAGACTTCATATGCTGTGTGATGATTTTTTTCGTTTCGAATACTAATGGGAAACTTATATTTAATAAAATGCTTTTCTTTATTTATTTGTATATTTCGATGAAAAAAAAAAACTTGCTACGGATTTAGTTTTTACAATTCATAATTATATCACATATCCGTGTAAGCAATTAAGTAAAAAATAGCCATTTTTAAATTTAGTCGTAAAAGAGAATTTTGATATGAAATACTTTTAATAGGCTGATACACAGGTATTGCAAAAAGTTTAAGAGTTTTTCAGCTTTATTTTTTGTTTTTGTTGTTGTTAATATTATTTTTTATATCATAGAAATAGTTCACAAAAGTAATATCCTGTTTTTCCTATTATAAACACGTTTTACTCTTATTTTTTATATTCTTCTATGAAAACTTTAAAGCTTATTCGTATACAATTTGTTTTATAAATATTAATATTTTTCTTCGAACAGTTTTTCTATTTATCTAATTATTTTTTTAATAATTTAATTCTATTAATTAATTAAAACGCAGCTAATTTTTATCGCCAATATCCTCAGAATTTTCATGATATTTAACTGGAAATTTTATGTTGCCATATATTGATAGTAGTGTTAGTTTATAATATACAGTGTGTCCCAGCTAAGATGTTACAAACTTCGAGGGGAGGTAGAGCAAACCTAGACGACTCGAAATAACATAGGAATGCCGGGTCGGAAAAGAATTCATGACCCAACAAGGGAACTGGCAGTGTTGCCAGTGGGCTACTTTTTTAAAATTCAGATTTCTTGGTTGTAAACATTTTTATGAAATAGTAATATTCCCTCCTTTTCTCCTTAATTAATATGTCACTAGCAGG
Source organism: Maratus speciosus (assembly GCA_963932465.1). NCBI lineage: Eukaryota > Metazoa > Arthropoda > Arachnida > Araneae > Salticidae > Maratus > Maratus speciosus. The sequence continues at coordinate 235,659,751 of OZ010794.1, read as the reverse complement.
AATGACCGAACTATGCTCGGTCAAAATTAGCCTTTTGTTCAATTCGATATTTATTCTCACTGTATCATTCTTGCTGCTTAGATACAATTGGCATGATCCTGAGACATAGTGACCCAAAATGACCCACTAACTGAATTTTTTCAAACATGCGACCTAACCAATATGCTCTCCTCGAACCCGAAAACGATAGAATACAAAATGTTGTCAAAATCGTTAAAGTCGTTTTATAGATAGAATTAACTTGACCCACGGTAACTCAAAAGAGACCCATTAATCTAAATTTACCGAACATGTGACCTATCCCAATAGTCTTCTCGTGCTAGGAAACGATGTAATAAATTTTTTTGTCAAATTCGTTTAAGCCGTTTTTAGATACAATTAGCTTGACCCACAATGACCCAAAAATGACCCACTAATCAAATTTTCTCGAACATGTGACTTAGCCCAATTGTCTTCTCATGTTCAGAAACGGTATAATACAAAATTTTCTCAAGATGTTTTGAGCCGTTTTTTAGATGCAATTAGCCTAACACTCAGTGACCCAAAAATGACGAAGTAATCGAATTTTCTCGAACATGTGACTTAGCCCAGACGTCTTCTCATGCCCAGAAACGGTATAAAACAAAATTTTGTCAAAATTGTTTGAGTCGTTTTTTAAATACAATTAACTTGACCCACAATCACTCAAAAATGACCCACAAATCGAATTTTCTCGAACATGTGACATATCCCAATAGTATTCTGATGACCAGAAACGGTATAATACAAAATTTTGTCAAAAACGTTTGATTCATCTTTAAGATTCAATTATCTTGACCCACAGTGACCCAAAATGAAACTCTAATCGAATTTTTTCGAACATGCGACCTAACCAATACTCTTCTCGAACCCGAACACGATAGAATACATAATTTTGTCAAAATCGTTAAAGTCGTTTTATAGAATAATTAACTTGAGACACGGTAACCCACTAATCTAAATTTATCGAACATGTGACCTATCCCAATAGTCTTCTCGTGCTGGAAAACGATGTAATAAAAATTTTTGTCAAAATGGTTTGAACAGCTTTTAGATACAATTAGCTTGACCCACAGTGACCCAAATATGATCCACTAATCGAATTTTCTCGAACATGTGACTTAGCCCAATGGTCTTCTCATGCTCAGAAACGGTATAATGCAAAATTTTGTCAAAATGTTTTAAGCCGTTTTTTAGATACAATTAGCTTGACTCACAGTGACGCAGAAATGACCCACTAATCGAATTTTCTTGAACATGCGACTTAACCCAATGGTCTTCTCATGCCCAAAACCGGTATAATACAAAATTTGTCAAAATCGTTTGAGTCGTTTTTTAGATACAATTAGCTTGACCCTGACCCATTATGACCCAAAATGACCCACTAATCGAATTTTCTCGAACATGTGACCTAGCCCAATTGTCTTCTCGGGCCCGAAAATCGTAAAATACAAAATTTAGTGAAAATCGTTTGAGCCGTTTTTAAGATAAAATTTACATACACACACAATTTTTGCTCGCATTATAGTATAAAATTGAATAACGCGAATTTTACTATATCAAAAAACTGACGCCAATGAAGAAAACTGAATTTTAAAAAAGTAGCCCATTGTCAACATTGGGCATTTAAAAGGCTGGATTACACAAAGCTGATCTTTGGCCCTGGCAGAGTTGGCAGTGGGATACCTTTTTTTATTTGAGCTTTCTTGATTGGCACCACTATTTTGAAATGATAAAATCCCACGGTGACTGACAATTTACAATGTTTTAAGTTATTTTTTAAAGAAGTATAATCCTGTAATAAATAAAAGGTAAATAAATTTTAAATAATTTTTCAGTAATTACTTAAAACAATGTATATATATTTAATTTTATATGATGTTTTAGACCGTCGGTGGATGACGCGTTCTAACCACAATGTTCAGTGTCAGTCACCGGTGGCTGACATGGCGCTCAATGTGTTAATGACATAATGATTTTTTTGAAAATAATGGGAATTTTACCATTTCAAAAAAGTTGTATCAATCAAGAAATCTGAATTAAAAAAGTAGCCATCTGGCAACCCTGACAATGCCCTCTACCGCGTTAGGAAACCGTTTCGGACCCTGCATTCCTATGTGATTCCGAGTCCTCTAGGTGTACCCTACCTCTCCTCAAAGTTTGTAACATCTCACTTGGGACACCCTGTATATATTTACGTATTGCGTGTCAGCGTAATACTTATTTATTTGCAGTGATTACTCAGCGTTAATTTAACATAGTAAAAACTATGGACCTCAGACATTTATTTTTGTCGCCTTCCCACAGTTTTATTCCTGATGCTAAAAAATATTTACTCTTCGATAATTCTATTAATATTACATAGTTGCCAACTCTTACGATTTTTTTACCACAAAATTTGATAGTAAATTTTTCCTTCGTTAATGAACGTAATCTGCCAATTAAAAAAGGAAAAATTTTCTATTCAATTCTTTTGATATAAAAAGCATGAGAATTGGCAGCTATTAGATTATAAATTTAATGGGGAAATGTTCCTGACGTCAGGGTCTAAAAGAACACCGCCAGTTGAATTACGACCTAATCGTTGACAGAAGAAAGGCAAAGCGTTATAAGTAAGCGAACAAACTTAATGCTGGAATCAGGCTTAAATTAACATAGCTGCGCCACCTTGTGGACGGAGTGATAATTGACATACGCGGGCTTTTAGTGTGGCGCATATTTTCTAAGTCTCTAGTCACTCATGGAAATGAATTTTGTTTGCCACATTTATTGCAAAATAATGGCGTAGGGAGAGGGGCCTTCAGGTGCAATTGACACCACGAAGTTTTCTTCGCCTTATCAGAGGCACTTCAGTTATTAATCAAGATGAAAAAAACTTTACAATTTTAGTGGTGTGAGTAAGAAAACAGTTAGGTATCTACCTGTAGTTCATACTCCATCCGCTACGTGGCGCATGACCTTGATTGATGTGACCTCGCTTTTAATCTTGCGTTATATCGCTTTGGAAGAAAGGCGTCTGTCGTAAGCGGGTTTTTCTCAGCGTCCCTAGAATGTGGACACTGATATTTTCTTAAAAAAAAGCTTTGCCTTCATTTAATTTTTAAAAATAAAGTGAGGAAAACATTTAGATTTTACTGGTATTAATAGTCCAATGACCGTACAAAATGTGAAAAAAAATCCCTCTACGACAGCCGCCATTGTTGTGTCAGCGTCAGGTCTAGTATTCAGAATGGGCGGTCGGGAAACGGATGATAAAATACCTTCGCACAGTGTTGCCAGATGGGCTACTTTTTTAAAAATCAGATTCTTGATTGGCACCACTTTTTTGAAATGGTAAAATGCGTCTTACTTAATGGCATATTAATTAAGGTTAAAGCAAAGGCAATTTTACCGTTTCAAAAAAGTGGTGCCTATCAAGAAACCTGAATTTTTTTTTTAAAAAAAGTAGCCCACTGGCAACACTGCCGCATATGGTTGGATTATAATCTAGAGATTAACCCTCTAATGTCCATGGTAGCATATATCATCGTCCCAGAGCAACAGTAGCACATCTAGTCATACATTTAAAAAAATGAGATATCTGACTTACTGCTATGAATAACTGCATTTGCATCTAGTGGAACAACTTCTGAAACACAAAGTTATGTTTAATACTGTATCTCAGATGTGTTTTATGAAAATTCCCTGCTGTTCCACTAGATACAGACACAGTTTTTGGTAGCCGTATGTCAGAGATTTCATTTTCAAATATTACTACAGCTCATATTCAAAATATTAGAATAATTACTTTTTTCTTTCAAATTGAAAATATCGTGAGATACTTTAATGTATTTTTAATGCAAATATACAAATGATATTTTTATTAAGAACTTATTGGTGATTAAACTTATTTACTATCTTAAAATTAATATAATTTTTGAAAAGATTAATTGAAAAAAATTATTTTGAAAAATCAAAATATTAGAATATTTATTCAAGTGGTTCAAAATATTAGAATAGTTCACATTAATTCTCCTTTAATTATCATCAATTCATAACTGATGGCATCATTGATTAAATTCAGAAGATTTTATTTAAAATCAGTGTTCTTTTTTGCAGTTTGTTTGCCTTTTCGTCTTAAAATGGGTCGCGTGAGTGATATTCCTGAATCTATTAAACTTTATATGGTTGATTTGTATCAGAACGGTAAAAATCAAAGTTATATTGCGAATTATTTACATTGTTCGCAATCAAGCATTTGTAAAATACTGACGCAATATTAAAAAATGGAAATTTTCAAAATAATCGCTGAAGTTGCGGCCGAAAATCAAAAACATCTGCTAGAGATGGCAGGAAACTGAAGCGTATAGTTACGAAAAACCGTTTTTAAAATGTGCGATTCTTGCACCGAAAATGGAAAGAAGAAGCAGTTGAAGTTTCTACATCGACAACATTATGACGTCTCCATAAATTTAAGTTTAAATATCGTCTATCGAAATCAAAACCTCTCTTGGCTGCAAAAGAAAAGCGTATAACATTGAATTGTAAATCAAGACGTTTATGGAGCGAAGAAGATTGGAGAAATATATTATTTAGTGAAGAAAGTATGTTTTGTGTTTCATATGGCAATGAAGGTATTCGAGTTTCGAGAATGAAGCAATAAGCATTTGATAAAGAATTCCTTAAACGTTCTGTAAAATTTGCTGCTAGTGTCATGGTTTGGGATTGCATGAGAGCAGAAGGACCTGGAAAGTTATGCATCGTCTACAAAAAGGTTAACTCTCAGATATATCAAGAAATTTAAAAAAAATACATGATTCCATCATCAGAAGATTTATTTGAAGATGATTTCATATTTCAACAAGATTTAGCGTCACCGCATACTTCGGTGTCAACTAAGAATTGGTTCTGTCAACGCAACATTAATGTACTTCCTTGGCCACCAAACTCACCAGACCTTAATCCCATCAGAATCTTATTGTGTATAATGAAAAAAAAAAAAAAACCTCCAAGAAAATCCTCCTTCAAGTAAAACTGAGTTAGTAGCACGTATAAAGTTTATTTGGGCTAATATGGATAGAAATATTTGTAAACACCTTGTATATAGTATGCAAGATCGATTGTACGCTGTTATGAAAGCTAAAGGGTATGCTATAAAATATTAAATACACCTTACTTCTTATTCAAAAGGTAATATTGTTGCATAAAATAAAATATTCCAATATTTCGAACCAATCAAAGTTTTATTCTAATATTTTGGTGTGTTTCAGAAAGCTGCATACCTAATTTATTGTACTGTATTTTATATTTTGTAAATGTTAAAATCTTATCTAAACATTCCAGATTTAATTCATAAAAAATTTAATTGCATTTACTATCAAAAATAAATAAATGAAAAATATTTTTTTCTCATTACTTTTTCTCAATTATTCCAATTTTTTTGAATATGAGCTGTAGATGTCCTACTGTTGCTTTGAGGCATAGTGTTGCCAGTGGGGTACTATTTTTTTAAATTCAGATTTCTTCACTGGTACCACTTTTTTGAAACTGTAAAATTCCCCCTGTTTTTTGTCTTAACTAATATGACTTTAAATAAGGCGAATTTTACTATTTGAAAAAAGTGGTGCCAATCAAGAAATTTGAATCTTAAAAAAGTAAGCCACTGGCAACAGTGCTGAGGCGACGATATGCTACCACCAAACTTGCAAATTTAGAGTTTAAAAAAAAAATTCTGGTATTCCACATTCAAAGTAGAAATTTCAGGTAGAAATGTTTGACTTTTTTGACTTCTTCTTTATTTTTTTTATTTTATTTATTTACTTATTTATTTATTTCTTTTTGATAGTGAGAAATTCACTGCTGAAATTTTCTGGTATGAATTTAGATTCTCGGAATGACGGAATATCTAGAACGCATTCCAGCATGGGAATTAAAGGGTTAAGAATGGCTATGTTTTATTTACTTGATTCAAACTTATTTTTTCAAAATTCCAACTTTTTATTTACATTGAGAATCCGTGGACATTTTTTCTATAAAATTTTACATTTTTCCTTTATTGTTGAAAAAAATTCAAAAACTGTAATAATAATTTGTCTACAGTACAGTCATCTAGGATAACTATCATCCATGGTGTGTAATTTTGCACCACGTCCTAATTTTCAATATGTTGGCTTTCAAAAAACTGGATAAACTCCAGTGCTATACTTTGTTGGGAAAGTTATACATTGGGCTTTCTACTCTTTTTTAGAACCCAAAATGGCACATTATACACAATTAATACCATCATCCAACTGTTATTGTGAAGTACTGTTTTCAAGTTAACCCATTAAAGACCAACATGTTTTATAGGAATTTTATTCAGTTCACACCGCTTTTTGTTAAGCACATGCTTTTACTTTAAGATTCACTGAAATGTGTTAATTAAAGGCAAACTTCACTCCCTCTTTTACTGGTATCAAAAAAATTAAAAAAATCACAAATATAATGTTGCGAAAACGCAACGTCAGTCTTTAATGAGTTAACCCTAGATCTACCGGGAATTTTATTCAAGTTTTAATAAAACGTTCTACACCAGAATTTTTATTTAAAACTATTTAACTTATTTATTTACCTTATTTTTGTCTGGTTTATATACTTAGTTTATTTTAAAGAAATTTCTGGTTTGAATGAATATTTTGTATGTACCTGTCGGGTCCAATGGACCCGTCTGGTAGACGGAGGGTTAAATTTGAATGCTATTTTCAAGTTGTTGTAATCCAGTTAAAGTTTTATAGTAATAGTGGTGGAACAGTGACGCAACAGTTATGCGATTGTCACCACTAAATTTAATAGTATTCATCAGCTTAAAAACTCTCAGAATTTCAGCACTGCTATAAAACGAAGAATACAATTAAAATTTAGCGGTGTTAAAGGATTCTCTGGTGCTACACTGTTCCATCCCTTTAGTAATTAAAAATATACTCATTTATCAGACGTATTATTATCTAAATGTCATAAATGCGTTAGTATTTTGCGATTATGTATTTACTAATAGTTAGAAAAATGCCAAATTAGAAGGCAATACCATTTTATCTTATTTTCAGTATAACTTTGAGCCGGCTCAAAGTTAGGGACTGGTTTATTGTTTACTGATTATAGGTACTACTAACAAACTATATGCAGACTAAAAATGTAAGTAAATGTGCGTATTTAACTGAAGTATATGCAGATAAAAAGGACATATTCGGATAAGCATTAGAAACACGCCTTTCAATAAAATATCCTTATTTTTCCTCCGAGATTTTATTACCTATCTGATAATATATTTCCCTATTTCATCTAATAAATTTCGATATTTTATGAGATAAAAATGATTTTAATATTATTATAAAATCCAATTTTCTCAAAAACTACTGCACCGACTTTAATGCCATTATCTGAGGTTATATAGGTACCAAAGATGCATAGAAGGAAATTTTTGTATACTTTTCTGTGCATAAAAACTATGTGAAATAATGATTATAAAATACAAAAATAAAAATCATATACTATGGTTATACGGAAATACCATTTTCTTGTCAAAAATTCACCATATGTGCACGTATATTATATATAAATGCTGAAAGTGTGCATTGGATATAACATGTAAATATTTTCCAAAATATGTGTAAAATACATAAAATTAATTTAAAGACGTTATTTCGGGCAGGGCTACTTAAATTTGATATTCCATACATTCGACCTAGAATGCCAATTTCTCTTGAAATTTTAAGCCGAAATTTTAATTTCATACCAGAAATTTCCAAAGAAGAATTTTTACTTTCTGTGACTGTTAAATCTTTCTTGTTAAATAAAGCATAATATACTATTATTTATTTCTGGTATAGTCACTAAATTGCTGAATAAAAATGAAGGCCAATTTAGCAACCGTACATTCGGCATTTTTTATTCCAGTTTGATTAATGCTAGTAATAGTATGTACTACTGTAACTATGGATATATTATTGAGTTAAAAGATTGAAAATTCTATTTCACTGCATTTTTATGTTTTGTATGAACAATAAACAGTTCTTTTTTGCTAAATATCCAAGGTTTTGTTTTTACATTCTTCTTATGCATAATATTCGTTGTAATAGCATAAATTATACAAATCTTGTGATGTTGGGAAATGTAAAATAGGGGTCTCAAAAAAACATTTTTCACTTCAAAGTTTACTTAACTGTAATACTTTTTTTATAATGTCTTATTTTATATGATATTTATAATATGGTGAAAATACATTTTTTATTGTTTATATTACTTTTATTGTTATTATAATTATTCCTTAATTTCTGATAGTCATACAATAATTTAGCATCATGTCTTCTCTTTTATTGCACTAATTTCAACAATAGTAATAAAATAAGAGTGGTGCATCTGAAAATAGAGAATATGTGGATCAAAGTTACCTTGAATGACTGTAATTTATTATCAGTCAAAAGATTTCCATGTGAAAAATGAAACTCAAATAATTTTTTTTAAGAATTTAAAATAAGATGAATATGGCGTCATACTGGAAGGACATTTTCAATTCGAGAAACATTAATATATATACATACAGATATATAATGTATTAAATGCGATATGAGTATTTATAAAAAAAAATGCGAATGTGAGGAAGACATATATACACAAACACACACACATCATATATATATGTAATAATAAAAATTTTCGCCTATTTATCTTAGTAAAACTATTTCAAATTCTTAATATCTACCCCTTTTTTACCTATCTTTAATAATATATTGTCCTTGTATTTAATTAACAATTCCAATTGTTAGCGTTATAAATTCTAAATATTTGAAAGGAGAAGCCTTGAAGGTTTATATAATTGATTGCCTGAAGTGTACTAGTTTTGAAAAAATTTCTGAGCTACTCACTGAAAAATTTATTAGTGTGTATGTTCCTAAATTTTATGAATTTGCAACTTTAAAGTTAAATGACAAATGAATTAGAGAAATATTTTCATAAAAAGGTTGAAGTGGATAGGAAGTTGCAATTGTGTGAAACAATAATATTGCTAGGACTCACAGATGGGTTAAAGCCCGAATACCAGAATTTTTTATAGTAAATCATCCAAATAATACCACTGACTGGTATCGGATGGCAAAACAACTTGTAATAATTCCAACCTCTCCTGTAAATACTGTTAGGAATAATTCACAAAATGTTAGTCCTTTTCAGCCTCATTACAATGCATCCAGACATTGGATTCGTCAGGAAAATCCTAATTTAAATGCAAATAATCCTCGATTTACAACTCCTAGAATGAAAAATATCCATTTCCAGCAAATATACCCCACTAGACCTTGCATGATTTATCCTAAAAAAGGAATACTTAACGCATATCACTCGGAAAGGGAATGTGTATTTAATGTTAACTCTTTACCATCATATTCTCCTTCTAATTAACAACAATCTTCCACTAATAATATATGACAATTGATAATATCTGGGTATGCAAAACATAAAGAGATTCCTTATGTTATTGATACCAGATCTACTATTTCAATTTTACTTATTAAATTTGTAAATTTGTTACAGGCTGAAGTTAGAAATAGTTCTCCTATTATTATTGGCCAAGCTAAAGAGTCTGCCTTCTATTTGCCGCCACGAGTGCGTCCCGTAGTCTCATGATAATGGAAGCTTGGCAAAGCTTTTGGCATTGACTACTATACTACATTTTCTTCGATATACAAGAGTGTCGCCATAATGTCACAAAAGTCTACAGTAATATGTCATATATGTATATACCTATACATATATAAAGCAAAAGCATGTTGCATCATGGCAAAATCATAAATAAATGAAAATAATATTAAGAAAAATTTAATTAGCGTTAGATAATAAACATATTATTATCGTTTTATCTACTTTTCAGCTTGTAACTGCTTTTGAAGTCCAAATAATTAAAGCATGTTACTTTCTCAGTAGTCAATATTACTGCTTCTACTATTTGTAACTGTCCTCCAAAATTTATCTAACCTGTTGATGAGCAGTTTTATACAAGGGGACAATAGTGACATAAAAACTAGGGGGCATAATTTTTATTGCCAGATAAAAATAAAACAATTTATAATTTACAATAAAAATTCATTATTTTATACTTTAGAATGCAAATTGTTATTTTGTATAGTAGAATTTCCAAAAATAGTTTGTTATTACACTTAATTTTTTTCCGGAAATTCAGTGCATGATGTGCGGGACAAAGCAGAGAAGTGACATTTTCAATATTCAAAATATTATTGGAGAATAATTTACTTTTTTTTTCTTTCAAAATCGTTTTGAAGTTGCAGAAAGGTATTATAGAATATATTTAATGCTAACGAAAATTATATAAATGAAAAAATGTAGCATTTAACCCAAAAGGACACAAATTATCCACTTACTGGTGAATCGCCCAGATGAACAACAATGTGAAATATAAAAATGTCATAAAACAATCAAATGAGAACATGTTATGCTTAAGGTAGTACAATATACACTGGTAATCAAAATTAAATATAATAAGAAGATGTATGCTCACTAAGATAATGTTGCAACCAATGAACAATACTTCAGTTATTTACGTTAATTAAATACAATTGAATTCAAAATGTCACTTCCGCACATATGTTATCGCCGGAAATAGGCAATCTCGGTCATTGACAATGTGGTGCGCAATGGATGCATTTTGGATTTTCGATCTGTAGTGTTGTTCAAAGTGAATGTGGTGTCTGAAAGGATGCAGTATTAATTAGTTATGGCTCAAAGGCATTATTTCAGTGAAGGTAAAAAAGGGAGAGTAATTGGTAGAATCGTGGGAGGTGAAACACAAATGGCGGTCGCCAAAGACTTGACTGTCCCTGAAAGTAACATATAAAGAGCTTGAAGCAGCTTTTTAAACATTGAATCCGTTGACAGACATTCTGGTCAAGGGCGACCAAGAGTAACAACTGCATCCAAAAGCCGTTATCTGCCATCTCGAAGAAACCGCGAAGCGCCTACAGGAGATTTGTTTTCAGACCTTCAGGCAGCCACAGGAACTAGATTTAGCTGTTCTGCTGATTCACGAACAATTAAACAGCTGTTTCACGAAGGCTTTTCGAGCGTGGACTGCATGAGAGAAAACCAATAATTTGTGTGACACTCACTCCAGCTTCTAAAGGGCCGTTCAAACTGATGCTGTCGAAAACTTCAATGGATCCAAGAAGGCTGGGCCCGAGTATTGTTTACTGGCAAGTCCAGATATAATCTGAACACTGATTCTAGACGTGTTTTCATCTGAAAAGAGGAAGGAATACTCAATTTGCTTTACCTCTCCGTGAAATATCCTATTTCCGCGACCGCAGTTTAACCCTCCGTCTACCAGACGGGTCCAATGGACCCGATGGGTACATTCGAAATATTTATTCTAACCAGAAATTTCTTTAAAATAAACTAAATATGTAAACCAGACAATAATGAGTTAAGTAAATAAGTTCAATAGTTTTAAATAAGAATTCTGATGTGTAATATTTTTATAAAACTTGAGTAAAATTTTCGGTAGTTCTAGGGTTAATGGTTTGCGGGGGAATCATGACAAATAGCCGCACGAGCTGTATATCTTTCAAGGAAGTTCTATAACCGTTCGAAGATATATGGAGGAGTTACTGGAACCCCAAGTTAGACTAATTAGGGGTGCTGTTGCCCCAGAGATTTAATAATGGATGGCAATGCTCGTCCACATCGAGCACATGTGGTGTCAGAATACAAACAAATAGAAGATATCACGCGAAAGGATTAACAACGTTTCTCACCTGATTTGGATCTGATTGCATGTGAGATGCCTGAAACTTCCGATTTTTAGCCAAAATCATTCCCGGACCCTGCAGGAGTTGAAATGTGCCCTTTTAGAAAAGTGGCGTGCAGTTCCACAAGACCTTGATCAACCCTTTCTTTGGTAAAGTCTGTGATCTCAAGATGTGAAGTATGCATATGTGTTCGAGGTGACAAAACACCATGTTAACGAATAAAATTTTCCACAAGATATGACTGAATTTTTCCATTTTCCATAAATTTGGTTTGAATATCAATATTTTTAAAATAATCAACAGCCACACATTGTAATTTATGTTATCTAACGCTTTTTTTGCAAATTTATATTAATGATTTTTCATTAAGTATCAGTTACGTTTTATTGTATATCAGTGTCTGTTTATTTACTAATAACGCTAGTCATATCTAAAGAGGTACCTGTGAACTATAATTCACGTTTTTTCTTGGTGTGTGTCACACCATAAGACCTCTCTCTCTCTCTCGTGTGTTTTACACGGAAAGCATATTTTTATATTGCCAAATTTTCATATCTGTTGATCTGAGACGGTCATTTATATCATATAACAGAAATGCCATTAAAGAATAAAAACCTTTCGTTGTTCATGTGCCTTCTTCCTTCCTTCCGGTCTATACCAAGAGGAAAGGTCATAGTATGTTGTTTTGATTAGTTATACGTGAACATAGATAGCTTATAGAAGTAAATAATTTTTATATCGATATTCAGTACAAGGCATTTACTTTAAAATGACAAAATACGCAACTTATGAAAATGTCTCATTGTTTTTCCTTATAAGAGAAAATGTGTTATTAAATAGTACTTTGGATTGTTTATAAAACCCCTTTTTTGATAATTATTTATACCAAATCTTATAAAAGAATAAGGTGATCATTTTTGTTTGAGAAAATAAACTTCGATGCTTTCTATCAAGTAGGAATATATCTTTTTGTTTATGGTGAATTCGAAATCAAAGATAAATTAATATTCTTTTTAACACAATTATTTTGCCTAGGTTTATAGAGAATATCTTAAAAAAAAAACAAAATTGGATTACAAAACTGTATGCGTAAATATGTACGTGTAAACCAACGTGTATGTAGAACAAATTCTATACATGCATTTTTATATTGAATGCAATTGGAGAAACTACGGCTCAGTATATCTGATATAATTTAATAAATTTATATAAACTGAAAACATTGATACCATAATATGAAATAAATGGAAACGTTATGACATCTTTTAGTGGTAAAATATATGTCTGTGTGATGTACTTTATAAAAAGAAATTGTAAGTCTTGCGCATTTTTCAATATGAAAGAAAGTTTTCCAGGGCAACTATCTTATAAAATTCAAATTTGAATATTTTTATTTAACCTATTTTCTCTTAACATACATCTGAATATTTCAAGGAAATAAAAGATGTAACAGAAAAAATGCTCTATTGGGATTTCAGAAACATAGTATTTGAAAAAATGTCGTTTTATGGCTATAGAAGAAAATTCCCGTTTTTTACTTTCATTGTAGAAACCACTGCACAATTTATTTATTGTTATCATTATTACTCATGATGTTTTTGTTTTTTAAACGAATCTGTTTTATGAGATTAAATTCAACTTTCCGATCATAGATTAAAATTTAATATTTCGAAGATTCCGTAGATAATATATTTCACAAAGTTAAAATTTATTATTTAATTGCAAAGTGAGCAACGGGTAGAACAAATATTTCTTTATGGATAGAAAAAATATCTGTCAATGCATGACTATTTTTTTTCTTTATGACTGAAAAGCAATAAGTAGTTATTTATTAAAGTAATTTACTTATAATAAATAGTTGTTTGATTAAAGTAAATCAAATATGAGTTAAGTTTATGTACTATTACAAAATATGTATAGAAAAACAATAAATTAAACATATTGTAGCCATCTTTTGGGCCAAATCTCCAACATAATATTGACGCCATTAAAATATATTTATCCGATAGTAAACTAGAAGTCTGACAATAGCAACATTTTAAGAATGTTTGCAAACAATGAATCAACATTTCCCGATACCTTTTTTTTTTTTTGTCTGTTTTGTGATGAAGGATAAACATTTCTTTGTATACATGTCAAATATAGTAACAAAAATGTGTATACGATATCCATTTTTATTTTTTTATTATGTTTATAGAAGAAAAAGTACGAACTATCAACGCTAATGTTTTTACCTATAAAAGTATTATAAATAGAGAATTTATTTTTTATATTTATAGATTATGAAGCATCAATTGAAAAATAAAAACCCAAGACGTTTATAAAGTAACATTTAAAAGCCTTTGCTATAGAACTATTTTTTTTTACAAAATTTACTACTCTATCTGTCCCAAACTAGTTGCTACATTTGATTAATTTGGTGCTGATTATTCATACTGATGATTTTATGATTGATCCCTTTTGAGAGATTTCAGGGTCCTATGCTATCAGTCAACATAATTTTCTAACCAAGCATTCCCTTCATCTCTCCTTAACACTAGAACCGCCATAGCGGTGATTTTGACCGGTACCAAATAAAAACACTTCTATTCGAAACCGAAATTTCTTTCTAAAATAAGTTAACCTTTAACTGATGTTACCGGTCTCTCAGACCGCGGCTTTTATAGTTTAACTTGCAATTTTCAGTTTAACTACAAACACTACCGATATTTTCTTCCGTTTGGAACTTTAGTACTATCAACAGATACTTTTGAATAGGTGAACTTTAATTATAACAGTCCTGTACAAAACGTTTAGTACAAAAACACCATGTGATGATATGTTAATCGTGCCTTTTATTCATCTTTCGATGAAGCGGTCTCACAGACCGCTTCACACTAGTTATGTGACAATTTCCGTGACACCATTTAAAGTTTAAATATGTAACACTCAGAAATAAGTTAAACAAATAAGTTAGATAGTTTTTAATAAAAATTCTGGTGTAAAATATTTTTATAACAATTGAATAAAATTTCCGGCGGTTCTAGTGTTAACGTTTGCGAAACTTAAAGAAAGGACATAATACTGCTGAATCAAGCACACATGTTCGAAATCCGGACACACAAAGTCTCAAAACGCACTTCCTTACTAGACTACACATATAAAAGAGTAGCTAGGCGCTATGCTACAAACAGAATTTTCTTATTATTACTGATAAAACGATAACAACTCATGTTTTCTTAGTATTAATTACTATAGGAATTTCTCTGAAAAGCACATCATGTGTATTTTATTTACATCATATTTCTTTTTGTTAAACTATCCAAATCATTAAACCACTGCAATTTAAAACGTACCGTAATTTCCAGTGTATAACCGCGGATCAAACAATCGTGTTTCGACACAGAAATATTTTAAAATAAAATGTAATTTCTAGATCACAGTAAATATTGGTCTTCAAATACTGAATAAAATTTCTGGGTCCAAACAGAATTCTTTAATCTGCGGGCTATACACCGGAAATTACTTTAATTAAATGGCTGCTTACTTAAAATAGAATATGTTTTAACCCTTTATCTACTGCATTATGATCTACTTTAATTTTTTTTCATGTAATTATTTTTTTTTCAGTTACTACAATGAAAATTAAAGCATAAATATAAAAAATACTCACCTGTGAGATATTTAATTATTTAGAGGTAATTAATTAAAGCGGTACTTTCAAGTACCGTCAGTACACTATGACTAGAATATCGTAACATAATACCCACAAGGTATTTCAAATAGCACCAGAAATTTTTTCGATTTAATAAGTATGTGAAATATAGGCTTTTTCTTTTCTTATATACAAATAAATATTTTGGAAAATTCCGGTGACAATCATTTATTTCAACACTTTAGAATTTAAAATGCTTTACCCCTGAAAGGGTTAAAAAAACTATTTTCTTTTAGGTTTCGACCTTGTTAGCAGTCCTTTAGTTATGCGACTTCTATATTCCAAGGACAACATGTTCTCTCGCATCTCCACATACGCAATATATGAATTCACATATGCCGTTTCTAGCATAGCAAAAACGAGACGGAGCCACAACTTTTTCGATTTCCTATGAAAAATAAGAATGAAACAGAAACGAAATAACAGCGAAATCTACAGGGCTGTAATTATTTCACTACATTTTAGTAATTACATTTTAAAGCAGATGAAAACGATAGATAACTACACAGACGAAAAATAAACAAGAAGATTTTCTCCAACACCCAGTGTACTGACGGTACTTATATGTACCACCGAGTAATTCAACTGTTAAATCAAATACATACACCGTTCATCTAAAATAGCTAGTCAAACTGTATTCTAAGATCATAATGAACTCTTTAAAAAAATCCAACACTTATCTTATATTCTTTACTGCGTTTGCAGCAATAAAAAGATGAGCGTGACAATCTGTACAAAATATCGGCACAAAACACATCGTCTGTGTCAAAGATAGCCTCCTTCCTCGCTAAAATAATAAACCTAGAACTACTGCTGCCATGTATCCGGGTAAAGTGGAGTTAAAAGAGTGTTTTTGCAAAGTATCATTAGAATATTAGTAACATTCACTATGGGATGAAAGTTTAAAATGAGCTGTACTTATAAGTACCATCAGTAGTTAAAGGGTTAAACGATACTTTTTTCAATCCCCCCATGAAAGATTTCTGTGTATTTGACTAGTTATTTCCTTAAAAGTTTCTGAAAATAAGGGAAACGTTTCTAGAATCATTAGTAACTACTATGTACAACGTACCAATTACCGTATACATTTCTCCTATTTAAAGAAACGGTTTCGTTTTTTTTTTTTTTTTTTTTTTTTTTTTTTTTTTTTTTTTTACAGTGGTTTGGTGTTGTATATGACGGCCAATTATATACATGAGGGATATAGGCCCGAGGAGAATACCCTCTACTGGGGTCTTTCTAAGGGAACCTAACCCGTATTAACACAAGGTTCGAAGAAATTCATGGTAAACTCCGAACGGTAAAGTCGATTAGATTGCATTCGAACTCAGAACTTCCCGTCTCCCAGCTTTGAGAGGAGACTGTTGGGTGGGAATTTTTCATATCTATCGAGTATACATGGCTGCCAAACTTTCATGCTTTTTACGGACCACTATTTCAGAACAGAAAAAATTGTCGAAGTTAATCCCAAGTTTTCGACGATGAAGAATGATATGTGCAGGGCTCCCAAATGGTCGCCAACTGAATACCAATATTTTTTTAGAAAAATTTTCTTTTTAGATTTTTTTAGACAAACCGCCCCGAAACCACCTTTGAAAGTTAATTCTAGCGCAAATCTACCATAAAATTTTCTGTTAAAATTTATTGGTATTCAGTTGGCGGACCATTTGGGAGCCCTGTATGTGGTTTTTTTTATTTTTTTTATTGTAGTAGTGGTAGAAAAAAATGCGTAAAAGTTGGCAAAGCTATGTATATTTCACTTATGCACAATAACTATTTCGATTAATTTTGCTTTGAAACATGAATGACAGCGATAATGAAATAACTTGCCAAAAGGAATATAAAATTCATTGATGACTAATTTAGCACTTAAACTTTTGTTTATTCAACAGACATTTTATTCAGTGTATGTACATTTTAATTGTTTTTCACATTGTCAAATATTTTAACGTATTATCAATTATTTTGTACTTAAAAAGGCTGCAGATTGTCTGCATATCATAACAAGCAAAATAATGCGTAGCCTAAAGTGCAGGCTTAGGATTTCTACCCTTTCTTAGACACTGTAACATTTCATAAAATATTTTACATTTCTATACTAAGAATTCTGGTGAAGCCAATTATATAAATTTTTATATTATAAAATAGCGACCTTTATTCAAGCCTAATTCAAACTGGTATTAAAAAAAAAAACAATCGCGTTTTATAGTAATAATAATATTTTATCTCCTTTTTTTAATATACTAGGGGCCTCGCTCCCCTACGAGCTACGCTCACCAACCCCCGCCCAGACACCGCAGACTCTAAATGCACGCTAATTTGATCGGCTTTAAAAAGATTTCGAAAGATTGAATTATAATTTAAAAAACAGTGGCGATCTCCCTATAAACGGATTTCTATTGATTTCTCTTTGATTGGGGAATTTTAACGCCAAATCCGCTGCGGTACTACTTGATTATCCAGTCGACCAATTTCGCCAAATTATACAAATTAACATAATTTTTATTTTAAATAACGAAAGAACAAATAAAGTAGTACAACATTAATAAAAATACAAATAAAACGTCGAAATCAAAATAACTTGATGACGTAGACACGTGTAACAACATTTCAAAACAATCTAATATAAAAGGAATTAAGTAAACAGAGTCTTTGTCTCCTGGTATTTTTTAAGAAAGCGAAAAGAAAGTTCTTTTAAATGAGACATTTTAAATTAATCGTTTTTAATCTGACGTAATTTTGACCAAGCTATTCTTTCTCTTTTAAATATTCACGTGAAAATACTTTTGTTAGAAATGAAATATTATTTGTGCTTTCCGAACAAAAATAGTTGAAAAGATCCTCTCAAAATATCAAATACATGTCTAGCACAATTTCTAAATTTAAATAGTTTTTCAATATTATTTTGTGTTCATTTTATGTAATAACTGTAATGTGACGTAAATATGATGTAATTTCTCATACTTAAGACTTCTAACGCATGTTAATGAATTTATTATTTTACAATATCCTTTCTCTTTTAAAATTCCCGTGTATACATTTTATGACATAATTTTCAATAAGTTCCTGCTTTTTATACGCAATTATTTAATTTTAATTTGAAAGTATCTTTTCTATTTATAATAGTCACGTGTAAATAAATTTTTAATTTGAAGCAAACATTATTGTTTAAGTTGTTTATACAGTTGGCAATAGGTTAAATTAGTACAATTTTCTAAAATAAGTAAAAAATATCTCTCGAAATGCTGAAAATTTCAATTTAAAATAGAAATAAAACCTCGAAAAATGTGTCAAATTAAAAAAATAAGTGAATTCTGCACACCAGGAAATTATAACGTATAAAATGATCTAAAAATTATTAAATTCCTATGTATAGTTTTTGCTCCTATAAAACTTTTTTAATGGAATGATTTTATCCAACTTTAGCATTAAATATCTCTTTAAATAATTCTTCGATTTGAAAATTCTCCGCATCAGCGTGTTTATCAAACATTTCTGTATAATACTACCGATTTTCATATTTTTGTATGCATTTTTTTCTTAATATTAACGAAGAAAAACCTCCTGTCACAAAAAATTCAAAACCGGCGGCGGCGGCGGTGACAGCGGTAGTTACTTTTTTTTAGAATAGAGAGATGCTCGAAAACCGTTTAACAATCTGTGTTGAATATTTTCCTCACAGCATCCGAGTTCTTTATTTAAAGAGAAAATTTTAAAATTCCACTTACATTTCAAAATAATATTACACACTTCGAAATTTTTTAAACATATTTGCAGAATACAAATTTTATTTATCTATTAAACCAAAATAATAATCATTTGTATAATTTGAATTTTCCTTAAAGGAGCCTTAAGTAAATTGTATTTACTTTGAAATGAAACTTATGAATATTTTTAAATTCATGAAATATATAAAATGTATCTTTGCAATTTACAAAGTTTACATTTTGTTCAGCGAATATTTTAACAATCTTTCTGAATATAAAATATTTTAATATACTAATCCAATAGAAAATAAAATTAAATATGTTGCAGATTCTTTGCATATCTTGAAAAAAAAAATAAGGCGTAGTCTAAAGTGTAGCTTGAGGATTTTTCACCAGGGTTCGCAGCGTTCCTAAAATTTTTGCACTTTGCTACCAGTATTTTAAATAAGAATTCTTCATGGTAGATTACTTTAACATCTGTAATAGAATTATACAATAAAGATTATCGTTTTAAAATAGTGGTAGGAAAGTGCGAAAATTTTAGGAACACTGCGAGCCCTGTTTCACTTATATTTTTCACTCTGTACTATTCCATGATATATTTCTGCTTTTCTATGTGAAGTGGTCACATAAAGAGAGGTATATGGATTTTTGAAACATAAAATATCAAGAGATAACTATTGTAAAATAGAAACTTTTCTGTTACTGACTAATCAATTATTTATGCTACAAATATACAGGGTGTTTCATAAAAGATGAGCAAAACTTTTTGAAGAGATAGTACACGTCAAAACAAACAATTTTCATCAAAGAATGTATGGTGGGAATTAAAACGCAAAGGAGCTAGATGGAGCCAAATGAGATATTCAGTGTTGATAGTGGACTACTTTTTTAAAATTCAGATTTATTGATTGGCACCACTTTTTTGAAATTGTAAAATTCCCCTTGTTTTAGACTTAATTAATATGTCATTAAATAACGCGATTTTTACAATTTCAAAAAAGTGGAGCAATCAATAAATTTGAATTTTAAAAAAGTAGCCCACTGGTTACACCGAATATCTCCTTTGGCTCCCTCTAGCACCTTTGAGTTTTAATTCCGACCATACATTATTTGATGAAAATTGTTTGTTTTGATGTATACTATCACCTCTAAAAGTTTTGCCCATCTTTTATGAAACACCCTGTAGGGGAGTGTTGTACAAAACCGGATAGGCGGGTAAAACCGGGTTACGCTGGTTCCTCCTTAATTTGAACTTTTATCTGTCGGCATACACCAGGAATTGCTTGTCGAAAGTCATTACGGCATTTGTAGCTGAATGAAGCACGATTGTGTGCGGTTATTTTTGTGTGAAGGAATGCGTTTGAATTTCTCCTAAAAATTATTTGATTTCTTTATAGGTTTTACGCATATATTAAATGTTTACCCGAATATTAAATATTGGTAAGTACTATATTTAATTATTTGCTCTGTTGCAAGTATTTTTACAGTTTTACTGATCTTTTACTGAAGGACTGAGAGTAGTGACGTCATATTTAAAAATCTGTGTTACGTTGGGGTAAAACCGGCTACTTAAGAGTAAGTCAAAACCCGTTATACCCATTTTTGTCCTTACTCATGGAATGATTTTTTTAGGATAGTTAATACTTTAGCATGGAGTTTTAAATTGCAATTTAATGCTGTTAAGTACTGTTAACCCTTTGATGTGTTTTTCATAGCACCTCTAAACTTATACGTCAAACAAGAGGTGAGGAAGTGGTTACTTTCAATACTGGGCGATCTGTAACAATTTACTAAGTTAGAAAATTATTCAAAGCTGCATTTTTAGAGTAGTAATTATAAATACTCCAATCAGACGGTTTGAGAAAACAGTGATTTTTCCTTACAACAGCGATGTTTTTTCTGGATCTGTTTGCTCCTTCGGAAATGGCAGAGGAACCCATGAAAGTCAATGATAAAACACTTAAATCTACGCAGCCATAGGTTGGCATAGCTGCAGCAATAAATATTTCTGAAATATCACAATGCACAGGATAATGAAGCTTCTCTTTCCACATTTAAAAGTGTCGACATCACGCATCCAGTAGTTGACAACATCCAGCCTCTTCTATCGAGATCTGGTATTGTGTAGCCAGCAATCTGCAAATGTTATTACCCCCCCCCCCCCCCCCAGGAAGGCTTTAATATTGAGAAAAGAGCTGGAAAAAGAAGTGGAAACTGTTATTACTTCACCCTATAAATTAGAGCTCGAAGCATATATTAAAGAGAACGAAGCCAAACAGGCTGCAAAACGAAAAAGGAAGATACTTTAAAAGAAAATAAAAATCAACAAGAAAAGAAACCAAAAAAGGTTGATGAGGCATCCTCAGAAGATGAAGAAGATAATGAAACCTGAATCGTTTGCAATGAGCTTTACTCCAATTCTAAATCCAAAGAAAGTTGGATACAATATTTGAAATATCACGGATGGGCACACAAAGCATGCAGTATGAAAGAGAATATGATAATAAATTTGTTTGGGATTTTTTGCAGTTAAAATAACTCTAAGATTTCCAGCGTAAAATAAGTAGGCATTAACAATGTAGATAATTTGCTACAGATTTATTTTTGACACATGGAAGAACACATGTGCAATTTCGTACCAAAAATGTATTTGTTACTATGTTAAACAAGATTTAAAAAAAAAAATTAGTTTTCCACGAATTTTAAAGGGGTAACTTGTTTTACGCAACCAGTGCGGTAAAACCGGAATTTTGAATATGTCTGAAAAGAGCTATTTTTTTTTTATACAATCAATTACATTTTTTTATAGAAAAGAATATGTTTTAATATAGCCAAAGATTCATTTAAAATGAAAAAGGATGTTCAGAGTTTGTTTTTCCATTTTATTGCATTTAAGAACAACAAACATTTATGGTACCCGATTTTGACCCACCTTCCCCTATATAATTTTTATCTGCACGTTCATTCTGACTGCATCAAATCCTTTTAAAACATGTAGGTATGGTGGTGCACTTTAGCTATTATGTTAACACTAGAACGGCGGGAAATTTTACTCAAGTTTTATAAAAATATTTCACATCAGAATTTTTACTTAAAACTGTTTAACTTATTTATTTAAGTTATTTTTGTGCAGCATATATTAATCTTAAATTATAAAAAAGTTTCTGGTTCGAATCGACATGTATTCGTTTGGCAGGGGTCAAAATGACCCCTCGCCGCCCTTCTAGTGTTAAATAACAATAAATGCAGAAATTTAAGAGATGATGTTATACTTTGTTTATAATCTTAGATTATAAAGCTAACAAAAAAATGCATTCATAAACTTATAAGAAACACTTTCAGCATTATTTCAAGAAAGATTATCCTCCTAAATGCTCATTCTTGTACAACCATTGAGGGAAAGAGACTAAGTCAACTGTGCGCACATAAAAAGTGAATCGTTTCACTTACATACGTCACATTTGTAGATGACCACCGCCCCCTGAATACTAGACCTGAGCGCTGAGAGAGAAACGGCGGCTGCTGAAGGCAGATTTTTGTCAGTGTGCGTACTAGGGTGGTCACAAGAAATCAATTTTTGAATTTTTTCCGGGGGGGACCGCCCAAAAAGTTGCCAATAGACTAGAAAATGAGAATGGCAAAGTTTTAGCTCATTTGGATAATATTAACCCGTGCCTCATTGAGGTTAAAGTTCGAAAAAAACGTGATTTTTTGCAAAAGAAATTGTGTTTTTCCTTCATGAAATAAATACAATTGAACCTAGAAACATAATTCAGGTCTCATTTTATAAAAAAAAGAGCTTCGTTTTGAAGAACCACACACCATTTTATTTCTAAAAATGTATAAATTTAGACATATGCGCATTTTTCAGGACCAGACTTCACCCGAATCCTAAAAATTGATTTTTATGAAAATGCGAAAAAAAAACATTGTAACATTCCATTTCATCTGCTTTCCCCCTTTTGTTTTTCATTTTGTACATGATAAAGTACTAATTTAAAAAAAAATTCCAAAGAAAATTTTTAAAAAAATCGAATTTTAAACTGAAAAAATTTAAAAAAAAGGGGGGGTGCAAAGAAAGTATAAAAATTAGAACAAATATGCTCAATTGCATTTTATTATTAAAGTTGTGTTACAAGAAAGGAAGTATAATAAAGAAAATAAATTATTATTCCTTACAATTGTCACATTAACCATTTCCAGTACAGAAAAATTCTGTTCGTAAAATAATAAAATGATTGACTACACCTAAATTTACAAACAAATAAGTTTGGAATTAAAATTAGGTAGTCTCGACATGGGACCACTGCGCCAGAAAGGATTAAGGTGGTAAATGGCTTAGATAAGATGGCTTTGGAAGAATCTTGAAAAGTTTTTCTACATTTACATACAACTTTTAGCATATACTGTTTTTATTTTTCATTTTTTGTTAAACAGGAATTGAAATCTCTGGATAATTTTCTTCCCTTTCAGCTGTGCCATTGACAACTTTAAAACCATTCACTGTTTTCTTGCTTTCAAATAAGGTTTATTTTCACACCATCAATTGGGATCAGTATTTAAAAAATGCTTATTAATATAAAATCTCTTTAAAAAATTTTATAGTTTGAGATGAAACAAAAACATTGACTTCTTTGTTAAATAAATAATCCACTTAGTTGAAAACTTTTGTTGCTTTTAAATTCTTATCATCAGCATCATTTCTTCTTCAAATGACATTAATTTTACAGCCATGCTTATGTTGACTTTTTTTTTTTTTTTCCAAAGTATCATCTAAAAATGAAAATGCAACTTGATACGAGTTAAGATACCAAAGACGGTTTATCATTTTAACGAGTGCTTTTTCTGCAACCTATTTATCATTTTTTCTGTAGTGAACAAGTGATTTTATTATTTGCAGGTCTTGGATTGGGGCCCAAAGTGGGAGTGGGAATATTGAAGCACGATTTTACATAAATATTGATTAGAAATAAGCAAATGTCTCTAATACCTTCTTTTTCTAAATTTGTTATTAAGAGATTATCTATGACAATATATTTTGAGAGAATAAATTGCCTGTGCATCTGACATGATTAAAAGCACCATGTGCTCTGAAAAAAGTTTTTTGTAGGAAGGAGTCCTTTAAAAATTAAACAAAGTTGGATAAACTCTTTTATAATCATCCCTGAGCTGTTAATTTTTAAAAGGCCCTGTAAGAAAACTTGAAATTTCTTCTGAATTAACTATTTATATCTAGTATTTCATCTTCAATAGCATTTTTATATTTACTCTGGTTTAATTTAAACCACCCAATCAGAATTGTTTTTTTTTAATATTTGGCTGTGGAGCAGTGATTATTCCCACTTTACAATCAAAACCAGCTTTTAGGATAATTTCTAGATTATGGTGGCGACATGGTAAATACAGAAGACTTTTTCTTTAACAATTGCTATAGAAGAATGCAGGTTCCTCTGAGGTGACCGTTGTTTACTGTAATTGTATCAAAACACATTGCCTGGATTTTACCAATTTCCTCCAGTCTTCAATTGCTGAAAATACAGCTTTCGCCTGAATTATTCCGATACTATTTTCAAGCTATGGAATTCGTAGTAACTGTTCTTCATCCCCACAACTAATTAAAACTTCTATCCTCTCTACATTTTCTTTATTCAAAAAATGGTGAAGCAGTTTTCCATCCCAGTGAATAACAGTTCTCTCTAAACCGGAATTTTAAAATCTGTTTTTGATGATCTCAGTTCTTTGTTTATGAAATAGTTATTTGTGGAGTCGATTGCACTTCTACTTAAAATTAAAGTATGTGGTTAATTGGTGGATGCACTCTAAATCTAGCAGCTTCTCTGGCGTTCAGTTTCATTTTGAGAATATTATAAAATAAAATACATAAAACTTGACGATTACTTGGTAGCTTACTGTCGATGATTTGAAGAGACAAGTGGCCAATTTAAAAAATCTTACATTTCTGCCATCATATCAAAAGGGGGGGGGGCTTTACGGAATGTTTCGTCAATTCTAAAAATAGATAACGATAACAGGTAACAAAAACAGCCTTGTAATAAAAAGAGAAATTCAGAGGTTCAACTGCAATATAAATTGAGAAGCTCTTTCTTACTAGACACAGAACTAGATAACTAATAATCGATTATAATTCGTGAAATATTTTTAATGTTGCAAAAACATTCATTTATTTTTGCATATTAATGAAAATAATTCAAAAAAAATTATCGAAAGTAATAAAATTATTAATTTGCCGTTTTTCACTTATGTTTCAAAAATGCAGAGTTTGAGGGTATGGTTCATGAGCTGACCTGAAAAATACTAATATTCATTAAATATAAGTTTTGATAGGAGTAAAAGTTTAAGGCAACAACTGTTTCTATGAAATAAAACAAGAATCACGTTTCTAAGACAAATAGTTTTCACGTAAAGAAAGAAAAACGACAATTTTTTGCCAAAAATTGCAAATTTTCAAGACTTTAACCTCGATGAGGCACGGATTAATGTTATTCATTTCAGCTGAAACTTTGCCAATCTCATTTTCTAACTAATTGGCAACTTTTAGGAGGGTCCCCCCGAAGAAAACGTTAATTTTTTTTTCCCATGTTGCTTGTGACCACCCTAGTGCGTACGGTCCCTAAAATTAATATACCAATGATTTTTAAAGGTTTGTTCCGCTTAATTTTTCTGAGTTTAAACAAGTCAAAGAAATGTTTTATAAAATACGGGTGTCAAAATTTAGGGGACAATACATACGTTTAAAAAAAATCCGTCTATGATAGCCGCCATTTTTGTATCAGCGCTCAGGCCTAATATTCAGGGGGCGGTGCAGTGACCAAGACGCACATAGTCTGTGTAACTTTCGTGCTGTCAAACTCTGCTATGTATGCACTCGATAATTTCCTGTACGATTGGTTTTCTAGAGAATCCTGATGAGCCTGGATATAGTCATTGTTTTTCTTGGGTGCAATTTTTGGTTTCATTTGTTTACTTTTACACTTTTTTGGTAAATCTTTTGGCTTTTTTCAGCAGCGGCATTTTCAAGCTGCCTATTCTCTGGTGAACCGCTCAAAATGCCAGCCTTTCTGCTCCTCTTATTATAGTATCGCAGCACAGATGATTCTGGATACGGTGACAACTCTCTCAATTTGACGTCAGATGAATTCGAAGCTATACCTTGAGAAACAGTAGTTTCGTTTAGTTCCCATTTAGCGTGCATCTTTACTTCTTGCTTTTTCTGAAATATAATTTTCTGTTAAAAGCATTTCTCTTTCACCCTTATTTACAGTGCCCCGTGGTTCAACTGGCATATGTTGTTCAAAAAGTTTGATTCTAATGATCTTCCACTGATGCTGCTTGATGAAAAGCCAGTATATAAACAAAAGGTCATTTTTGAAAGACTATAGAACCGTTATTATTTTAATTCCTGCAATAGCAATGAAAGCGTTTTTTCCAAAAGAAAATCTGCACTCTAGCACACTTTGGCAATTCGCACTCTTGCACTATCGTCGTTAAATATCTACGAAACATCGATAATGCTATCTATTCAGAAACAAATCGAAATCCCTTAAGTGACAAGTAGTCCAATAAACCTAATCCATATAAACTAAACAAAATTAAATTAGCTTGGTAATATTTATTATGATCCTGTTTTCAAAACCCATAAATATTATAACGTGAAGGCCAAAATCACATTTTCTTTTTTTAAACATTAAAAATCTTACCAAAATTATTTTTTTCCGCTATAAATTTATCATGATATTGCATCTTTTACAACTGTAGCTAAATTGCTGCAGCTAAATAATTGTAGCCTGTTTACAACTGTAGCTACAAACCCTATTACAGATTTTGTTCAAAGAATAAGATTTCAATATTTGAAAATAAAATATTAAAATGCTCTACACCAGTGTTGCCAGTGGGCTACTTTTTTTTAAATTCAGATTTCTTGATTGGCACCACTTTTTTTTTCAACGGTAAAATTCACATTGTTTTTTCCTTAATTAATATGTCTTTAAAAAAGGCACATTTTACCATTTCAAAAAATGTGGTGCCAATCAAGAATCTGATTTTTAAAAAAGTAGCCCATATGGCAACACTGCTCTACACATTTAAAAATAATATTCAACTCTTCGAGCAGTTTTAAATACGGTTACAGAATACGTATATTATGTATCTATAAACATTTTAAAAATTTAGCCAAAGTATAATTCAAAAACGTCTGTGTTTTGTTCTAAAATTATTTCCGAATATTTTTGTCTTACATTACCATATGTTCAAAAGGAAAATCTAAACAAATTATGAATTTTAATAGATTGGTAGATCAGACGAAGAAATTACGACTCTAAGTTTCATTTAACTTCGGCAAAGTAAAATGTTCAGATCCCTGCAATATCTTTAGATGTTTTAATTAAGTTATGGATGGATAAAATTTCAAAACTGTGAAAATACCGTATTAAACTTTCCGAGAAGGAGACTTAACTAAATTTCACTTATTTTTAAGGGAAACTCTTGAATATTTTAAAAATCATGAAATAGATAAAATGTACCTTTGTGGTTTACAAAAATTAGATTACTTTTAATACTAATTCTAGAATTTAATAGATTAGACGAAGAAATTGCGACTCTAAGTTTCATTTAACTTCGCCAAAGTAAAATGTTCAGATCACTGCAATATCTTTAGATGTTTTAATTAAGTTATGAATGGATAAAATATTAAAACTGTTAAAATATCATATTAAACTTTCCGAAAAATAGATTTAACTATATTTTACTAATTTTGAAAGGGACTCCCGAATATTTTAAAATTTATGAAATAGATAAAATGTACCTTTTTTGTTTACAAAAAATGCATTAGTTTTAATAGTAATTCTAATATTTATTTAACTTTTCCAAAGAATCTTGGTAAAAAGATGTGCGAAAATTTTATACAGTATTAGGGTTTAAATATTTTGTAATTAATTTAATTGAAATTCACATGAAATTCTAATTCTTTGATATATTCAATATGATGCTATTTATTCCAGCTTAATTTCGAAATAGTTTGTTTCGAGTTATTCTTTTTACTTTTAAATGTACTTCATTGCATAATTTTTGTAAAAGCCCAGAAATAAAAAAATACATTTATTTTCCCAAAAAACAAATTCACTATTGAAAAAAAAATCTTTAAAGAACATCCAATACCTGTACCCAGGGTTCGTACGGGTCCTTGAATTTCCAGACTAAACAATTCTTTGGTACCAGTATTTTCTTATCGAAAGATCTCTCCTTACATAAGGCGAAATTTTGCCCGTTTAAACTAGATTTATTTTTCTATTTAAAAAATACTGAAATTCTGCCTTGAAAATAACGGTAACCGTACTAACCCTCGTACCTGTATCCACGAAAATTATATATGTGAGAGTGGATGGACAATGAAAACAAAATACGCACATACAAAATCTTCTTACAAAAAAAGGAGATAATAATAATTTTCTTTTGTTTTAAGTTATAATACAATGGATTATATATAATAAATAAATGATAATAAATAAATAAATGAATAGAAATAGAGACCATATAAACCATATGGTACTCGCAGAAAATAATATATATTCAATTATAAATATTTTTAATACAATATAAGTTTAGTCTATTTTTTCATTGATTTTCGTATGAAGAAAATTTCTGAATGCTTAACGCTAGAACGGCCGGAAATTTCGCTCAAGTATTATAAAAATATTTTACACCAGAATTTTTGTTTAAAACAAATTTAACGTTCTTATTTAACTTTTTCTCGGTGGTACATGTTTAACTTATATTAGAAAGAAATTTCTTGCTCGAATAGAAATATTTTTATTTGGTACCGGTCAAAGTGACTGCTATGGCGGTTCTAGTGTAAACCCCTTAATTCTGGCTCCCGTGATATTCGCGGGCCGTGTCTTTTATTCAAATTGTTTGATTCCACCAGTTTTATAAAATAGTGTAATAGGCCTTATTATGGTACCATTTTACCTGTCATCAAATAAGGTGAATGTTTCTTTTGCAAGAAAGTGGTGATAATGTGCTGATAAAGTAAAAACACGAATGTTCTGATAAAATAATTCAGTAACAGAATTAATAAGAAAATAAAGATAAATAAAAGTAGAGTTGGTTGCATAAGAGTGTAGTGAATGCCTAGAATATTAATAGATGTGACTTGGACCATAGAAGTATTAACTCTTTGTACTCGTACGTCCAATTTGATTAGACATTATCTTTCTTTACAATATTTATTTTCGGCACCAGTAAGTAATAAACAGAGTTGCCAAGTCTCCGGCTTTTTGCGCACCACTATTATCTTAGAGAAAACCTGATTCTGTTAAATCGTCGAAATCTTCCAATTAAATAAAACAAAATTTTCTGAATTAAAATACTGGTATCCAAAAATCCGGAGACTTGGCAGGTCTGGTAATAAAGGAAAATAAAATGTGCCTTATTTTACTAGAGCATTTTTGAAATTGTGTACTTGAAGGAAACTTATTTAAAAAAACTGGTGTCACCCGAATGAGATTTCTGTAAGAGACGCTCGATTCGAAAGGGTTAATAAAGAGGAATTGACACAGCGTTGCTAGATTGGGGACTTTCTTATCCCCAGATTGTTGATTGTTACCAATTTTTTGAAGTATAAATATTTGGCCATATTTAAAAATAGTTCTGAAATATAAGGAGAATTATACTATTTTATATAAGTGGTGACAGTCAAATAATGTGAATTAAAAAAGCCCCCAACCTGGCAACACTGAATTGACATATCCTTCAAATAATGAAGTTTCAACTGTAACCGCTGTTGCAGGAGTTGAGTACAACCGTGTCAAATTCCCACCTGTAATTTTAAAAGGAAAATTTCTGCTTGTTTAAACGCCTTTTTTAACGCAAAATTTCAATCATAAATAATGAAAAAAAATATATTCATTTTTACTGGTGGAAGTTAACTTCGGCGGTAGTTAGTCTTTTCCGCCATATTGTGACAACCTGGACAACCTTCTGTCAGCGCCGGTGAAAATGACTATAATGCATGGTCAAACTACCACCAGGAAAAACCCAATAGATATTTTAGCCATTTTTATGACAATTTTTTTTCGAAAAAGTCGCTAAAGTAAAACAACGTTTTCTAATCAAATTTCGCTAGCGGAAGTTTGTTTCGACTGTTATGAGAAACTGTCTATCCGTTATTAAAAAAAAAAAAAAATCAGTTGCCATTTTGTGACAACCGCCTTAGTTTTTGGGTCGTTCGGAAAGTCGCGTCTGTTTCGGAAAATCAATTCGTACGGGAAAATTCTTTCTTTTAATTATTACACATTGACTCCAATATCTAATGTCTAATAATTACCGGGTAGACTTTTCCGGTACGAATTGATTTTCCCAAACGGACACGACATTCTGAACGGCCAAATACTTCACTCGCAACTGATAGACAACACACTTTATGTCTTCCTCTTTACTCATAACCTATTGCATGAACCCGATCGGGAAGTTTACCGCCATTTTAAAAAGCTCAACAGGTTAGCAGCATTGAGTTGTTTCCCAGCTGAGATCAGTTTAACACCAAGTCTATCCGCAACTTGTTGTTTTATATATGTAGTTTATTTTAAAGAAATTTCTGATGTGAAAATATATTTTAAATGTACCTAGATTAATTTTAACACAATTATTCTAATTGGTAAATAAATTATATCATATGTAAATTTTCAAAATGGCGAAAAAATTTCCGGACCAGGGATGTCTTGGCTAAAGTCACCAATGCTCTACCATCTGAGCTATTTGTCCGGTGCTTCATCCAAGAGATCAGTGGCTCGAATCCTGGTCGGGACATTTTTCGCCCAGCTGTAAATTTACATCGGATATGATTTATTTACCAATTACAATAATTGTGTTAAAATTAATTATGTATTTAGTGTAATTACGAATCCAGCGATTTCTGGAGTTCCATTAACTGCGATTTATTCTGTTGAGCTGAACCAGATTTCAGACCAGATGCTATAATCAATAAGGTTAGCTGGGTGAAAGAGTTCCACCAGATTCGTCCGGGATAGCCCATATGGTAGAGCATTGGCAGCTTAAGCCAAGAGAATTCCTGGTTCGAATCCTGGTCCGGACATTTTTCTCCCAGTTGGAAATTTAAGTCTGATAGTAAATGTACTTGTCGTGTTTATTGGACCTTGTCTGTTAGGTTTCTGGTCCCCTTAACCAATAAGGATCGCGTAATATTTGGAAAACCCGTAAAAAGTACCTATTTTTTATTACAGAAATTGAATACTTATAAGGTTTCTAAATAAAATATGAAATTAGTTTAACATCTTGAGGGGCGGCGGTACATATTAGATACCACCTACGATTATTGAAGTTTTACACCAGAACAATTTTATTAAATTTTACTTTTCTAACTTTGGTGGAAAGAAACAACATTAGATTGCCTTTACTTATTTTGAAATCAAAATTTTCAAAGATTCCGGTGTGAGTTCAACATTACAGGAACACAATCACTTGCCCTCAAGGGGTTAAGGCGAAAAAAAAGATGTTATAGAACAAAATCTCATTTTTATAAAAGCAATCAAGCGAGAATTCTGTGTCTTAATATTTGTTTTGCACCATACAAATTAATGCGAATAAGACCTTTATTTTTCGCATCTTAGATCTTTATTTATCATCACCACACAAATTTGAAATAATATATATATATATATATATATATATATATACATGTACATTAAATTGTGATTATTAATAATCTTTTTGAGAGTGATATATTTCGAAACATGTAATACAAAGTCCAACATCACAATCAACGCCAAATACCAAACCCACGCTGCATTATTCAAAGCCCCCACACGGAATTGCCAGTTAAATTGTTCTGGTTTCAGAAGCTTTACTAGCAATTAAATCTCCATCCCGGAAATATAATGGGTACGGGAAATATCGAACGACACATCAGCCAGTGATAGTGACGGGGGAAGATAATTAAGGGGTTAAAAGGATTGTGAGATGTGAGTTTAACAAAAAAAAAAAAAAAAAATGTGTCAGCGTACGCATATGAAATTTTAAATTTTTATCATACTTTATCTTACTAATAATAAGGGTAAATGTTTATTAAGATACTAGCAAAACTTGCGGCTTCGCACGCGTAGTTGTTGAAATATGCCAAGTGGTATTTGTATACCTTTAACATACCTGTGAAATGAGTTAATTAACAACTTTTATGTAAAATTTCATAAAAATAAAAATTAAGAATTTTTGTACAAGGTTTCCGGCTCATTTCAATTTCTCAAATTTCTATTTTTTTTTTTTTGGAAAATATTCTTAGCGAGCATTTATATATTATGAATTTTCACCATGGTAGTGATGGGACAGTGTAGGGCTTAGATGCCTTATGTTCCCTCAGCCGTTGTTTTGAATTGTTTGGCGATTTTTTGTTGGCGTGTTGGCGGTGTTTGTGAATGTGGCAAGCTCGATATGTGGAACCCCGTGTGACGTGTGTGTTCTGACGTGTTGTGTTCTGGCAACCCGTGAGAATTGGTGGATTTTGTGGGTGTATTTTGATATCGTGTTGTATGGTTCTGTCTTTTTATTTTTATGTTAAATTTATTGGATATATTTGACTGACTATGGTTTCTGTAATCCGTTTAAACGCTTTTGCTGAAATAATTAAGTAATATGAGGAAATTTTGACAAGAAAATTAGGTTTGTTTATAGTGTGCCTGCCAATGCGTATTCATAAGCCTATTTTGGAAAATGAAGAGATGTTATGAGAGAGATTTCGTGCTGGAGCTTTCAAGAAAGCAGATGTCGTTAAGGTATGTTAATAATTTTATGTATATTTTGCTGCTTTAAGAATTTTTTTACATTTTGAGATTGCTAGAAAGTTAGAACTGCTGAATTTTGAGAATGCTACACCGCGATAAGTGCTGAATGCAGTGATGTTTATTTCGGTTAATGTGCGCAAAGCGCTCATACAAGATTACTGATTGCCACTTTAGCGAATTTTGTTTATTATTTACATTTTATTTTAGTTAAGCGAAACATGCATATAAATCGGCGCTTGGCGATATTTACTACTCGGCGGAAAAGGAGTTTTCACGCCAAGAAAAATTCCAAGATGGCGGCCGTGGGAACTTATGACATCTGTTCCCAGTGTAGCACCAGAGGAAGATTTGACATCACTAAATTTTAATTATATTTTTCGTCTTATTTCAGGATAGAATTTACGACATTTATTCAAGACGAAGAATACTTTAAAATTTTAGTGATGACAATCGTCCAACTACTGCGCCACTGTTCCATTACTGCCATGGAAAATTTAAGCTTTAAATGCGCAA
Organism: Maratus speciosus; assembly: GCA_963932465.1. Lineage (NCBI taxonomy): Eukaryota > Metazoa > Arthropoda > Arachnida > Araneae > Salticidae > Maratus > Maratus speciosus. Next base: position 235,626,234 of record OZ010794.1, on the reverse strand, counting down.
TTTTTTATTTTGTTTCGTAAAAAAATATATATGATTCTCTGAAAGTTTTATTACACAGGAAAAATAACGAAAAACATCAGAGATACATTTTTTTCATATAATACGTCAATCTTTTCTTCTGTTGCTAATCTTTCATATTAGAAAAAACCACTGTCGTGTGGCTGTTTTACGCTAAAATGTTGCAAATTAGTAAATATTTTAACCCCTTAATTCTCGCCCCCGTCATATTCTCGGGCTGTGTCTTTTACTCAAATTGTTTCATTCCCACCAGTTTTATAAAATAGTGAAATTGGCTATATTTTAGTGTCGTTTTCACTGTCATTAAATAAGGTGAATATTTCTTTTTCATAAAATTGGTGCCAATAAGCAATTTGAATTTTTCAACCGTAATTTATTTCGAGCGTTAAGGGGTTAAGTAGTATGTCTCCAATTACCTTAATTCATATATTTATTTATTTTATAAAACTTAACCTTTAACCCTTTAATTCCCATGATAGCATAATTCAAGAAATTACGTTGTTCAGAGAATCAGGCTTTACACCAGAAAGTTTCTTTGGCAAATTTGGCTTTATTTAAATTCGGAATGTCTGTTTTATAATTAAACTAAATATTGCTAGTTTAATTTTCTGGTGTGAATTAGGTATATACGAATTTAAATAAATCTATTAAATTCAAAACACGATTGTTTGTATATATATAAAGCTGCGCACTAAAGGGTTGAATTTGCTGGTTCCTTTAGTTTCGCAAACATCGTGAGTGAAACTTTTTTCCCCGGTACACTTTCAAGTTTAGAATATTTTTTCAAAAAGTTTTCTGTGCGTGCACTTGCGTCTTAAAAATAGCAGCCATATCGAATTTCAAGTTTCTATCCTTAATAATTTCGTAGAAATCGCATTTAGAAAGATTTTCGCTCATTCCATCCTTTTAAATTTCGAAATCTTAAGGGGGACGGTGGACATCTAAAAAGTTTCCTTTTAATTTCATAATATAGATCTGAAATTTTGTCCAAATTTACATTTTACGATAAGTATATAGAACACCTTAAAAGAATTTTCCAATCTTATTATAATTTTAAGATCTTTTAAAAATTTTCAAATTTTAAAACGAAATTTTAAAATGCTCCTTGCGCCTTAATTTTTTAGATATTTCCTCAATTTTAGATTTTAATCACGTAAAACTCTATTAGAAACAAATCTATGTATCTATTTTTTAATCTCTTAAATAGTTCATTTTTTAGAGATATTTTTCTGAATTCCATATCGCTTTTCATTAAAATTCTTCGTTATAATAGGTAAAAAATCAAATTTAATTCCCTTAATGAAGCTGAAATTTAAAATGCATACACAGTTTCTTTTTAAGCCATATCAGGATGCCTCCACAGTATTTTCGTGCATTTTGATCAAAAATTAAGTAGCAAGGACCATTTCAAAAATTTAAAAATGCTGAAACATCAGTATTGAGAAAAACAGATTTAAAGTATATTAAAAGGCCAAAAAACTGTTTGTTAACAGTATTAAAGAACTTGTAACTTTGTGTAAAATAATCGCATCTGCATGCGGTTTTGCATAAGTGACGTTGTACAAACTCGAGAATAATAATACACACAAAAAGAAATGTTGATTTTTGCTCAAATAAAGGTCCATGGTCCCCTTAACACCTTAACGCCCGAATTAAATTACGGTTTAAAAATTCAAATTGTTTATTGGCACCACTTTTATGGAAAAGAAATATCCACCTTACTTAATGACAGTTAAAACGATACTAAAATATAGCCAATTTCACTATTTTATAAAACTGGTGGGAATCAAACAATCTGAGTGAAAGACACAGCCCGTGAATATGACGGGAGCGAGAAATAAGGTGTTAAAAGTAATGACCATGTCAAATTTCAAGTTTCTTGGCCTTTTAGTTTCATAAAAACCGGAATTTGAGAACGTATTTTGCTATTGCATAAACATTGGGGGTAGCGGCACCGACATACAATATATTCTGTGTCAGAGCGGAGACTGTCACCATCCATTTACCACCATTACATTTTAACCCCTTGAGGGGCGGTGGGATATATTTTATGCCACCTACGATTAATGAAGATTTACACCAGAAAAAAATTACGAAATATTTCTTTTCTAACTTTAGTAGAAAAGTCGTAAAATTGCTTTTCCTTAATTTGAAATAAAATTTTTTTATTTTTCCGGTTGGAATTCAGCATTTCCCAAACGCATTTGCTTGCCCCTCAAGGGGTTAAATTGTTTCGATAGTGTAGACATTACCCTTCAAAAACAAATAAACTTTATTTCTTTATAGTATTGCTATAGAAATGTGGAAAAGTGTTATGTAAAATGTGGAAAAGTGTTATATAAGAATGTAGGGTTTGCATTAGTTTTTAATCAGAAAACAAAAAAATAAAGAAACTACTTTATGAAATGTATATTTTCGTTTTTAACTCCTTGGGGACGAGCGGCACGTATACGTGCCGCATGAAGCGCTCAGAATCCTTGTTTTTTCTCACCAGTAAAATTTTACTGTTAAATTTGCCTTATTTAATCAGCGCATTTTCTCGATTCATGAAAACACAAATTTCTGTTTTTATAAAACGGTGACAAAAGATTAAAAATTTCGTAAAAGGCTCCCGTCCCGAAGGGGTTAACAAATAGAAATGAAATAACAATGAACTAAATAAATGTTCTATATATACTGTACAAAAAAAAGTACTAATGAAAATACTTATGAATACTACAAAAAAGTACTGTGATACTGTACAAGATAAAAACTGTGTGGGAAATTCTTTTTGACACTGTTTTTTTTTTCCCTTCGGATTGTAATAATAAAAGAAGAGCAAGAAACTCTTAAAGTAATGCATTTCTGACCTGTTTGATTGATGGGTAAATAACAAAATAGTTATACATTTGTTACTAAACACAAAATATTTCTGAAATGATTTAACTAAATTTTAAAAGTTTGGAAAGTAGAACTAAAATACATTCAGAAATTATACACAGTCTACAAATTGATAACAATAATAATAATAATTAGATAAGAATGCACTGGAAAGTAAACATTAACATTTTTCAAATATATTAACAAAAAATATTTTTTTAATGATACACTGAAAAATATTAAGACCTTTTTAAATATGTTTAGGTTGTAAAATTTTAATAACACATAGAAATCTTTTTTATTAGTAAACATCAGATTTTTTTTTAATATTAATAAAAGGGCCACAAGATTATTAACAGAATTATACCTTAAAACTCCAATTGTTTGATAAACTTTCCTTGTACATACTATTAAAGATAAAGAAACTTGCTTTACTAAAGAGAAATATGTAAAATTTCATTATTAATTTATTAAACTTTATTAAGCTTATATAAAAATAAATAAATATACTTATCGAAAAAAATGTCAATTATATATTCTGTCACTCGTAAAATTAAAACATAAAAAAATAAAATGATTATTTTTCGCATGAGATATGCAAAGAAGTCTGATATTTATATAAAAATATCCACCTGGGAGTAAGTAAAAACTAATACACGTGAAACCTGAATGTATTTATGCATAAACATACTGGAATAGTTTCGGAAAAAAATGACTCTGGGGAAATATGCATTTTTTTTTACACCGCTGACTAAAGTCTTTCGTTTCTAAGTTATCAAGGATTTGTTATGAAAATGAGCAAAATTTTAAGTATCTAAATATTTGCAAATCACGATTGCAATCCTGCGTATTTTAAATCTCAAGGGAGTCAGATAAGTCTGATATTTCATTTGCACGATTTTTTTTATATGTTTCAAGTCATATCATGCATATTAAAGAAAAAAAGTATATGGTAAGGACCAAAATTTACGCAAGCAGTATTACACTTATTGTAATATCATTACTTTAATTTATATGCTTTGGTATTTGTATGATTAAGTATTTTAATAACAATCTTGCGTGGTAAGTGTAAATAAAAATACATAACTCTATTTGAAACTAAAATGGTAAAAACCAAAACGATATAAGTAAGCGTACGAACTTAATACTGGAATCGGGCGCAAATTAACACAGTTGCGCCATCTTGTGGACGGGGTGATAATCCACATACGCGGACTTTTAGTGTGACGTCATATATGACAGGATATCTACCTCATGGAACTATTAATACAGAAGAACTGACATATCTTTAAAATAGTGAAGCTTAAACTGTAACCGCTATCGCAGACGTTGTTTCCGGCCGGTGGAAACTTCCACCAGTAAATTTATATAAAAATCTTCAACTTATTTAAACCCCTTATTATTACAGATTTTCAGTCATCAATAATGCTAGAAACAGATTTTCATTTTTACTGGTAGGAGTTTACTTTGGCGGTAGTTAATTCTTGCGTTTCCGCCATATTGTGACAACCAGGGAAACAAACTGACAGTTTTCCAAGGTATAATGACACCAACAAAAACAAATAGCAAATTTTACGATATTTTTGAGAAAATTTTCCATGAAAAATACGCTTAAAAAAGCCGAATTTTTCTATCCAATTTTACTGGTGGGATGTTTGTCCTGGCAGTAGTCAGAAATTGAAGATAGCATTTTAAAAAAGCAGCCGCCATCTTGTGACAACCTCCTCAGTTACTTCACTCGCAACTGGTAGACAGTACACTATATGTCTTCTCCTCTTTATTCATAACTCCATTATCTACCTAGAGCCTTATATCTACCGTCTGCGCATATTTTCTCAATTTTTAGCCACTCATGGAACTGCAATTTGTCACCACATTTATTGCAAAATAATGGCGTAGCTAGAGGAGTGCTCATATACCCTTGACCACACGAAGTTTTACTCGCTTTGTCAGAAATACTTCAGCTATTAACCAAGGTCAAACAACTTTATAATTTTAGTGGTGTGGTGTAAGAAAATAATTAGGCATCTTCCTGAAGTTTAATCCCGTCCGCTACGTCGCGTGCGACCTTGATTGATGTGATCTCGCCTTTAATCTTACAGTTACCTCTCCCTTTTAATATAGGACGCTTACTTATATCGCTTTGGGTAAAAACTATTTGAGAAAAGTGCATTTCTATTTTTTGAAAAACGTTTCCAAATAATTGGGTACAATTTTATAAAGTTAAGAGCTACAAACATTTTTTATTCATTAAGTTTAATATGTTTATATTAATTGTATTAAAAAAATTCCAAAACGGAATATTCTTATAGTGCAGAAATATTTTTAAGTTTGTATTTAAACAAATCATTATCGCTTTTAAGAAGATATTTAAGCGCAGGGCTCCCAAATTGTCCGCCAACGGAATACCAATAAATTTTAACAGAAAATTTTATGGTAGGTTTGCTCTAGAATTAACTTTCAAAGGTGCTTCCGGGGCGGTTTGTAAGAAAAATCTAAAAAGAAAAATTTTCTAAAATAATATTGGTATTCAGTTGGCGGACCATTTGAGAGCTCTGTAAGCAGTATTTTTGCCAAATTTTCCATGTCTGAAATTAACCAAAAGTAATCCTACAGTGCTCAGCAAAAGTTTAGACAATGATCAATTATACTTCTGTAGTGAGAAGTATGTAATGAATTGTTGGAACTCAACTGTCATATGTTAGTGGGGACTTATCTTTCATACACAAACAATAAATTTTAATTTATACACATTACATAATATATAATGACAAAAAAAACAAATTTAACATTGTAGCAAAAGTACAGACACTTTGCCTGTTAAAAGAAAAGTATCCATAAATTAAATTCGAACTGCACCTACATTGTCTGCTATTAATGCAACAATGTGAGTTCCCATCGAAAAAACTAAATCCTGCATCACTTGGTGGTCCATTTCGTACCAAACAGGTTCAACAGCAGATCGAAGTTCGTTATTGAGGGGTATTGTCAAAAAATGCATAAACCGTATGATATATGATGCCACAAAAGTTTTCGATTGGGTTCAGATCAGGGCTACACGCGGACCAGTCGAGAACAGTAATATTTTGAGAGTTAAATTATTTTTTTTTTATTTATATGCAACATGAATAGACGCATTATCTTGCTCAAATGTATACTTTGGAAGAGCTAAAAGCTAACCAAATAGCTTTCCAATGTATGTATGTAGTCTTACGCTGCTTGGCGACCATTGAGAAACTCCAGAGGTACTTGAGAATTAAAACAAAGTGAGGCCCAAATCATTAACTCTTTCGAGGGCGGTGGCCTTAAAAAGCACACTTAATTTTAATTCCAAAACTAACAGACGGCACCAAGAAGAATTAATTAAAATTTTCCTTTTATAATGTACGTGAAAATAAACAAGATCTTACTTTCTAATAAATTCGTTTATAAATTCTGATTTCAATCCAATATTTCATTAGTTTTATAAACAGAATTACTCCGCGACGGAAAGGAGTCAATTTGTTGTGAGATTTCAAGGCTGGTTGTTTTATCATTTTCATGTAAACTAATGTACATCTTTCTATAAATCATCTACGAAGTAACCGTTGACACAGAAAGCTCTGACTCACTTTTAATGCGATTAGCAGTCATCATTTGTCTAGATGCCAGTTTATGGATTATTCTATAATCTCGTTTTCTGGCCACACGAGGCCTATGTTTTGCTTTGAAAGAGTCACCCTTAGACAGTACTTAATAGATAGATTTCTTTGGACGATTCAAAGTGGCTGAAATTTCTGAAAAAGCCTTCCCTTTCGATTTCAGCTTCCATGCTTTAATTACTTCATCTGACTGACAATTTCTAGCTTGCGGCATCTTCACTAACCGATATTATCGCGAGGTGCACTTAAATACTTCATGCATGTGACGTCATAAGTTTGAAATTTGCGTTTTTCCGTCAACACTTGCCAAAAAATCACAAAAGTGTCTAAACTTTTGCCATATGCAAATTTCAGTTTTTTTCAGTTAAATTAAATAATATCATGCATTAAAACCGTTATTTTTGTCCTAAAACATTTAAAATATATTAAAAAATAAATACAGCTATTTGTATAACCCAAGTGTTCGTACTTTTTATTTAAAGGTTAAAAATCACCAGTGTCTAAACTTTTGCTGAGCAGTGTATATTTTATGAAATATAGTATATTTTTATTTGATTTTACAACTGAAACTGTTTAATTTTTATTATATTTGTTTTTAAACTGTATATGGCAACTTCATACCTCGCCCAGTGATGCAAGAGCTGTGCCATATATGACTGATTGTTACCACTAAGTTTGTTTGTATAGTATTACTCACTTTATTTAACCCCTTAATTCTCGCTCCCGTCATATTCTCGGGCTGTGTCTTTTACTCAAATTGTTTGATTCCCACCAGTTTTATAAAATAGTGAAATTGACTATATTTTAGTGTCGTTTTTCCTGCCATTAAATAAGGTGAATATTTATTTTTCATAAAACTGGTGCCAATAAGCAATTTGAATTTTTCAACCGTAATTTAATTCGAGCGTTAAGGGGTTAATGACAGAATGTCTGATATTCAACTATTTATCGGTCCTTATAAGTGCCATTAAAATAACTTGTTATAAAATGCATTTAATACATTGATTAGTTGTAATACAGTTTAGAATAAGTTACAGATAGATCACTTTATATTGTTCCAAAAGCATTATTGATTGCACAAAAAGTATTTTTAAAAGGATGATTTATTTTGCCTTTGCATATTTTCAGCTTTCTTGGTGCTTGGGGGGGGGGGGGGGGATTTTTCAATTCGGAAATATTTCTATATTTCTATTGTAAAACATTATATTTGTACATTTCCCGACTCTGCAAAATACTAAGATAAATATTTAAAATAAAAGATTTGAGTGGGGTTATAAATATAACATAAAATCCCTATAAATTCAAATTTAATTAATTCAACTAAATCCTTCAATTCTTCTAAAATCCTGCGATTTTTTTTAAAATGATTATGTAAGTCTTTTATGTACTTTAAGCAATTCACAAAAAATGCTTTAGAAGATAAAATTGTAATGAATTCATAATTCAGTAGTGGAGATAAAGGAGATATGATACCTTTTTTTTACTCATTTTTTACAACCCTTAGAAAGCTATTTTTAGACAAATTTTAAGTGTTTTCTTATAAAGTGACCTTTTATTTATTTATTAAAAATATTGTGAATTTAAAAAATAATCATTCAAAAAAGATATATCCCAAATTTTTTGAATGGTTACTATTGTCCATTACTGGGAAGGATTGATACACTAGCAAGGGAGATTTGATGCATTGCCAAGTAAATTGGAAAAAAAAATGCATGCAATTCAGTTTATGTGTCATACAATTTTTTTATGATAAATCTTGAAATATTTTAGTAAAATATAAAAAGAAATGACATTGACATATTTTTGTTTCAGAAATGTTTATTACAAAAATATTTAAACAATCCTATTAACCCTTTCGAGGGCGGTGTCCTTAAAAAGGACACATAATTTTAATTCCAAAACGGACAAACAGCACCAATAATGCTTAATTAAAATTTTCCTATCATAATGTACGTGGAAATAAGCAAATTCATATTTGCTAATAAATTCGTTTATAAATTCCGAGGTCAGTCCATTATTTCAACAGTTTATAAACAGAATTACTCCGCGCCGGTAAGGGTTAACACACTTTTTAGAAAGTAAATAATGAAACAAACACTAGAGATCTTGCTGCAAGGAAAAATAAAGTGAACATTACTGATTTGAAAACAATTTAACATAAATTTAACACATTTAAGATTTTTTTACCCTATCACGGCAAAGCATTTTCGATGCTAAAGCGTCGAATAAATGAGTGGCACCGTATTTTATCAAAAAATTGAATAGGAAATAAGAAAAGGGCTGGGGTATTCCACGTCAAATCAGGCAGTAAAATATCAATATGTAGCCCACCATCACAGATTTTAATGAAACTGCGTGTGTTTGTTCTTACTATTAAGATATGATCACCAGTAATTTTTTTTTGCTCCTTGGTGAAATAGTTTCTAAGAAAAAAATTGTCAAAATTTTGAAAAACTGCCGTCAGTTGGCATTCTTGATAGCTCTGTTTTCAAATGTAGCATGTCATATATATAATCATATTTCAATATCTACTCTACAAATCATCTTCAAATAATTTACGCACAATATTTAGGGTACGCAGCATATGAAAAAAATATATTTTTACGCTTATAACATTTTAAGTGTGTCTAAAAAAATATTTAAACTTTGAAGTCGTGAATTTTTTATGAAAAATAATGCATTAACAAAAAAAGCATTATCAACAAAAGGCGGTATTTTTATTAAATTTATTTTTCATGGGAGATATACTTAAAGGTGTCCTTTACCTGATTCTGAAATAAAAATAGTGGGATTTTGGGTGTTTTTGGTAGTATTTCCTATTTAAACATATTCTGAGGTGCATTTCATATCAAATCAAGAAGAGTCATTCCATGTCAGTTCCCCTAAGCCATTTAATCACTGTCACAAATTTCAATGAAATTGGGTTTGTTTATAGCTTATTTTAAGACGTAATCACTTTTAATTTTCTTGATCCTAAGTAAAATATTTTTTAAGATAAAAAATATCAAAAATTTTGAAAAATTGTTTTAATTTTTTTTAATGACAGTTCGGTATTGAAAGACTACATTAAAAAAAAAAAAAAAGTCATTTCAATATAAAATCACTAAATAGGTTTCAAATAATGTATATGTGACAAATAATGTAGGCTGATTATTATTTCTTGTTTTTTATCATGTTTAAACACTAAGAATGTCTTTTATCTTATGAATTTTTAAAATCAAGAATTTTGTCAAAAATAATGTGTTAATCAAAAATTTATTATTAACCGAAGGCAGGGTGTTATTGCTTTTTTTTTAATTGTACGTAAAAATATCTTTTAAATGGTTATAAAATAAAAATAGTGAACATATGAGAAAAAATTATCAAAATTTTGGAAAAATGCCACGAGTTGCCATTAATGATTGATCAATTTTCAAAGGCCTCATTTTATATATAAAATCATATTTCAATAACTAATAAAGAAATCTTCTTCGAATAATTTAAGCAAGGTAAATAAAGTATGTAGATTATGAAAAAATATTGCTGTAATGTTAAAAAATATTTAAATGTGTCTAAAAAATTGTATAATCTTTGAAATCAAAAATATTTTACAAAAAATAATGAAATTATTAAAAAATCTTTATCAATCAGAGGCGGAGTTTCTATGACTAATTTTTTTAATTTTAAATTGTACATAATACTACATTATAACTGGATCTGAAATAAAAATAGTGGGATTTTGGTTGGTTTTAGCAGTATTAAAATCATATTTAAAATTATCAATATTTTCAAATGTAAAACCTATCCAATGTATCATCCCTGGAAATATTTTTATTTATACATTTATTTTATTTTTCAAATTATCTTTTATGTTCGTTTCTTAAGGAAAAAAATAAACAATATTGTTTTTTAGTAAAACTTCTAGGGCGAAGAGCAATTATGCCTTTCCAGAAAAGAGAAAAATCACTAGCTCCTCACCGCCCAATAGAAATTTTCAAAATGACAGTCCTAATCTTTAAACTCATATTTGGCTGTTAATATTGAAAATTTAGCATTGAGCTGCTAATATTGAAAAAAAAACCAAATTTCACTCTGTTGAAGAAAATTTTGACGTATTGTGCTTTAAATATATGCAAAAAATGCACAATCCATTATATTTATATTTTTCAAATAACTATATCTAAAAAAATATTTAAAACTTAATGAGTTGCACTTTTGTAACTTTATTCAGTTTCTAATGATATGTACCGTAATTTCGGGTGTATAGCCCGCAGATCAATCAATTCAGTTTGGACCCAGAAATTTTATTCAGTATTTGAAGACCAATGTTTACTGTGATCTAAAAAGTTACATTTTATTATTAAAAATTTCTGGGTCGAAACACGATTGTATGATCCGCGGGCTATACACCGGAAATTACGGTAATTTGATTTATTTCATCACAATATTGCTGAAAGATGGATTTTCAACATATATATGTGTGTATATATATCCCTGTTCTCAAACAAATTATTTAAAAATTATTCATTTATGTTTAATAAAGCATATATATATTGTTTATACATTTACAGAAAATACATATTGCAAATTTTATGATATTATGTCAATAATATCTAAAAGTAAAGAGCTTATCTAATAGTATGTAACGAAAAATTGAACATCTGGTGTAATGACAACAAAATTTTATAATTGTTTTACTTAATTTGGATGAATGAAAAAAGCTTACATGTTTATATTTTATTGAAGTACAAGTGAAAATGTCACAAAGACATACCTCAACAACCACTGAGTATCTCACATTCACACTACAGATGATTTTTTTTTCTTTTGATCTTTCGGGTTTGATTTCAGATGGTAATGAATTAATTAGTTTTGTTAGAAGTGTCATTGCAGTCAGGATATTAGGCTCACTATTTTTTTTTTATATAATTTGTTTTGATTGACTCGATGAACAACAATGTTTAAAGGGACCATTTCATGACTTTTCAATTAAAAGCTGATTTATAAATTCATCATGTTGTTTAGTTATTATTATCGTCTTAAGATAATAAGTTGATATTAAAATTTTTAAATGCAGTTTATTTATTATTTGAACAGTTGAAAGTATTTTTCAATAAGAGTGCGGGCTGTTGATTTTAAGTCGGCTGTTGAACAATGTAGTGTTGGTAAAGGAACTGGTGCTATTTAATTTAATTTTTATTGCTGTAAATAATATTTGTTATTTTATTATTGTATGTATTATATTTAAGCAAGAGTAGAAATACACGATATCGTAGTCATTTTAGTACATCTTAGCATGAAAAGCTTCAATATTTATCATTAAACATTCACATTTTATGAAAATTTTGTTAAAATTGCTCATATGTTCACTATTTTTATTTTATAACTATTGAAAAGATATTTTTACGTACAATTAAAAAAAGTAATAACAGCCTGCCTTCGTTTAATAATAAATTTTTGATTAACACATTATTTTTCACAAAATTCTTGATTTTAAGAATTCACAAGATTAAACACACTCTTAGCATTTAAACATGACAAACAACAATAAATAAAAATCTGCCTACATTATTTGTCACATATACATTATTTGAAACTTATTTAGTGATTTTATATTGAAATGACTTTTTTTTATGTAGTCTTTGAATATAGATCTGCCATTAAAAACATTTTTAAAAAAATTTCAAAATTTAGATATTTTTTTTTTATCTTAAAAAATATTTTACTTGTAATCACCTTTAATTTCCTTGATCCTGTCTTAAAATGAGCTATAAACATACCCAGTTTCGTTGAAATTTGTAACAGTGAATTAAATATATTAGGCGACCTGACATGCAATGACTCTGCTTGATTTGATTTGAAATACGCCTCAAAATATTTTTAAATATGAAATACTACTAAAAACACCCAAAATCCCACTACTTTTATTTCAGAATCAGGTAAAGGACACCTTTAAGTATATCCCCCACGAAAAATAAATTTAATAAAAATACCGCCTTTTGTTAATAATGCTATTTTAGGTAATACATTATTTTTCATAAAAAAATCACGATTTCAAAGATTAAAAATTTTTTTAGACACACTTAAAATGTTATATAAGCGTAACAGTATTTTTTTCATAAAATACGTACCCTATATATTATGCATAAATTATTTGAAGATGATTTGTGGAATAGATATTGAAATATGATCATATTTATGTCATGCTACATTTGAAAATCGAGCAGTCAAGAATGCCAACTGATGGCAGTTTTCAAAATTTTGACAATTTTTTTCTCAGAAACTATTTGACCAAGGAGTAAAAAAAAAAAATACTGGGAATCATATCTTAATAAAAGGAACAAACAACCGCAGTTTCATCAAAATCTGTGATGGTGGGTTACATGCCTGCCTGAACTGACATGGAATGACCCGGCTATATTTCACTTTCGTATTAAATGGGAAATATTTTACCAAAATGCTGGTGCCTATGTGGCGTTTAAGAATTAAAATTGAGTGGTTTCATAAATATACCACCGCTCCTGAAATGGTTAAAAGAAAAACTTATAACTTTATCATTTTGGTAAGTAAAGTCGGGTGGATTTCATGTTTTTTTTTTTTTTTCATTTGCTCTTCGTTAATTATAGAAACATCTTCCCTTTCTTACCGTTTAAACTTTTTTCCTTCTACAAAACGAGCACACCGAACTAACCATACATCATTGCAATGCTCTATGTATCCTACTTAATGTCGAATAATCTTTTTGTTTGAGTAAATGATTTTGGAAAAGCTTTACCAATTAATCTTCCTTACCAATTTCAGTAGCTCTTGCTGTAAAACAATAATGAATACTACAGTCCTATATTAGTTTACAACTTAAAAAAAAAAAAAAAAAAAAAAAAAAAAAAAAAAAAAAAAAGTTACAACGACCATTTGTAAAATGATTTTTTCAAAGACTAAAATTTAAGACATAAAAAATCTCACGGAGTTGATCCTACATTACGTACGCCATGAATTAAACATTAATAGTGTTATTACACGTAAAAATTCGAAACGACAAAAATCGCCTGCGACTCGTGCGTATTATCCACCTGAAACTTACGGATTATCCAAGCATTTCATTGGCTGTTCGGGAAACGGCTTTTGCATCGTCAGATTTCCAAGAAATCTGACGACCCATTTTAAATGAAATTTCATTCTTAAACATCTAAACATCCGCCAATATTACTTTTAACACCGTCGGATAGAGAAAAAAAAATGTTCTTTTAAATGCAATTTGTTTGAAAGCTGTATCTCAAATTGTTTCTGAGTTATTATTTTTTTTTTGTAGTTTTTATTACTTTTTTGTCATAGTGGCAACAGAAGGTATCCATCGTTGTTGAAAGTAAAGGGAAATACAGATTACTGTATAGACCAACCAGAAAACGAATAAAATGCGGATTAAACCAATAAAAAACTTCAGATATGCTTCTGATTTCCTACCCTGACAGAGAACAATAACCATTTTTTTCAAATGGTTAAAAAACCGTTAAATTTCAAATATTCAAGTGTATAATTTCTGCTTAGTAGTAATGTACATTTCTCCCTATCCTGCCTTATTGGATTTTCAATCACTTTGTATAAATGCAGTTGCAAAATGCTAATCTGCTTTCTGGTAAACCTAACCCTAAAAATATGCTTTACAAATTAAAAAAAATTACAAGTTATTATATTCACAACAATAATAGTTATGAAAGAAAATCAGTATTTAAAAAAAATTACATTGACATTCCAAAAATCCTCAAAATTAAAAGAAAATAAACTTTATATCAATTTTTCACTGCCAAGTCCAGCTAATGGTGCCTTCTGCTAATAAAAGAAGCCTTTACATGTGTTACAATGGCTGTTAATGTCAATTGTTTAGAAAAATTGCCAATGGAAAAAACCTTTCCTACCTCCCTTACATAAAGGGTTAATAAGGCCAAGAATAGTATTAAAATTAAGTGGTAAAGTCCGCTTTCATCCCTGCGCTTTTATCCCTGACTAGAACCAACTGTAAATTTTTTCCCCATGTTTTATGTCTAGATAAAAATTATTTTTTTGTACACTTGTAGCTGAGATATATAATTTTGAAAAATGATATTGTCTTGTAGTGTAGAATAAGAAAATTTACCAATAAGGTAAGCGACATGGGTACTATTAAACGCTTTTAAATAAAAAGAGTGAAAAGATAGCGGAATAGAAAAAATGTGTTCTTTCAAATACGTTTTTCTACTTTTAGATATATGAGTATTTTCAAGTTTTTTGTTTCATTCTATCTTATGCCTAACATATTATAAACCGATAATGATCTCATTTCAGCTATATTGTAATACGAGGTCGTTCACAATGGTAAGTCAGATCACACGCAATATGTTATATTCATATTTAATCTCACAAAATATTTATTAGCTTGGATTTTCACATATTTATTTAAATATGTTACTTCTGAATCGAATTTCCCAGAATACTTTTAATTTCAAGAAGTTACATGTTTGACATTTATTCAATTAGAAGAGTACAAGATTTATATAACTCTTCTAATGGAAAACATTAGTTGAAGTGATAATAATCTTGTAGAGCACACATATATACATACATATATATATATATATACTAGGGGGCTCTGCCCCCTACGAGCTACGCTCGCCAACCCCTGTTCAGGGACACCAAAATCCAAAAAGCACGCTAATTTGATCGGCTTTAAAAATATTGAATTAAAATTAAAAAAAAAAAAAAAAACAGTAGCGATCTCTCTGTAAACGGGTTTCCATTCGTTTTTTCTTGGATTGGGGATTTTTAAGACCATATCTGCTGCTGTTAAAAGATACAATGGCTGTTTTCGTATTTAATTTAAAAAATTAGTTAAACATTCGAAAAAAACTAATGTAAAATGAATTAAGTAAACAGTGTCATTATCTCCCGGTATTTTTTAACAGCGCTATAAGATAGTTCTTTTAAATAATTCATTTTAAATGCATCGTTTTAAATCTGGCGTAATTTACACCAAAGTTTTATTTCTCTTATTAATATTCACGTGTAAGTACTTTTGTTGTTAGAAGGAAATATTATTTGCGCTGTCTTCGAATTCACGATAATAGTTGAAAATATTATCTCAAAATATCAAGTAAATCTCTCGCGCAGATATATTTTTTAATTTAAATTATTTTGCCATATTTTTTGGCCATTTTAAATATGACGTAATTTCCTCCATTTACAGGTTTTAACACATAGTAATGATTTTTTTTATTTTAACATTTTGTTTCTCTTTTAAAATTCCAGTGTAAATATGGTTCTTATGACGCAATTTTCCTGCTTTTAACATGTAATCATTCAATTCTAATTTTAATTTTTTTTTCTGTTTACAATAGTCCCGTGTAAATAAATTTTTAATTGAAGTAAACATTATTGTTTGCGCTGTTTATACAGTTGGCAACAGTTTAAATTAATAACATTTTTAAAATGTGTAAAAAATATCTCTCGAAATACTGAAAATTTGAATTTAAAATAGAAATAAAACCTAAAAAAATAGTAAAAAAAATATAAATAAATGCAATCTGCACACCGAGAACTTATAACCTATAAAATGATCTAAAAGTGATTAAATTCTCATGTATAGTTTTTGCTCCAATAAAACTTTTTTAATGGAACGATTTTGTCCAACTTTACCATTAAATATCTATGAAAGTAATTCTTCAATTTGAAAACTGTCTGCATCAACGTGTTTATCAAATATTTCTTTATAAAACCACCGATACCACTGATTTCCATATTTTTGTATACGACAGTTTTTTTTTAAATATTAACGAAGAAAGGCCATGCTCAAGGCATACTTAGATACTACTACAGGCGGGCTGATTTGCGTTTAATGTATGAAGTCGCTCGCCAGAGGACTCTGATACCCTGCCCAAAATTGAAATTTGACTCTGATCGTAACTGAAACAACCTGGGAAGGGTAGATATGTAAACAAACACCAAAATTACGTCATGTCGCCATGGTTACGTTTGCAATTCTGCTGATATTCCAATCAAGCTTAGAAATGACAGCTAATTCGAATTAATTATTTACTATTTTCACTGCTGAAACAATAAAACTGATGGAAATTTTTTTAATATATTAAAATATTCATAAAATTACTTGTAATAATTAATAAATGTAATTTATTAAGTAACAAATACCCTTACATGATTTAATCAAAATTGCTTGGATAACATAGAATATTGTAACGATATTTAAATCCGTGATCACCATTTCTTTCTCTGATTAAAAATAAGAATATTTAATGTTTAAGGAAGATCGGCTTTTTCTTTTCTTCTTCTTCTTGGTTCGGGCGATATTAAAAACAAATATTTTACCGGTAACAGTAAATTAATCAAAAATAGTTGCTTCAAGTCAGTTATGAGAACTGTAGTTTGATAAAAATCTAATTTTAATTTTAAAACGTGTATATGAAACCAAGCTATTTTTATATAAATACGGGACATTCAAAAAAGAATAACAGAACCGGCATTTTTCATGAATGAACCAAACGATCAAGGTAAACAATAAATAATTTAGCTAATCTTAAAAGTATGTGTAACACTAAAATGCTACAATTTGTGTGAAATAGCCTTTTAAATCGAAAGAAATTGAAGAATATAAATATTTAATTTATTACATGAAAATACGATCAATGATTCTGAAACCTCGACGATGAGAAACAAGCTTCTATCTGGGCAGGGTATAAATGTAAACAAAGAGCACGTTGTGAAGTTTTGGTTCAGGGTTTGAAGTTGGATCCGACTTCACTTTTCGGCGAAGTGCGCGGGCCGTTATATATCATAGTAGGCTATGGCCATGCTTAAGCCAAGACTCCCTTATCATAAAACAGACTTGACAATCCGGAGAAAGTCTATGGGTGAAAATGTCCCCGATAATTGCCAGCTTATTAGCTGACTTTGTCCCGTAAGTTACACCACCTGGTGTATACTCCTGGTGACACTCCATAAACAAATGCATAGTAAAAGTTGAAAATGTTGTGTTATTGGCAAAATTGTATAAAATATTTTTCGAATTCCAGTAAAATAAAGGCGTAAAAAAAATATTTCGCACAATTATGTTCTGGCTTTAAAAAATGAAACATATCAAAAATGAAGATTTAAATATAAGATTTATTGATATTTTTTCAGGGTACTTGTTAGTTATCCCGTCCGCCAATTTCGCCAATTTATATAAATCGCCAAACTACTCGCCAAGTTCTACAAATTCACACAATTTTTTATTTTAAGTAACGAAAAAACAAATAAATTAGTATAACATTAATAAAAATACAAATAAAACGCCGAAATATTGCTTTAATGGCCATTATTGGCATTTAATCTTAAAATTTATTAATTTATGGCAAACCATTATTGGCATTTAATCTTACAATTTGGCGACAGTAATTTGGTGGACGGGATAACTAACAAGTACCATTTTCGGTATATAGGACTTTGCGGGTTATATTTTTTTAAATCTTGGCACAATTTGGGCTTCGGAAAGAGTGATTTGTTGCCGATTGATATAAACAGTTATGAAAACAAAACTTATGAACTGTCAGCTTGTTTTATAAGAATTTACGGCACAGATGCCATATTGGCGCGATTTTTTTCCGACGCCAATTTTGCGAAAACCTCGTTACCATATCATCTATATCCGGATAACCATATCAAGCAAAATAACGACACTTTGGTGCCAGTTAAGTATCTGGTGCGTATATGACATTTACGCCAGAAATAAATCGCGCCAATATGACATCTGTGCCAAATTTACATGTATAAATTTAGTTTCTAGATATTATTATTGTTTTTTATATACGATTTGTTTATATTTGTATATAAAATAGATAAATGCCTTTTTTATATTAAATAAATTGTACAAATATTGGAAAATATTGCTTCTTTATGTGAAACAGTGAATATGCTTCCAGGAATTACGTTGCCAAATTTTCTTCTCTCGCCAAGACCCCTATATTTGAAAAATACCGATTTATTATTATATAATGTAGTATTAGCTAATGTTCTGTAATCTGTTCCACAGTCAAAGTTGACTGCAAAAACGGGTATCAAGTATACGGTTTAAAAATAAAATTAATTTTGCGCCAAACTACACTTACGCCAATTGGCTCTAGGTCTGATTAAGGAAGAATACTCAAATTAAGATTTACAAACACCAAAATTGTAGCATGACAAGAATAAGGGTATTTGCGGAAAGTTGAGGGACATGTATAAATTTAAGTGATTATTAAACTTTATTTTTCCAATTTTTTAAGTGTTTATGACTTCAGTCTGTTTTTTTGTGTATCTATGCGTGTTTTAACTTTCCTAAAATACTTTGATACATTTTAGTAAAATTTACATAACATGTGTGAGTTAAAACAAGGAAATTAATTACCAATCAAACTATGCCCGCCAAGATATGCCAATTGGCTGTGGAGCCAATTATGAAACTTTCCATAGATTAATACATACAAACTTTATATGAAAAAACAGTGAAGCTTTCATCTAAAGTATGTTAAACTGAAATGATTCCCCATACCTTCAAAAATAAAACAAATGATAGGCCAATAAATAAATAAATGAGACTGTGCCTTGAAACAAATTGAAGGAGCGATGTTAAATTAATACTGTAAGGGGAAAATAATTGTGAAAAGAAAAGAAATAGCAGAAATAAAATAAACATATTTGAAAATATACACATATTTGAAAATATAAAAGAGAAAATCAAATATTTTACATTTTCCGGATCTAGATGCTATCCATTTATTTCAATAACTAATATCACTGAGAAATTCATGGTAAAATAATTTTCTTTCCTGATTATTATTATTATTATTATCATCATTTATTTATATAACGGAATACAGCAGTAAACATTTTTTGTTTAACAGTAAAATAAGTTCATTTTTTAAATAAAATGTCTAGAACATATGAAAATTTTAAGATTAACAACTAACATTTGCAAACTACAAAGCACATCGTAAAGAAAATGGTAAAAGACAAATGGAAAACAAATTAAAAAATATTTCTGTTTTTCACGTTAGATGGCGCTAGTCACGGGAAACCATGTGGTTTCTAACCACGTGTACAGCGGACAAAGGAAACTTACCGATTGCGAGGCCTGTTATTTCGATAAGGAGGCCTTGGATTAAGCATTTAAATTGGATGAGTTCTACCCGGAATATCTACGCATATTTTCATTGGTCCATTTCCAAATCAAAACTTTTTTTTTATATATAGAAGGATATATTGCTATTATGTTAGAATACTGTTTTGTTATTTTCTTGTTACGTTTGTCAGAAATCGCAAAATAACCGTATTGTACAGGGTTCGTACGGGTACCGTTATTTCCAAAGCAATGTATCAGTATTTTTTTATAGAAAAATAAATCTAGTTTAAACACGCAAAATTTCGTCTTATTTAAGGACAGATTTTCTGTAAGAAAATACAGGTACCGAAGAATTTGTTAATCTGGAAATTCAACGACTCGTACGAACCCTGTGGTATTATTAATATTATAATGCTTTTAATTTCGTACATATTACCGTAATTTTCGGCGTATAATCCGCGATTCAAACAATTCTGTCCCTGAAATTTTATTTAGTAATTAAACGCCAATATTTATCGCGATCTAAATGTTACATTTCATTTTTTAAAATTTCTAGGTCGAAAAACGATTGGTTGATACGCGGATTATACGCAGGAAATTACGGTATATAAAACATTACATCTTGTAAAGAAGAGAAGGAAATTTTATTTCAACTGAATAAATCCTTTTCAACGTGTGTGTCGAAGACTTGGGGTTTATTCCAACAGTGTGAAAACGATCTAGACAAGGACAAATTTTCCTTGCCCTGGTGTGGACATTTTTTGCTCTATTGAAATAAAACTCAACTGTGCTACTCCAATATTCACGTGGATTCTATTTTATTTCATAGATTTAAAACAAATACTTTCATTTCTGTTTTGAACTATATTCAAAGAAGAGTGGCTGATTATTAAAGTTAGCTTTATCTTAACACTACATTAGGTTTTCGGTATTACGGCAAATATATGACCATGGGATACCGAAGAGACAACCTAATGCATTGAAATGGAAAAATGCACTGAACAGTATTTATTTATTTATTTATTTATTTTTATTTATTTATTTTTTTTTTTTTTTTACAAAAACTAGACATAAATCACGAAGATAAAATAAAATTGTAAATTTTAAATATAAATGTAAATTCGTGTATGTTTCAATAATAATTTGAAATATTTTTATATACAAGAAAAAAATAAAATTCATAAATTTAAAGTGGCATGTATATTCCATTCGTAGACTCAAGAAAAATTTCGCCAAAAAACCTGGATTATTAAAAAATCAGAAAACACATGACCAAATTAAAAAAATAAATATACATACTTGCCAACTTCTGATTTATCTTGCGTAAATGCGAGTTAATTTAAGCGAGGTTAAGCAGGTTTCTAACCGGAAAATATTTTAGATGCATAACTAGTTATTTGATTTCCTGATATATATATATATATATATATCGTTTGAAACATGTTTAATCTGATTTAAGTTAACTCATAGTTTATGGAAGTTAAGTCGAAAGTTGCAAAGTTAATTACTATATATGTATTATTGCAATCTTTTATGCGCTGAATTTTAGGTTATCCATTTTCATTTAGATAATTCGGTTTTCGTGTGGATTAATTCTTAAAATTTCACTTTAGAGAATTAATTAAAGACAAATTAAATTTTTTTACAGAAAAAAACCGCAGTAAAATATCACCGTAGATCAGTGTTGCCAGAGGGCTACCTTTTTTAAAAACCAAATTCTTGATTGGCATCACTTTTTTGCAATGGTAACAGGTGCCTTATTTAATGACATGTTAATTAAGGCAAAAACAAAGTGAATTTTACCGTTTCAAAAAAGTGGTGCCAATTAAGAAATCTGAATTTTAAAAAAAGTAGCCCACTGGCAACACTGCGTAGATTACTAAATTATTATGTAGATTAGATATAATAATAGATAAATTAAATGATCTCCGAAACTCATTTCGTAAGGTATTTCTTACAAAGAACATGAGAAAAATAAAAACTATGTATGGTAAGAATTTCTTAAATTTATATTTTTACTAAAATATAAGGACAATAAATTTATGATATAGAAAAAAAACGTAAAATACAAAATTTCTTTTATTCGACTAATATTTGTATGGAAATGCATTTTTTTCATATATTGACTCTTACGCAACTATACTTTATACATAACAAAACAACCAAGAGCGACATTTTTTTTTTATTATTATTACTGTTTGTAACACTATTTCAAAAGAATAAAGGATGTTAGATTTCTGCTAATGGTCCATGTGGACTATAAAGTTGTAGAATTCGAGGTACTAAAATATTTACCAGTTCCTTATATTTTTGCAAATAAACATTTGAAACTTGTTACTAATAAAAAAAATATTTAATTTATAGAGGTTATTTAAATTAATTTATTGTTTATTACTGTTCATTCTCTTAAATTAATGTCTTAAAAAGCTTGGGGTTTATCTCAATTTGTACATAAAATCAGTTTTTTCAGTGGGCTACATTTTAAAAATTCGGATTTCGTGATTGACACCACTTTTTTGAAATAGTAAAATTCGCCTTATTGAATGACATGTTATTTAAGGCGAAAAGAAGGGGACTTTTACCATATCAGAAAAGTGGTGCCAATAAAAAGAAATTGAATTAAAAAAAATTAGTCTACTGACAACAATGCACACAGCTGTATAAATATGTTGTATGTGTAAATAAAATGGTTAAAGTAAATAGAGATGTTTTTTGTAAAAATCTTGAACTTTTTAGAATTTTCTTTGTGAAGCATTAAAAGAAAAAGTCAAACGCGAATTGTAATTTAAATTTACATTGGAAGAAATGAATCGATGAGACGTTATGCCAACATTAGTTAATTCCTTTCCTGTAAGCACTTTGTGGTTACCACGTCACGTAACTTAACACGTGAAGTGGATAAGAAATTACACAAGGCAAAAATTTATTTCTTATATTAGTCGATAACTTCAGCTGACTCTATTTATTTTTTCATAATATTAATCATTTATTTAAACAAACCTGCTATATTTTCGTACAAATTCAGCCTGCTTATTTTGTGGGGTTTAGCTTTTATGAGAAATGTAATTTATTTTAACTAAGCAAATCTCATTTTATTAAAATCGATTCTGTGTAAGTAATTTATTGTGCTTTTCGAAATTGTATTTTAGATAATAGTTAAAATTCTGCACAGAAAACAATCTTTTAACGCGTAATTTTTAAAATAAGTAATTAAAAAAAATATTTTTTACACATCGTTTATTTTAGAAGACAGATATAAATACTGATATTAAAAGCATATTTTTAACCCCTTGAGGGGCAAGCAATTACATTTGTGAAATGCTGAATTCCCACCGAAATCTTTGAAAAATTCTATTTCAAAAAAAGTAAAAGCAATTTTACTGCTTTTTGCCACCAAAATTAGAAAAGTAAATTTTAATAAAATTTTTCTGGTGTAAAACTTCATTAATCGTAGGTGGTATATAATATATACCGGTGCCCCTCAAGGTGTTAAGACATGTATTTTTTTTCGACTAGGTTTAAATAAACTGTAACACGGTATGACTGTTCATTAAGATATGCATTTTCATGTATGGCATTTATTAGTAGCATGTTTAATTAATCTGCTCAGAGACACTGAATATTTAAATCAATATTTATATAATACTGCCTACCTAAGACTAACATAAAACGCACACATATTGTATAGGGCTTGTACGCTTCAAGGACTTTCAAGGACCTTTATCCAGAATTTTCGCAAAGTAATATTTGGCTTTTTTAATGGTATAATATTCTATCTTCAGATATAGCGAGCAGTACTGCACGAAATTTCTAGTACTAAAACATCTAAAATCTCCTGTACGATATTATCCGAAAGCCGATACAACAGGCGTCACTTAACACTTTCATCATGGCAATGGCGTGCCTTTGTCCAACCCTTTGCTTTAACAGCTTTAGCCGCTCCTCGTAGCGCTGAAATTGAAAAACAAAACACAAATTCATTTAAAACTTGTTTATTTTACTTTAAAAAATAATAATCAATATCATTTCTCACTCTAATGATTTGTCTGTCGTTACAATCATATAAAAATAATAAAATGTCGTCTCCGTTTGGGAAAATCATTTCGCACCGGAAAATTCTGCCCAGTAATTACTAGACATTAGATATCGGAATCAATGTCTAATAATTAAATGTCAGACTTTTCCGGGTCGAATTCCGGGTCGGTCCAGAGTAAGGAGTAGATAAAAAGTCAGGATTTAGCTATAATATAATTTTTATTTTCTTTATTACAGCCGTTTTTTATATGACAGGCATCAGGATTTTTGAAGGATTTTTTTTTTTATGTCGTTGCTCTTTTTGGTGTTTTCAGATATTTTCTTTGACGTACCCGCAGCATCCTTTCGTCCAGACCGTCTCAGTTTTAACCCTCCGTCTACCAGACGGGTCCAATGGGCCCGATGGGTACATTCGAAATATTTATTCTAACCAGAAATTTCTTTAAAATAAACTAAATGTCTAAACCAGACAATAATGAGTTAAGTAAATAAGTTCCATAGTTTTAAATAAGAATTCTGATGTGCAATATTTTTATAAAACTTGAGTAAAATTTTCGGTAGTTCTAGGGTTAAACACGTAGTGCGTGTTAATTAATTCGTTTCCGGGAATAGCGAATGCAGCTTTTGTCTTTTGATTTCGGTCTACTTAAATAAAAAATTTCTTTTGTCGCCCAACTCTTTTCGGGTAGTCCTTATTACTTCTGCCATGTAAATATATTTGTCGTTAATATTCCAATCTGACTATTTCTTAGTTTACTTCAAAAAACTTTCTTTAATCGATGGCAGTTTCTCCATCTTCCATTACTGTCAATTATCATACAACACGATAGTGCTGTATAGTCGAGCTCAGCCGCATCTTTTACGTTTTGAAACGTGATGATAAAGGCCACAATTCAATTACAATCCAAATCAGGAAACATTCAGTGATGAGTAATAGCTTGTTGGAAAGCTCTGAATTTAGCGATGTGCCTTTCGAAGGTCGGGCCAAAAAATATCCAATGTTAAAGGAATGGCAACCATTTAAATTGTACATAGCGCTATACCTTCCATGATTTAACAATATAGAAATCTCTCCTTTCTAATTTTCTAATTAAATCTTTTATTTTGTGTTGCCACACCCTAAAAACAGCACAATAATTTTTTTTAAAGGATAATTCACGTACTTTGTTTTTAAAAGTCAATAAAAATTCAGATTCTCCTGATATATTTTTAGATTAAAAATCGACGTCATTCTAAACAGAAAATGACAATTTTCCATAAATATACATATAAATTGTGGCTAAATTTGTCTTATTATAACAGTTATAAAAAGATATAATAATTATTATAATTGTCTTATTATAAATTAATCCTTATTATTATGATCCATAAAATGGAAGTTTTATTTTTAAGTCACACAGATATTTTCTGTAAATGCTAGGTCATTTGGTTTACATTTCTAAATATCGCACATTTTCAATTTTTACACAATCGAATGCGGAAAAACATGTACTTTCGAATGCAATTTGTTTGAAAACTGTATCACAATTTACTCATTTTTTATGGTTTATAATTTTTTTTTTTTTTTTAACCCCTTCGCGACGGGAGCCTTTTACGAAATATTTATTACTTTCCTACCGGTTTTAAAATACAGAAGTTTGTGCCTATTCAAATCGGGAAAATGCTCGGATTAAATACATTATTCAACGGCAAAACACATATTTGAGTCTTCTGGTGCCTCTTGGAGGGAACAGACGTGTTTACTGCTTGCTGGTCGTTTTATTCTCAAGAGATCGTATTCGCAGTTCGATGTTTTTAGAACTTGCGTGATCTTTTGCAAGTATCTTCGCATGAGTTGTGGGCTGATAGTGACACGTAATAGAAACTAGTTCGTACGAATAGGTGACTGTTTACTGGACTTGATGCATCATAGTAGCATAATATAGAGAGCTCACCGACGATAATAATGGATACTGAGGACCCGCTTAAATTTTCTGACAATGTACTCCGCATCCTGAATGGAGAGGAGAAATCTGATTTAGCTGCTGCGTGGATGGAATTTCCCGGAGTAGCGGATGAAGTCCAAAGAATCATTGTACAGCAATTCCTGCAAGATTGTGACAACTACATAATGAGACTTTTAAGTGAAGAAGACTACATAACGAATCCTCAGCATAAGACTAGCGTGAGTAATCTTCTCAATAATCTTATGTTTTTGTTCAATGAGCCATTTGACCCCCTAAAATTAAGTCAACTAAGAGAGTTTAAAACTTTTATCGATGATCATGACTATGATCTAATTGACATATTAACAAAACTCAAGGCAATTGCGGTGAACTCAGATGACGGATTCACCCCCGCTAATTCACTAAAACGTAGGAGAAATGATCTAAAATCTAATATCCCCTTAAAGAATAAGTATGCTAGTATATCTGAAAAATACCTAGACGAAAATAACATGGACTCTTCTGAGCCCTCTCAAGGTGTGTCAGCCGGTAGCTCCACTACTGAAGAAGTCCCTAAAAAACCAAAAATCCACCCCTTCTATATTGAGTTTCAAGGCAAGTGGACGGAGCTTGCAAGTGAGATTAAAAAACTCAACGACAGCAATCCCTTGATTAAATTAGACGGTGAATTACTCAAAATCCACTGTAAAACTGATGCAGATTTCCGAAAAACACAGGACTATCTTGATTCTAAAACAATTCCATATACAACCCTGAGCCCCGCGGAACAGCGCCCCAGGAAAATCGTCATTAGGGGAATCCCCCCATATACCGACCCCCAGGTCATAATTGAAGCTCTTAAAGAACATAATTTCGTGGCCAATAGAGCCTCAATGATGAAAAGTAGGAAGACCGGTCGTCCTATGCCCCTCTACGTCGTCAATGTCCTCCCACGTGAAAAATTCGAAGAAATTTACCAAATTCACGAAATTTGCTACATTAAAGTAGATATTGAGCGATTTAAAGGCACCAACATCGTAAAGCAATGCTATCGTTGCCAGAAATTTGGACATTCCAGCGAGATTTGCCGCCTGCCGCCAAAATGCGCCAAATGCTCGGAAGAGCATTTAACTCCCCAGTGCAATAAAATTGGAAAGATCATCCCCAAATGTTCAAATTGTTATGGCGAGCACGTGGCTACTTACCGTGGTTGCCCCAAAACCCCCCAGTTTCATAAAAAACAGCAGGACCCCAAAACCGTCCGAAAAGAAAACCCTAAAATCATTCCAAACGCAATGGCGGAACTCTTATCAACATATAACTATGTCCGTAAGCCAGAGGCCAAAAAACCAGAAGAAAAACCTACTGAAGCCCCGGCTCCGCTCCCTTCTCCCCCCCAAGACCCTAACCCCGAAAACACTACACCTAATAAGCCAAATGACACTCAAAATGCAACACCAGAACAACCCAGTAGTTCTAATTATACTAATGACTTAAAAGAAATATTTAAGACCTTCAAGGAGATGAAAGAACTCCTAAAATTTAACAAATTCATCCAATGTTTCAAAAATATTGCTAACCAAACTAAAAATATACAAGATCCAATAGAAAAAATACTCATCCTTATGAGTGCTATAGAAACTTTAGCCACGGAATTTAACACATTTAATGATGAGTAATTCCTCTCCTACTTTTTCCTCTCTTATTTTTCTTTCCTGGAACTGTAACTCCCTGCAGAATAAATTTAATGAACTTAAACTCTTTATGCACGAACATCCTCAAGTTGATGTTATTTTCCTTCAAGAGACTTTCAACCCCACCTTCAACATTAACATCCCTGGGTACAGGCTATTCCATACACCTCGTGCGGATGGTACGCACAGAGGAGGTACCGCTATTTACATCAAGAACCATCTTCCACACTACCAATCGCACAACCACACCTATAATGATCTTGAGTATACCAGTATCAATCTTAATCTTCCTCATATCAATATTAATTTAGCTTCTATTTATGCTCCACCCACTGGTAACTTACCTGTTAATAGCCTTACACAGCTTTTTTCACAACATCACCACTGCTTTTTCGTAGGCGATTACAATGCCAAAAGCAGACGCTGGAATTGCCATGGTAATTCTCGGCGGGGTACCTCTCTTCACAACTTAGTCCAAAACTTAAAATTAAATCTTCATGCACCACCCAGACCAACGCACATTTCCAAATTGCCTGGCGCCCGGGACTCTATCATTGATCTTGCTCTTTCCAAAAATCTTCCTTACCCTATCTACTCTACAGTTATTAACGACCTCTCCTCTGATCACCTGCCTGTCTGCTTTAAAATAGATATTATTAATCCTCTTTCTTCCCCCCCTTCCGTGGCTATTGACTGGAATAAATTTACTAACTACCTTAACTCTCAGGACATCACCTTCCCTGATATTAATAATACCGATGACATTGATGCGGCTGTTGAACATCTAAACTCCCATATCACTAATACTCAAAATTTTTCTACATTTAACACCTTCAAAAATAACTTTGCCTTTGTCCCACCCCGTTATATTTACAACCTTATCAAACAGCGTAATCGGCTCCGGCGACAATTTCAAAGTTCAAGAGACCCCTCCATTAAACCTCTTCTCAATAGGTTAAACAATAAAATCAAAAACAGTCTTTATAAAGAAAAACAGAAAAGTTGGAACAACTTTCTCAAAACTTTATCATACGAGGACAACTCTCTTTGGATTCTTAAACGCAAACTGAATAAACACTACACTTCCATCCCCCCCCTCACATCTAATAATGTTACCGCTTATACTGACCAAGAAAAAGCTAACATGCTTGCTAATTCTTATGCCACCCAATTTTCTCCTAATCCTACCCTTGCAAACCAAGCTCACCTTGATCATGTTAACGAGACAGTTCGGAATTTTTTGGCTAACCCCCCTCAAGATCCTCCCCCTAAAATTCAACCTATTGTTATCCACAATATTATCAAAAAACTCAAAAAGCGTAAAACCCCAGGATACGATAAAATTACTAACTCTGCTCTTAAAAACCTTCCTCCTAATTGCATTATCTATATCACTGACCTCACTAATGCTATCTTAAAACATAACTACTTCCCTAAACCCTGGAAACTTTCTATAATCTCTCCTATTCCAAAACCTGGAACTAACCTGTCTGACCCCACTAATTACAGACCTATCTCCTTGCTACCTTCTATCAGTAAAGTGGTGGAACGTGTCATTCGTGCCCAGTTGCAGGAGTTCATTCAGCAGCACAACATTCTCATGCCCGAGCAGTTCGGCTTTCGCCCAAAACACTCAACACAACACCAGCTTCTTAGGGTTGTTGAGTTTCTCAGCGAGAAACTCAATGCAAAAATTCCCGCAGCTGCCATCTTTCTTGATGTCGCAAAGGCATTTGACAAGGTCTGGCATATGGGCCTCATTTACAAATTAATTCAGCTCGGTTTTCATCCCAGACTTATACATTTAATATATTCGTACCTTTGCGACCGCTCTTTTCAAGTCCGCATAAACAACATTCTATCTATTATTCTCCTTATCCTAGCGGGCATCCTTCAGGGGAGCGTGTTGGGCCCATTTTTATTTAACATTTTCTTTAACGACATCCCACGCTCCTTGCACACTCATCTCGCTCTTTATGCGGACGACACCTGTATTTACGCTTCGGCACACCACCCGTATACTCTTTACAGGTACCTACAGACTCATGTTGATGACTTCATGGACTGGCGCATGCTTTGGCGCGTTGTCATAAATGAAACTAAAACTACTGCAGTATATTTCTCTCGCAAAATAATTTTCCCTAACAGAATCATTATTAACAACACTGTTATCCCTTGGTCAGACCAAGCTAAGTATCTTGGGGTCATTCTGGATCGCCGCCTAACCTGGAAAAAGCACACTTTCTCCATCAGAGGTAAAGTCGCCGGAGCCTTTAACTCTGTAAAACCTCTCCTTAACAGTAAAACCTTGTCTGTTCACAATAAATTAATCCTCTATAATTCATGCATCCTTCCCATCATCACCTATGCCAGTCCGGTCTGGGGCTTCACTTGTAAGACCACTATGGACAACCTTAGTCGCTTGCACAATTCCAACCTGCGTACTGTCCGTAACGCATCTCGTTACCTTCGCAACTCCACGGTCCGTAGAGACCTTAAAACTACTACATTACGTAAACGCATAAACGACTTAGCCAAAAAGTTTTATGAAAAAATTTTTGACCTCCCTAATGAAATTGTAGCGGAGCTACCGGATTATGACGCTTTTGAGCCCCACCATCGGAAACGGCCCAGGTTTTCAATAATTATGGACACTCAGTAACATCTGAGTTCCCCTCGCTAATTTTGCCTTCTCTTTTTTTTTTTTTCTTTTTATTTACTTTTCTTAAAAAAAAAAAAAAAAAAAAAAAAAAAAAAAAAAAATTCTCTATATACATAGAGACCATAAAAACAGAAAAACTTAAAAAATAAAATGTATGGCCCTGAATTGTCCCTTTTTTTTTGGTTGGATGTTGTGGTCTTGCCACCCTAGCTTTTCTTGCCCTTGCTTGGTGAGTGTTTCACTGAACAGTACTAACTTTAACTTTCAAATATCCATATAGTAGTTCTACAACTACAGTTAGACTTTAATTACTTTAAGACTCATGTAAATTTTCTTAAGATTTATTGTTAACTGACTTTCTTCTTAAGTTTTTACTTAAATTTATTTTTATTCCTTAATTTTCTTTCTTTTTTTTTTTTTTTTTTCTTCTCTTGTAAACTTCTATATTCTTATAGTAGCATTGCTACAGTTTAACTTTATCCCAATGGCTCATTAAAACATAAGACATTCTAATTTCCTAGTCTGGGTGTTAAGCTGATAACAGCTAGGAAACCCCTCAATGCTGATTACCTGTTCAGTACCTGTTCAGTTCGGATTAAATAAGACAAATTTTACAGTAAAATTTTACTGGTGAGGATAAGCGAGGATTCTTAGGCCTATTTCCGGCACGTATACGTGTCGCTCGTCCCCAAGGGGTTAAGCACGATTTCTTTTATATGTATCTCTATTGCATGCAGGCTCTATTATGGAAGAATAAAGATCCATTATCACTTAAAGCAATTGCTGGGCAACATATAACAATGATATGTTCCCGCACCATGTTGGTTAAATCAAAGTAAAATTGCGTAATTTGTTATTTCTGTTTGTATAAATATTTTTTTATAAAATATAATTATGAGTGTAAAATTATAATGTTTATATATTTAAGTAAAATAGGAGTGTAAGTTCATACAAAAATTATTAAGTTGATTTTAAATATTAAATATATATTTAAAAAAAATGTTGTATTGTAAAATGAATGTATAATGTTGAATTTAGTTCGGATCTCAGATAACAACAATAGCCAGACGCCATGGTGTCGTTTTATGACAAGCCAGTGGAAAGTGGTGTATAATTAGAAATCGTAAAATAATAAAAATGTTGGAATAAATTTATGGCCTTAATAAAAGTGTTGGGATAAATTTATGGCTTTTCAGACCACCCAAACTTTAAGGCATATAATAATATTAAAGTATATGTAAGGGGCCATTTGCAGACTGTTAGCTAATAGGTCTATCGAAGGATAATGCAAAATCTTCTCACATCCAATAAGGGTGGACTAGACAAATAGTTCCACCCACTGCAAGAGTTGGTGTGCCAGAAGAAAAGGGTTTGAAAAAGGGAGTCTGAAAAAAGATGTCGAAGACGCAGGAGCTCTCCTGAAAGCCCGTGCAATGAATCCAGAAAGCCCTAGTAATGCCCAGGCGAGATGGACATATCGGAGTGAGCCTAAGCAAGCCTAATTGAGGATGTCTTCCTGATGTTGAAATAAAGTGGATTGTTCTACTGAGGTCCGTAGCTATGCATCCTGCCATCCCGATATCGCCGCTCTGATAAGAAGCGGATTCCAGATGACATATGGATATGATCCTTAGCAACGCGACAACTCTGAATTTGATGAATAAAGGCCACCATCCCGTTTATGATATAAGGTATTACCTTTATCTTTTTCTTTTACCACTTTAAATCATATGAGAAATTATAAATATCCTTTTCTGATATTTTATGGTAGAGAGCAATCTGGGATCCAGCAAAACCAATAATTAAATATAATTAAGGTAATTTAAAAATGAAAGAGAATTATTTTTTTGCAAAAAGAAAAATATATAATAATAAGAGTAAATGAAAACATTGTCTTTTTTTTTAAAGATTAAATATACATGAAATAATGAGCAGCGAACAAAAGTGTTGCTTTCTTTTTTTTGAATTAATATAATGTGTATATGTATATAGTTGTGTTCAATGTATATAAAATATTTAATCAAGTTTTAAAAAGTTTCTGTAATTATTTAATTGATAATGTTTAAGGTGTGTCAACTTATTTTTACAGCTTAAATTTTAGTTTAATTCATAAGTGGAAGAGTTCGTCTAAATAATTCACAACGCAAACTCTTAATTTTATTCGTAATTAATTAAATTCAATAATTACAGTTTTACGCGGATTATAATTTAATTTTATTAATTATTCGCGTTGCTCTTCTACTAGAATTACGTAATTACGATCACTTATGTTATTTGAATTTATCTAAGGTATATAAAATTATATACCAATTTACTATGAGGTTGCTTGGATGATTTGGACCAATTAACAATTTTGGATGTAAATTAAATAGGAGATAAACAAGTGTAATTATCTGTCCAGCATCCCCCCTCATTAAAGTAAAATGGTGCTATGACTCAGGAACGTTCATCTGAGGTCATTAGAAATAATAATAATAATAATAATAATAATAATAATAATAATAATAAAGGAAAATAAATTTAAGTATTATTTTAATGTCACAATTTTAAAGATATTGTAGGTATGTAAGTTTAATTGATTAAAATTTTATTAAAATTAATTTTATTATTGTAACAATAATGACACACATATAATAATTTAAATAAATAAAATGAATAATATATGTTAGCAATAAAGAAAAAAAAAAAAAAAAAAGGGAAATGAAAAAAATAATTCTGGGATTTATAATAGGTAAATTTAGGAATTACAATTTTTTTTTCTCTCTTTTCTCTTTTGGTTGGATCTCAGTTACCATTGAGAAATAATGGCATTCACATCACGGATGACACATTTGTAAAAATATTTTTTTTTTTTTAATATACTGTATAAATAATAATAAGAAGAAGAATGATTAAAATTTTATAATATGACTGGTATGAAAATGATTGAAATGTCAATAGATCATGATTTTTGAAATTGTATCAAGGTGATACAAAAGAAAATTTATGAGTCGTACTACGAAGTAGTGGTACAATGTTTACATAAAAAAAAATAAATAAAAAATAAAAATAAGATCGTTGTTTCTGTAGAAAAAGACAGATATTCTTCTGTTAAATGAAATTATGTTGTTTTTTATATATACGTGTATTATAAACATTTTAGGGGTATTTATGTGTGTAAAAGAATAATCTACAAAACAACTTCATCTGCTAAGAAATATTTTTTTTTTAAATTTTAGTGCTGTTGTTTTTATGTATTTATGCAATTTAGAATATTTTCATACATATGTTGTAATATAGAGAAAATAGTATGAGATGCAAAATATTCTTTTAAGAGGTATAGGATCTATTTTGAATTGATATTTTGAAAAAGTATACATCGATTACTAATATTTGTTAAAAATGACTCAGACGCTGGATATAGATACACGTATTGAGTTAGTGTCACCATTTGGCAATAAAAAGAACAAAAACATTATATTTTTCTTAGATGAATTTGATAATATTTTTAATTCGAAATATATACAAGAAGAAACTAAATTATTAATTTTAAAGGCTAAAATTACTGGGGACGCAAAACATATTTTAAGTAAACAGATTGAAAAATATAACGAGACCAATTATAATTTATTTAAAAGTAAGTTGGTGGAGTTATTTGGTACAAAACTAAGCTTCCTTAATGCTCAGAGCAATTTCCTAAATTTAAAACAGGCCGCAAGTCAAACGATAGAGGATTTCATTTTGGAGTTTAAAAAGGGTGTAAAATCTTATATCGAAAGTGCAGGCGAAAATGTGGATAATAAGGAAGAGAATTTTATCGAAATCTTAAAAATGTCGAATTTTTTAAATGCAATTAGACAGGGTATTGCACTAGATGTTCGTAAAAATGCGCCCAGGTCCTTCAAGGAGGCATGCGAGTTAGCAAAACTTATGGAAAGTGCGTATACTGAATCAAAGTTTGAGGAAATTAACGCAATAAATAAAGAAAACAAAGATCTTTATGAGAACATTATAGAATCAAGTAAGCAAAACAAAGAGCTAATCGAGAAATTAAAAGGGGAGATTGAAAAAATAAAAAAATCAAAGAAAAAAAACCATGCAATTAGAGATGATAGTGTTCCGCGGAATAACAAACTCTTTAATAAACAAAATAATTATCAGGGTCCCCATTTCAATAACAATTTTCATTATAATGATTATGAACGATATTATAATGATTACTACAATTCCTTTAATTACCCGACGCATTATGGGATGTATGATTATTCACAACCTAACTGGAATTCGGGAAATAGGGATTTTGGATATATTTATGAGAATTATGATCAAAATGGTTATCAATTTGAAAAGCGCAAAAAGAAAAAAAAATGGGCAAAGAAAACAGCGAAATCGGATCAAGATTCGGGATTTTCAGAGACGGAAATCGATAAAATAAATAAAACAATCGCAAATATAACAAATGCAGACAAAGATAGTCTGCCAATTATATCACTAAGTATACAGGGCGTCGAAATACAAGCTTTATTGGATACTGGAGCTGCCGTTTCCCTTTTATCACCTTCTTTATTAAAAAAATTAAAGATACAAACGTCAAAATCAAATATTTGGGCACTCAGATCCAAATTAAAACTTTAACGAATTCAAAGATTTTTTTAAACAATGTGTAAAATTAACTTTTCGATTAAAAGGTATATTCACAACAGGCACATTTTATGTCACTAATGATGATTTTGATAGGCAGTACCAAATGTTATTAGGGTACGATTATCTCAAACAAAATCATATGATTTTGGATTTATGCAATAAAACCTTAAAATTTAAAAATCAACAAATTAACTTAAACGTTGCAAGTGAAGTAAATAATTATGAAGTGAATAACATTACGCCATGTAATTCAGGGGAACATTCAAATAAAATTATGTTTGCCATTACTAAAAATAGAATTTTTCTCCAACCTGAAGAATCGAAAATTGTAAAATTAAAATGCCCAGAGGATATAAATATGTCAGATGTGATTATTTTTGACCCCATTCAAGAAAATAGTAAATTTTCATGCGAGACTTCGTTACACGAAGTTAAAAAAAATAATAACATAAATATTATAATAAAGAATAAACTGTTAGAAAAGTTAATTATTCAGAAAGGAACTAAAATGGGGGAAATTATAAAGAACTTTGAGTGCAAGCAAGATGACTCAACTGATAATATAGAGAAAGGGACATTTTATGAAATAAATAATTTAAATATAGAAGATGTAAGAAAATTGCGAGAAGCAGAAATTAAAGAGACGGATTTCGATTTAAGCCATTTATCAGAGGAAGTACAACAAAAATTTCGAGAAATTTTAATGGGCAATGTTCATGCATTTTCAAAAAGTTATCAAACATTGGGGCAATCAGCGTTTGTCGCACCAAGTTTTCAATTGAATCATGAATTCCCGGTACAAGACGGCTTTCCCCGGGCTGACTTGCGGCCATACATTCCTGTAATATAAATGGTTGTTACAGTGCCGTGTACCAACCCTTAAAGTTTGTACCATGAATTTAGAATCATCCTGTATATATATATATATATTGTTTGAAAAAACTGCATATGGAAATGAAAATTTGTTTGAATGTATTTATTACACCAATGTTAAACATCATTATTATTATTTTTATTTGTTTATTTTTGTTTTTGTCTTCTGAACCTTTCATCATTAGTTTAGAGGGTTCCTACAGGTCAGGCAATGTTTCTGACTTTAGGTCTTTTAAACATCAGTATTTTCATAAAAAAACTCGCCTTTTGCAAACAGGCGATTATATCGATTATTGCAAACGCAGGGCTCCCAAATGGTCCACCAACTGAATACCAATAAATTTTAACAGAAAATTTTATGGTAGGTTTGCGCTCGAATTAACTTTCAAAGGTGTTTCCGGGGCGGTTTGTAAGGAAAATCTAAAAAGGAAATTTTTCTAAAATAATATTGGTATTCAGTATGCGGACCATTTGGGAGCCCTGCAAACGCAATGAGTTTTTCTACTTAAAAAAAGGTACTTCAGTAGAAAGTGTAGGTACCCTGGTATATATTTTTGCAAGGTTGGCCTCATCAATTGTATTTGAAATGTACAGTGTATCTAAAATAATGAAGACACAAAGCATGGCATTTATGTATACAATAATATTTTTTTTTCTTTTACTACCTATGCCTAGACAATTTCCTTTTCGTGTTTGAATATATTTCGTTTTGTAAATATCGTCTGCGCATGTTCTTAATTGTACGTTTCTCTCTTTTGTTTTTTGAAATTATTCTACTTTTGATGTGTTTGTTCGACGTTTCATTTGATGCGACGGTTTATTCGACCGGATATTGACAAGAACGACAAGAGAAAGCGCAGAATTTATTGTGGTTCATCGAAACTAAATCAATAACCCAGACGCAGCGAATTTAGAATACTGCACTAGAAAGACCTCTCATCCTTCATTCATCAAGGCCATAAAAGATTTTGAATCTATCTAGCCAATAATGTTATTAATTTAACTCTATCTTCGTTATTTTATGAATTACTAGCAAACCCCGCGGCTTTGCTCGCGTAATATTTTAAATATGCCAAGTGATATTTATGTCTAATTTTTATTAAAAGGTACTAACTAAATTTTTATTTTATTAAAAGGTAATATTTTATTTTATTAAAAGGTACTTATTACTTTTAGGAATAATTTATAAAAATTATTATTTAAAACACAGTTTGATTAAATATCATTGTTACACTGCATAAGGCAGAAATGAGACTTAAATTAATAAAACGAAATAAAACTAAATAAATAATAATTTAGAAAATATTTTGAAACTTTTATGCTCAATTAATACGCTCATTTCAGTATTCATTTGAAGTTTTGAATTTTTTAGAAATAATCTTCTTACATCTTAAAATTAACCATCATGTCAAATTCCAAATCCGACCACCTCTCTCAACATAAAGGGCTATGTTGAAATAGGAACTGTCACCATTAATTTGTCAACATTAATTTTGAAATTGGTTTGTTATTTCCTAATATTCCACAGAAACGTAATTTAGAAAGCTTTTAAAGGCCTTTTTTTAGAGCGTTTGTTGTTCCTGTGAATCCCAGGTGGTAGAATCATCGGCATAAAATATAGCCTGTGTAGGATCAGAGACTGTTACCATTGATTCGCAACTATTACTTTTATATTTGGTTTATATTTCCTGAAATAGCGTAGAAATCGTAATTTAGGACTTTTTTAGAATGCTTTTCGCACCTCCCCTTCACTTCATCCCTTTTTAATTTGAATTTATTTTCGACAGTCCTTCGACGGCATTTATATTTTATAAGTAACTACCATGTCATATTTAAAGTTTCTAGCCTTTTCAGTATCACAGAAATCGCAATTTAGAAAGTTTTTAGCTACTGCAACCCTCTGGTGGTAGTGGCACAGACATAAAATATAGCTTATGTTTGAGCAGGTTCTATCACCAACAATTTGTTAGCATTATTTTTTAATCGGTTTGGTATTTGAAAAGATTACATAAAAATTGTAATTTATAACGCTTTTCGCTCACTTCATCTTTTTAAATTTGAAATTTTCTTCCGACAGTACATAGAAAGCAGTTGCATCTTGTAAGTAAATAACATGTCATACTTCAAAGTGTTAGACCCTTCAGTTATGCAAAAAACGCAAATTAGAACATGATTTGCTTTTGCAATCCTCAGATGGTAGTGAGAGCAACATAAAAAAATCCCTTCCGGCCCGGCCTACAGGCAGAGGTAGATTTCGAAGTTAAGTATACTAATTTCACCAACAAAAACAAAATCATTATTAGATATAAATCCACTTAAACATCTGTCTGCTTTTGACGAGTTTTTATTTCTTTTTTATAAAATAGCTGGTTTTATCAGAATCATGTTAAGGCGATATTAAAAAATATATATTTTTCCATACTCAACAACTCGAAATTTTCTGGCACATTTTCAGATTCATTTATAATTTTAAAAAAATATGAAACATGCTAACGTGATTTTTGAAAAGATTTATAAGCGACCTGCGTTTTTATTTTTCT
The DNA here is from genome assembly GCA_963932465.1 of Maratus speciosus. Classification (NCBI taxonomy): domain Eukaryota; kingdom Metazoa; phylum Arthropoda; class Arachnida; order Araneae; family Salticidae; genus Maratus; species Maratus speciosus. The sequence goes on along the minus strand of OZ010794.1, from coordinate 235,588,262 downwards.
TTCAATTAATTAAATCTTGATTAAAAAACAATTATTTTCTCAGTAGGGCAATATTTTTCGTTTCTAACAATCGCTTCGGGAAATTCTGTTCAAAATGCCCACTTTGACATCCTTTTTTGAAATATATTCTGCCTCTATCAAAAAATCGATCATTACTGTACATTATATAGTTTCTGAATAAGAGAATCTAGCAATTGGATGCGTTTGAGAGCAAAAATGAATTTAAAAATGAGTAAGAAAATAGACAGTTTGGATTTGAATGCACCTTTAATAAGATGATTTTTTTCTTCAATCGCTATGTATTTTTAATTTGTTTTTGCTGTAAGAATTGGCCCTATCAAAAACTTCTCTATATAAATATTGAAAACAATATTAAGAAGATATATGATAAATTCATGGAGATTTTATATCTTGTGAATTGACGGAGTTATTAAAATTTTTACTTCTTCAACCCCCATTTTATGTTTTCGTTTTTATTTTTTTTTTCGGTACGATTTGGTCCTATTAAAAACTTGTGAATATAAAAGTTGTAGATAATATTAAGGAGATGTATAATAAATTATTGGATTTGATATCTTGAGAATTGACGAAGTAAGGAATTTTTTTCGCCCAAATACCCTATTTTTTGCGCTCCTTGAGCGTATTTTAAATTTTATCAAAAATCTGTGATGCATGAACTTTTGGCGCTATTTTTAGAAGTAATAAAAACTTTAAACTGATTTGATATGTACAAAAAATAAGAAGTTATGGGGTTTTTTCGGTTTTCACAAAACTCCTCCCTATTTCCATCCCCTTCGTCCGCTTTTGCCCTTTAACGAACTTGAGCGAGATTTTATGTCCCCTTATTTTATGTATCAGTTTGAAAGAGATTTGTGCAGAATTGGGGAAGTTATCGTGTCCAGAAGAAAGTGATAACACAATTGCTTCGGGAAATTTCGTTCAAAATGCCAATTTTGACATCATTTTTTGAAATATATTCTGCCTCTATCAAAAAATCGATCATTACTTTACATTATATAGTTTCTGAATAAGAGAATCTAGCAATTGGATACGTTTGAGAGCAAAAATGAATTTAAAAATGAGTAACAAAATAAGCAGTTTGGATTTGAGTGCATCCTTAATGCAATGATTTTTCCAACACAATCCGCTTCGGGAAATTCATTTCAAAATGCCCACTTTAACAGCACTTTTTTTAAATATATTCTGCCTCTATCAAAAAATCGACCATTTCGGTACATTATATTGTTTCTGAGTAAGAAAACGTAACATTTGGAAGCCTTTGATGGCAAAAATGAATTGCAAAATGAGTCAGAAAATAAGCAGTTTGGATTTGAATACACCCTTACTTAGATGATTTTTTCTTCAACCACTATGTATTTTTAATTTTTTTTTTGCTGTAAGAATTGATCCTATCCAAAACTTGTCTATACAGATGTTGTAGACAATATTAAGAAGATATATGATAAATTCATGGGGATTTTATATCTTTTGAATTGACGGAGTTATGGATTTTTTACTTCTTCAAACCCCCTTTTTGTTTTCGTTTTTAATTTTTTTTGCGGTACGAATTGGTCCTATCAAAAACTTGTGAATATAAAAGTTGTAGATAATATTAAGGAGATTTATAATAAAATTAATTGGAATTGATATCTTAAGAATTGACGAAGTTATGAATTTATTTCTCCCAAAAACCCTATTTTTTACGCCCCTTGAGCCCATTTTTAACTTTATCAAAAATCTGTGGTACATAAAATTTTGGCCCTATTTTTAGAAGTAATAAAAACTTTAAACTGATTTGATATGTATAAAAATTAAGAAGTTATGGGGGGTTTTCGGTTTTCGCAAAACCCCTCCCTATTTCCATCCCCTTGGTCCGATTTTGCCCATTAACGAACTTGACCGAGATTTTATACCCATTGATTTTATGTATTAGTTTGGAAGAGATTGGTGCAGAATTACGAAAGTTATCGTGTCCAGAAGAAAGTGATTATTATAGATAGATAGATAGATAAAGTTTTTTACTGAGGGTGGTTTTGGTTTCTAGGGGTCATGATCGGTGTAGATCTGCAACAATTTTTCAGAAATTCCAACATGGGAACGATCCCAATAGGTAGTATTTCATACGAAATCTACCTAATATAACCTACGTTATAGCAAGGACTGTCATCATTGATTGGCAACCATTAATTTTGAAATAGCTTTGGAATTTCCTGAGATTGAGTAGAAATCGCAATTTAGAACGTTTTTAGAACGCTTTTTCGCGCATTTTCACCCCTTTTTAAATTTCCAATTTTTTCGAAACTGTTCTTAAACATCATTTATATGTAATACATATGTACCTTGCCTAATTTTAAGTTGCTAGCCACTACCGATCACTAAAATCGAAATTTGGAACGCTTTTTTACTCCTGCAACGTCTAGGTGATAGTGATACCGACTTAAAATAGCGTGTGTGTTAGAGCAGAGGCTGTCAGCATCAATTTCTTAAAATTACTTTTGAAATAAATGTGATTCTTCCTGAGATATTGGTGACAAATCGGCATTTAGAACGTTTTTAGAACGCTTTTCGCTCATTTTGTTCCTGCATCTCCTCTGGGTTAGTGGAAACATATATAAAATATAGCCTATCTTGGAGCAAGATCTGTCACCATCATTTTAACACCATTATATTTGAAATCGGTTCAGTATTTCCTGAGATTGCATAGAAATTGCAATTTAGAACGTTTTTTACAACGCTTTTTGCGCATTTTGACCCCTTTTTAAATTTCGATCTTTTTAGGAAATGTCCTTAGAGATCATTGATATCTTATAACTAACTACCATTCTAAATTTCACAATTCAAGGCCCTTCCGTCACGCAAAAACCGCAATTAAAACGTTTTTCTCCTGCACCCCCTTTGGGGTAGTGGCACCGACATAAAACATAGCCTATGTTAAAGCAAGGATTTTCACCATCATTTTGACGCCATTTTTTTAATCGGTTTGGTATTTCCTGAGATTGTGTAGAAAATACCATTTAGAACGCTTTTCGCGCATTTTTACACCTTTTAAATTTCGAATTGTTTAAGAACTGTTCTTAGAAATCCTTTATATCTAATAAATAGCTGATACGTCAAATTTCATATTTCTAGGCCCTTCAGTAACACATAAATCGCATTTTTAGAACGTTTTTTCCTCTTACACCCCCTTTGGGGTAGTGGCACCGACATAAAACATAGCCTATCTTGGAGCAAACGTTGTCACTATCATTTTGACACCAATATTTTTAAAATCGGTTGGGTATTTCCTGAGATTATGTAGAAACTACCATTTAGAACGTTTTTTAGAACGCTTTTTGTGCATTTTCACCCCTTTTAAATTTCGAATTGTTTAAGAACTGTTCTTAGACACCATTTATATCTTATAAGTAAATAATATTCCAAATTTCATATTTATAGTCCCTTCAGTAACGCAAAAATAGCATTTTTAGAACGTTTTTTGCTCCTGCACCCCCTTTGGGTAGTGGCACCGACATAAAATATAGCCTATGTTCTATGTTGGACTAACACCATCATTTTGATACTATTACTTTTGGAATCGGTTCGGTATTTCCTGAGATTATGTAGAAACTACCATTTAGAACGTTTTTTAGAACGCTTTTTGTGCATTCTCACCCCTTTTAAATTTCGAATTGTTTAAGAACTGTTCTTAGACATCATTTATATCTTATAAGTAACTAATATTCCAAATTTCATATTTCTAGGCCCTTCAATAACGCAAAAATCGCATTTTTAGAACGTTTTTTGCTCCTGCACCCCCTTCGGGGTAGTGGCACCAACATAAGATATAGCCTATGTTCTAAGTTGGACGAACACCATCATTTTGATACCATTACTTTTGGAATCGGTTCGGTAGTTCCCGAGCTTATCTCCGACAAATAAACATTTTTTTCCTCTTTATAATATGAGTATAGAAGTATAGATTAAGCATCAAAATGTGTCAGACATTATATCCCTTTTCGACGGCGGTGTACTTAAAAAAGGACACCTAATTTTAATTCCAAAACTGGCAAAGGGCACCAAGAAAATTTAATTAAAATTTTCCTTTTATCGCGAACGTGAAAATAAGCAAGTTCGCATTCTTTAATAAATTATGGTGTAAGACCATTATTTCATGAACTTATAAGAATAATTACTCCGCGCCGGAAAGGGTTAAAAACACACTGCATATTCATATCTGAGTTAGAGAATGGATGAAAAAATGCCATAAAATGTTCTTGACCCTAAATAACAGTAAATATATCCATCACGTATTTGCTGACGCTTAGCAAAACATGAGGATGCAAATAAGAAGCTCGAAGCAGCAGCGGTCGTACGACATTTTCAAAGCGCCGCACAGTGGAGTATTTGACCCGAAATCCTGCTCAAAAATATTTTTATATAGTCCGATTAGCTTGAATTTATTAGATGTTATTGGGTTATCACTATGGCAAGTTTGGTATTGTAAATGAAGTCTATAGCCTTTACGGTTCATTTACAGAGACAACCAAAAGAATTCCCTTACATTATGGTCGATAGGGGGAAATTGTTTGCTTGGTATTTTAATGATATCACACTTTTAAACGTGCTGAAATTTATATACATCACTAAGGTGTACTAAAGCACTTATTGTAGAATACGGTGTACATAGAATATATCGTTCATTTACAGGGACACACAAAATAATATGACTGAAGAATAAATTTAACTATTGACTAATAATTGCTGGAAGTGCGTTTGTAGTTGGGATAGGCGTTTTAAAATAGAACATTTTTTTTAAAAATATTACTTGTTGTGGATACATTCTATAGATCATATACAGGGCTGCACAAATTTCTCAAGTATATTTTCGTTTAATCACTGAAGTGGCTGAATCAGCATTTTTAACTGTGCTATGCGCTTCACTGAACTAACTTTTAGCATAGTATGAAGTATACACACAAATCCATAGCTTAGTTTAATATATTATATCGTAAAAGCTGACGAAGTATAAGTAAGATTTTAACACTTCACATAATAATAAATATACATTTTATAAATATTTTGGCAATTAAGAAAAAAAAGAGTCATCATTTAAGAAGTGCACAAAGAAAAAAAGAAGTTAAAGTATTAATTTACTAAATATATATTTTAAAAATACGAATAAATCACATGTCCATTGACCTAACATTACCGAAGGGAGTTTGGAATTTGAGCGACTTGTAACCTTAACTATTTACTATTTTTAAGAAGAAAGTAATTGTTGATAGGTTTGTCTTATTCACTATTAATGTTTAATTAAATGTATTTAATTTTACTATACATAAAACTTATTATTTACATTTAATGATGCTTATTACATTTAATAATAATGAAGACAAGTATCACATATGGAAAAAATGGGTACATGTTTTCGTATCAATATTAGAGTAGTTACATTGTTTAAAAATTAAAAGAAATATTAACATTCACAAGAATAAAGTGATGGGATTTTTATAAACCTTAATAATGTTTAATAATCATGTGTACCTTTCTTGCAAATTTTATTTAGATTAACAGAAAAAAAGACTTTTTTCTTGAAGGTTCATTTGTGATTTATCGGCAAACCACGGATGACTACATTTATGTTTGGTTGGTTGTACATGGTTTTATGGCGCTAAAAATCCCATGAGGGATATGCTGCGCCATACTACAACCTTTATGGCATCAACATGTTGCCACAAAACCGCCATTTTGATTTATGGTGAAAAGCAAATATGTGAATTATGTTTAAAATTGATCTAATCCCAATTTGCATTCTGATGTGTACGTTACTCAAAACAAACGATTAAAAATCGGTGTTTTTTAGAGCGTTTTAAGTAGTGATACCACTTAACAATACATATATGTGCTTATGGATATTTAAATAAATATTTGCATACTGGCACTATATAAAGAAATTTGCAAATATTTGTTTATATAGTATTTTTATCATTATTACATACTTCGCAATTTTTATTTTGCTGAAATTACTCTTTAATGTTTTTAAAATAATAGAATTATATAATAATTTCAATGTTTCCCCGTATGAGTCAACGTATACATGTATCGCCATTAAAATGTACCAAAGAGTATAAGAAACACAACAGAAAAACAAAGGAATTATTGACATTGAATGCAATTGCTTAGTATTTAAACAAAATTTCGATTATTACAATAGTATATCGTTTGAAATTGATCATTTAAATTAATCGATAAAATATTACGCATTTCTGTTTTATAAAGTGCATTATTAAATTAACTTTCATAGTTAAATATTTATTCAGTTCCTCAGAAGTTTTAATTAATGGAATGGGTTTATATTGTAATTATTCACAATAGTTAAACAAATGTAGTGTTATAGGCACTTCTAGTTTAAGCAATTTTAAAAGAAGCCTATTTATATTAATACTTGGATAGAGTTTGATATTGATGGGAATACTGTGCAATAATTTTAATATCGCAAATGCTGTTTAATGCAAATAGTACGACAATCTATAATATTAAAATTGAGAATATTGTTCAATATATATTTTTTAACCCTTAAATGCCGGGAGTTGCTTTTCGGCAGCATACCAAATTTAGGCTCTAAAATACTATTAGAATAATATTGAAGCTATAATGCCTAATGTTGCCAATAAAATACATTCTGAAAATATTATTAAATCTATATTCAACATGTAGATGGAAACACTTGTGCTGTTTAAGAATAAAGATAAATTTTTTTTCAGTTGTTGCTACTTGTTCTTTTTTTTTTGTTGTTTGGAATCTTGCGAAATACCCTGTTTTGTTCTGCAGTGAGCAAGTAAAATTTATTTCTTACTATAGTTCCTAAAATTCTTGTGTGTTTAATATTATATATTTTTATCAAGGAAAATTATTTTTCCAATTAAACACCAGTATTGCCGATTAGTAATAAACTGTTTTTTAGCCGTAAACTAAACTTAAAAAAAAAATATGATTTTTTAAAGTACTTTTCCCGTGATTTATTTAAAAAATGAGAGCCGAAAAACATTATTACAATGATTTTTGAAAAATTCAGGCATTTAAGGATTAAAGTAAGTATTGAGAATAGATGGTGTGTGATAGAGAAAAAACGATTTTTTAAAATTTTGGATAAGGCGAGTATTGAAAGTTTTGTCCTCATATATAAAATAACCAGTCTCCAGGAGTCTAGATTGTCGTTTGCGGGCCTCAGATGCCTTTAGTAGCGTAGCCGAATTTGGACCACTTAATATATCTTCAGGTTTAACGCATTTCAGTTTTGGAATATCTGCAAAATATCACTACACGTGGGCAATATATCCAACTACTAACTAAATAATTCTGTAGAACAATTCCTTTTTTAAAATCTTAAGTTTTATGTTAATTTTTAAAAAAATGTCAAAAGTGGTCCAAATTCAGTGACTGGTTACCTATGTTGGACTCACAGTCTCCTAAATTGTACAAAACAATATTAGGTTGTTTCAATAAGTAAGGGATACAACTCATTTTTTTTTTTTTTTTAAGCAAAGTTTGCGATTAATGAAACAATAATAATAATAAAACAAAAACACCAAAAAATATAATTAAATCAAATGTCTGAAAGCATGAGTAATTGTTTTAAATCAAAGTGTATTCAAAATATAACTAAATGTTATAAGTAACTAAGAATAGAAATTATGTAACCAATTGCCAGTTACCTTGAATATTATGTAAGAAATGATGCAAGACTTATACATGAATTTCATTTGTTCATTTTGTGTTCCCGCGACCACAACATGGAACCATGTTTGGCAATCTGAACACCGAATTTTTTCTGATAATTCATTTCTTTTTTACAAATTAGGCAAAAGCAATTATTACTGTCTTCATCTTTCTTTTGAGATTTTGAATCATTAGACTTATTTTTCGCAACAAAAGTTTTCTTTACCTTAAGAATAATGTTCTTACTTTCCATCATTTTCTTTCCATTTGGACTACGTCTTTTTAAAAAAATTAAAGGCCCAATTGTTTTTGTGCTTTGAAAGGGTCCTTTTTGTACCTTTTTTTTTCATTTCAAGGTTTACACTATATGGCTAATATGTCTCCCTTTGTACTTTGACGTAACTGATTTTGGCAGAAGAAATAAGACTTCTAATGATTCTTCGGCTTTTATTTTACAGTAGTGTAGCTGCAAACTTCTTGCGGGTCAATCTGTTAACAACATACTCTTTCCTTTTCGTTTCCTATATCTTTAACGACTTTTGCTGTCACTGATGCTTTTCTTCCCAGACTGTTTGTCTGTGTCGTTTTCATGATTTTTTTTTTTACTCTCTTAGTTTTAGTTGGTTTCATGATTACTGACACTGACTGTGAAATCTCACTAGCAGCAGAATCAACAGCTCTATTTGAAGTGCCTATTTCCCCGCCCGGAATAAGGGTAGGAACAGCGGAAAATGATGACTTTCAAAAACATTCTTGTTTGGAGGCCGAATGTCGCTTCCCTTAACCCGTGCGGGACCATGGGTGCATATATGTACCCTCAAAAAGTGCTTAACCCCTTCAAGGGCGGTGGTGCATTTTTGGAACATCTAATTTTAATCCTTAAAGGCCACATTGGCACCAGAATATTGAAAGGAAAATTTTTCTTTTAATAAATACGTGAACAAAAGCTGTTGCTTATTCTGAAATAAATCTGCTTGTAAATTCTGGTGTAAATAACTTATTTCAGCATTTTGAGAATAGAAGTACCTTGCCCCTCAAAGGGTTAAAACGCTTGAATTTGATACCAGTAAAAAAGAAAGGTAAAATTGATTTTATTAAATTACGACATTTTTCGTGATTTATAAAGGTATGTCAAATAATTAACAAAAAGTGGTGCGAATAAAAATCGTGTAAAAGATGCCAGTCCTGAACGGATTAAAAGCTTGGACGGCGGTTTGAACGGTTGCTGCTCTATTTTAAGCAATAGTTAAAAGCTGGTGAAGTGTTTCTATGAAATAGGTATTTAAGGGTTTAAAGATGGAGACACCGAAAGGGTGAAATCTGTGGGTTGTATAATCCAATTAATTACAATATCATAATACACTAGCGCTCAAAAGTATTTTGACAACCTTATATTCTCTCTTATTTTATTTAATATAAAAATGTAACAGAAAATATATTCCCTATAATTGAGAACACTATGACTGCAGTTATTCAAATGTATCAAGTTTCAACTTGTTTGTTTACATTCGGCGCCACCGAAGAAATATGACTCCCCCTTAGCTCAAAAGTATTTTGATAATTGGTTTGCATTTAATTGTTGAAGGTGTCAGTGGCGCTATAGCTTCGATTAATGTTTATATTGACTTATTGTGATTATTTCTAAGGATCAGGAATGCCGAAATGTAAAAAAATATTGAAGTGATTCTAGAAAAGCCGCTGTACATGCACTTAAGAAAGGTAGGCTGCAAGCAGAACTAGCTCGCTCTTTTAACGTGTCTCGGCATTTTTTATTACATAGAATAAAGTTTTTAATAAACAGAAATACATCGAAAATTAGCCTCAAAGTGGCCATCCGAAAACAACAGCTTGCAATGTTGACTGCATTATAAAAATGATATCTAAAAGTGATTGTCGTAAGTCCGCTGTAATAATATGTTTCGATGTTTCCCCGTATGAGTCAGCGTATACATGTATCGCCCTTTAAAATGTACCAAAGAGTATAAGAAACACAACAGAAAAACAACGGAATTATTGATATTGAGTGCAATTGCTTAGTATTTAAACAAAATTTCGATTATTACAATAGTATATCGTTTGAAATTGATCATTTAAATTAATCGATAAAATATTACGCAATTCTGTTTTATAAAGTGCATTAATTACATGCACTTTCATAGTTAAATATTTATTTAGTTCCTCAAAAGTTTTAATTAATGGAATGGGTTTATATTGTAATTATTCACAATAGTTAAACAAATGTAGTGTTATAGGCACTTCTAGTTTAAGCAATTTTAAAAGAAGCCTATTTATATTAATACTTGGATAGAGTTTGATATTGATGGGAATACTGTGCAATAATTTTAATATCGCAAATGCTGTTTAATGCAAATAGTACGACAATCTATAATATTAAAATTGAGAATATAGTTCAATATATATATATTAACCCTTAAATGCTGGGTGTTGCTTTTCGGCAACATACCAAATTTAGGCTCTAAAATACTATTAGAATAATATTGAAGCTATAATGCCTAATGTTGCCAATAAAATACATTCTGAAAATATTATTAAATCGATTTTCAACATGCAGATGGAAACAATTGTGCTGTTTTAGAATAAAGATAAACATTTTTTCAGTTGTTGCTACTTGTTCTCTTTTTTTTGTTGTTGTTTGGAAGCTTGCGAAATACCCTGTTTTGTTCTGCAGTGAGTAAGTAAAATTTATTTCTTATTATAGTTCCTAAAATTGTTGTTTGTTTAATATTATAGCATTTTATCAAGGAAAATTATTTTTCCTATTAAACACCAGTATTGCCGATTAGTAATAAACTGTTTTTTAGCCGTAAACTAAACTTAAAACAAAATATGATTTTTTAAAGTATTTTTACCATGATTTATTTAAAAAATGAGAGGCGAAAAACATTATTACAATGATTTTTGAAAAAATCAGGCATTTAAGGGTTAAAGTAAGTATTGAGAATAGATGGTGTGTGATGGAGAAAAAACGATTTTTTAAAATTTTGGATAAGGCGAGTTTTGAAAGTTTTGTCCTCATATATAAAATAACCGGTCTCCGTGAGTCTAGATTGTAGTTTGCGGGCCTCAGATGCCTTTAGTAGCGTAACCGAATTTGGACCACTCAACATATCTTCAGGTTTAACTCATTTCAGTTTTGGAGTACAGTCGAACCTCTATTTAACGAAGTCGCTGAATCCGAAAAAAAGTTCGTTATATGGAAAATTCGTTAAATAGAGATTCCCCTTTTAAAATATTTTAAACTACATAAAACAGATTTTAAATTCATAAACACTAAACATTTTTACTAAAAGTAATTAATCACATTTTTTAAATAAATTATATCGATTTGTTTTATTCATTTTATCCACCAATATCCATTATCAATTCATTTTTTCTATGTGTCTTTGAAATCTGCAAGGAAAACAAAACATTGTCCGGGAATACACTGTATTTTCTGTTTAAAGAAAATAGTTTTACATTAAAATTAACGAATTTTAATGACATTATCGTATTTATTATTATTATAACAAATAATTTTAACCATACATTAACATATGCGTCCTTAAACTTAATTTCTGAAAAACTCTGTTAATTTTGGCTGAGTTTTTCCTTTTAAAAAGTTCTTTCTCTCATAATACGTCTCGCATCTTTGCAATGCACCAAAAAAACCTTCATGCGTATTTTCTTCTAACTATAATCCGCGTCGGATTCCTTCAAATGATTTCAGCATTTCATCATACGAAGTTTTGTTAATTCCTGCAACATGTTCATTTCCATCATTATCATATTCGCGTTCATCGCAATTCATTGCTGTATAGTTTTTATTTTTCACACTGTCAAAAATATCCAATTCGGAAAGTGTTTCCGGGGTCTCAATTTCAGAATTAAGTGAAATTCAATCATCATGGTTAATTTTTCTTCTTTCTTTCTCATCTGTATCCACATTTTTTTAAGTTACTCTGAGGGATTATTGTCTTCGTCTTCCGTACTTACCGAATTCTCACTGATGACAAAGAAGGCACCTGTTAAAACCAGTTCAAGGCCATTGAACATCATAAAATGTGTTTAAACAAAGAATAAGTTTGAAATGTCCAGAAATATTTTGAGAAATGGGGATTAAAAAAATTTAGATCACAAGAAAAAGTTCGTTAAATAGAGAATGCACTTCGCTATTTGGAGGTTATTTTGCGAAGAAATTCGCAAAATGTTTAGAGAAGTTCCCAAAATAGAGGTTCGTTAAATAGAGGTCCGACTGTATCTGCAAAATATCACTACACGTGGTCAATCTATCCAACTACTAACTAAATAATTCTGTAGAACAATTCCTTTTTTAAAATCTTAAGTTTTATGTTAATTTTTTTTAAATGTCAAAAGTGGTCCAAATTCAGTGACCTGTTACCTATGTTGGACTCACAGTCTCCTAAATTGGACAAAACAATATTAGGTTGTTTCAATGAGTAAGGGATACAAATCATTTTTTTTTTTTTTAAGCAAAGTTTGCGATTAATGAAACAATAATAATAATAAAACAAAAACACCAAAAAATATAATTATATCAAATGTCTGAAAGCATGAGTAATTGTTTTAAATCAAAGTGTATTCAAAATATAACCCAATGTTATAAGTAACTAAGAATAGAAATTATGGAACTAATTGCCAGTTACCTTGAATATTATGTAAGAAATGATGCAAGACTTATACATGAATTTCATTTGTTCATTTTGTGTTCCCGCGGCCACAACATGGAACCATGTTTGGCAATCTGAACACAGAATTTTTTCTGATAATTCATTTCTTTTTTACAAATTAGGCAAAAGCAATTATCACTGTCTTCATCTTTCTTTTTAGATTTTGAATCATTAGACTTATTTTTCGCAACAAAAGTTTTCTTTACCTTAAGAATAATGTTCTTACTTTCAATCATTTTCTTTCCATTTGGACTACGTCTTTTTAAAAAAAAATTAAAGGCCCAATTGTTTTTGTGCTTTGAAAGGGTCCTTTCTGTACCTTTTTTTCCTATCAAGGTTTACACTATATGGCTAATATGTCTCCCTTTGTACTTTGACGTAACTGATTTTGGCAGAAGAAATAACACTTCTAATGATTCTTCGGCTTTTATTTTACAGTAGTGTAGCTGCAAACTTCTTGCGGGTCAATCTGTTAACAACTTACTCTTTCCTTTTCGTTTCCTATATCTTTAACGACTTTTGCTGTCACTGATGCTTTTCTTCCCAGACTGTTTGTCTGTGTCGTTTTCATGATTTTTTTTTTTTTTTACTCTCTTAGTTTTAGTTGGTTTCATGATTACTGACACTGACTGTGAAATCTCACTAGCAGCAGAATCAACAGCTCTATTTGAAGTGCCTATTTCCTCGCCAGGAATAAGGGTAGGAACAGCGGAAAATGATGACTTTCAAAAACATTCTTGTTTGGAGGCCGAATGTCGCTTCCCTTAACCCGTGCGGGACCATGGGCGCATATATGTACCCTTAAAAAGGGCTTAACCCCTTCAAGGGCGGTGGTGCATTTTTGGAACACCTAATTTTAATCCTTAAATGCCACATTGGCACCAGAATATTGAAAGGAAAATTTTTCTTTTAATAAATACGTGAACAAAAGCTTTTGCTTATTCTGAAATAAATCTGCTTGTAAATTCTGGTGTCAATAACTCATTTCAGCATTTTGAGAATAGAAGTACCTTGCCCCTCAAATGGTTAAAACGCTTGAATTTGATACCAGTAAAAAAGAAAGGTAAAATGGATTTTATTAAATTATGACATTTTTCGTGATTTATAAAGGTATGTCAAATAATTAACAAAAAGTGGCGCCAAACGAATAAAAATCGTGTAAAAGATGCCGGTCCTGAACGGATTAAAAGCTTGGACGGCGGTTTGAACGGTTGCTGCTCTATTTTAAGCAATAGTTAAAAGCTGGTGAAGTGTTTCTATGAAATAGGTATTTAATGGTTTAAAGATGGAGACACCGAAAGGGTGAAATCTGTGGGTTGTATAATCCAATTAATTACAATATCATAATACACTAGCGCTCAAAAGTATTTTGACAACCTTATATTCTCTCTTATTTTATTTAATATAAAAATGTAAAAGAAAATATATTCCCTATAATTGAGAACACTATGACTGCAGTTATGTATCAAGTTTCAACTTGTTTGTTTACATTCGGCGCCACCGAAGAAATATGACTCCCCCTTAGCTCAAAAGTATTTTGATAATTAGTTTGCATTTAATTGTTGAAGGTGTCAGTGGCGCTATAGCTTCGAGTAGTGTTTATATTGACTTATTGTGATTATTTTTAAGGATCAGGAATGCCGAAATGTAAAAAAGTATTGAAGTGATTCTAGAAAAGCCGCTGTAAATGCACTTAAGAAAGGTAGACTGCAAACAGAACTAGCCCGCTCTTTTAACGTGTCTCGGCATTTTTTATTACATAGAATCAAGTTTTTAATAAACAGAAATACATCGAAAATTAGCCTCAAAGTGGCCATCCGAAAACAACAACTTGCAATGTTGACTGCATTATAAAAATGATATCTAAAAGTGATTGTCGTAAGTCCGCTGTAATAATAAAAAATGAATTGAAAGAAAATTACGGCATAGACATACACGTTTCATCAGTCAAATGACGCCTAAACCTCTATGGTTTACATGGCAGAAGACCAGAAAAAACCCGTTTGTTATCTACTAAGAATAGGAAGGCTAGAGTTGCATTTGTAAAACGGCATAACCCTTTCAAGGGCAAAGCAATTCCATTGCTAAAGTGAAGAAATTAATGATTGACACCGGAATTTGAAAACAAATTTATTTATAAATAAGAAAAAGCTATATTTCACACACATAATAAATCCAATTTTCTTAACCAAAATTCGGGTGTCAATCATTAATTTGAACACTTCAGCAATGGAATTGCTTTTCTCCTGTAAGGGTTATGCCGTTTTAAAAATGCAACTCTAGCCTTCTTCTTATTATTAAATACGTGTTTTTGCTGGACTTCTGCCATGTAAACGATAGAACTTTATGCGTCGTTTGACTGATAAAACGTGTATGTCTATGCCGTATTTTTCTTTCAATTCATTTTTTATTATTACAGAGGACTTACGACAATCACTTGTAGATATCATTTTTATAATACAGTCAATATTGCAAGTTGGTTTTTTTTTTTCGGATGGCCACTTTGAGGCTTATTTCCGATGTATTTTTGTTTATTAAAAGTTTATTCCATGTAATAACGAGTTGCCGGAGGACACGTGAAAAGTCTGCTTGTAGCCTACCTTAAGTGCATTTACAGCGGCTTTTCTAGAATCACTTCAATATTTTTTACATTTCGGTATTCCTGATCCGTAAAATTAATCACAATTTGTCAATATAAACACTAATCTAAGTCGTAGTCACTGGCGCCTTCAACAATTAAATGCAAACTAATTGTCAAAATACTTTTGAGCTAAGGAGGAGTCATATTTCTTTGGTGTCGCCGAAGGTAAACGAACAACTTGAAACTTGATACATTTGAATAACTGCAGTCATAGTGTTCTCTATTATAGGGACTAAATTTTTTTCACATTTTTTTTTATATTAAATAAATAAGAGAGAATATATGGTTGTTAAAATACTTTTGAGCGCTACTGTATTATTTTCCCGGTAGAAAACTATGGCATCAAGGGTTTTGCTATGTGTGCAAAAAAAAATTATTTCGTTAACATGTAAAAGATATTTTTTATGTTCTTATAGGCCTAAACTATATCAAGAAATTGATACAGATATACAAAAAAAATTTAAATATTCAAAAACTTGTAGTGGCATAGTAATCCATTATAAAATATTAAAAAAAAATATTGTCCATAGCATACAGCCATCGAAATCCGTTTTCAAATTTTATGATCGTATATGTGGTGTAATTTAAGCAACTGAAAATGGACCAATTAAGACAACTGCTCCATTTTTACCCGACTACGGCAAAGCCAAAGGAGGGTTATGATTTTGACAGGCTATGTATGTATGTATGTATGTATGTATGTATGTATGTATGTATGTATGTTCATCTGTTCCCTCGTAACTTCTAAACCACTAATCAGAATTCGACAAATGACATATCATTAGAAGCGTCTTAATTGTCCGCTGGTTATAGGCTATATAGATTTTCACCAAATTCAATGTGGCGCCTTCTAGCGGACAAAATATACAGAGTAAAAAAATAAAGTTAAGCTAGATATGCCGTGTTTGGTATCATTTTAAAGCGCTTCACTTGTACATTTCGAATATATATATATTACTAGCATTTGCTTGTGACTTTACTTGCATTTATGGGCTAATTGCATATAATTCACATCTTTTCGTTCTTAATTTCTTTGGTACTTAGTAATCAGAATAAGACCACTGCAGTGCCATTAGAAGGGTCTTGATCTTGATATTCTGTTGGTTGTGAGCTATAAAGTTTGTCACCAAATTTACTATTATGCCCTCTAGCGGACAAAAAGTATAAAATAAAAATATATGTAATGTGTTTGGTATTACTTGAAAGAGCTTCACCAGTATTTATATGCTATTCATGGGGTACTTTTATACTTTTTCAGCGTAGTTTTTTGTCGTAGTTGGGTTTTAGTTTTTTTACTTTATCTTGTTTAAAAGAGATAATGTCAAGACTACCAACAAAAACGAAATAAAACAAATCCATGAGAAAAATATGCTCAATAAACCCATATTTTTAGCTACGTGTATGAAAACGCAACAACCTACCTTAGTTTTAAAGTATTCTCTTACGTTTTGTAAGGAAAAAAATTGATCAAAACAGCAAAATTTAGGGTGTTTTAAAATTGTCTGTAAACAGCACATAGAATACGGGTGCTTCTTCTGATCATAAATTACGTCATTCTGACGAGAAGGACTTTAGAAGTAGATGGCGTCTCTTTCTGTAATTAAAGGCAGAATTGCAGCTGTCCATTTAAAGCGTCGTTCCAAATAAGTCTACTCTCCCATATAGCCTTTGTTTTGCCCGTGGCCGACAAAGCTCATTTAACATGCAAACATAAAATAAGTAAATAAATTATTTTATAGTATGCGTAAATAACTAATAAAAATATTTAAAAAGCGTGTAAATAAAGATTTTGCAACGTAATTAATATACTTTATTAACCCATTACCCGCTCGTGTTGCGTTCACGCAACAGTAAAAATAAATTCGCATGCTTAAATTACTATCAACCTGCCACTATTCTTGAATTAAAAATTTTGCCTTATTTAATGACCAAAAACTTTGTCCATTAAGTAAAGCAAATATAATGTTTTAAAATCTATGGTGGCAAACGTTTTTCAGCGAAAAAGCTGACAATCTCTATCTTATAGTTTTGGCGGTTAATGGGTTAATGCGTCCATTGACAAAGTCCTACTTGGCTCTGGTCGTGTTAATCTAGAGGAAAGGTAAAGATTCCGGAGAACATAATCAGGAATGAGATAACTTAACATATATGGTGATCGTTGTAAATGGGTCCTGTTGATTTCGCGCTCATAATTTGTTGATACGGTGATCAAAACAACGCGACCCTGAGTGTATCACAGACATATATTGTTAAGACGGCGATCACTATAATGCAGCTCTGTGTATTTTGTGTGCGTTCCGCTAAAAAGGCAATTATTTTACGGGATTCTCGGGATTTCACGCCAGCAAACTGGTTATATGACGATCATTATAATGAAGCCTTTTTCAGTCTCGAGCTCAAAAACTTGGCGATCAGTATTTAAATATTTAATCTCTGTTTCTGATAAATGTCTTTTGAGAAGGGGAGGAAGGGCACTATATTTTGAACTATGTCACTATATATAAGAAAGATATGAAGATACGCAAAAAAAAAAGATTATCCCTCTCGCTGCGTAAGTAATTCTTCGCGATGAGCGTCTTTTACAGAATTTTTAATCTTTTATCACCGGTTCTTTAAAGCTGAAATTTTTTACTATCGTAATCGGGGAAAATGTCCTGATAAAATCAGACAAAGTTTTTGCTAAAAATTAACTGGTGGGAATAACCAAAGAGTATTAATTAGACGGGAAAATGCATGCCCGAGTATTTGTCGGGTTGCGCAGCGAGAGGGTTAAACAAAAATTTACTTCGAATAATGTCTTTCGAAAAATATTTTATCATAAATAAGCAACAGCTATTTTATTCGTCTAATACTTTATAATCTGATTTATAGTCAAGTTTGGCGACAAATATGACCGATGCTCTCAACAATGCAGTTTCGAAATTTCGAGAGTGACAAAAATGGTTGCACAAATAAAATCAGCTTTACCGCAAACCACGCACGCTAAAATATACAAGTTGGCTACAGTCTCGATTACGAAATAAAACTTTTGTTTTGGATCTCCACAATCACTTTTCACACCCTTGGTGTTTTAATTTCTAAAATCTATTATAATCTTATAACAGATTGAGTATCACATTAAGAATTATGTTCTACAAAATTATATTTGTGGTTCAACCCCTTGAGGTGTGTGTGTGTGTGTGTGGGGGGGGGGGTATGTTTATAAACCACTTAATTTTAATTCCCAAATGCCACATTGGCACCAGAATTTTTGTAAAAATTTATGTTAATTATGTGTGTGAAATATAGCTTTTTCGTATTTACAAAAAAATTGTTCTGAAATTCTCATACCATTCATTAATTTCAACACTTGAGCAATGGAATTGCTTTGCCCCTGAAAGGGTTAATGTGAAATGTTTGTAGCCAAAATCTCAAAAAATAACTTTATTCACGCATACCTGTATACGCTTAAAACAATCTTGTTAAACCCATCTAAGCTTCAATGAAAAATACCAAAAATACCAAATTAAAATGATTTGCGTGTATCCCGTTAAAAGATAATAATTAATACAATGATTCATGTTGCATAAATAGTCAGTTACTATGTTAGGCAACATTTTAAAACTAAAAATAATTTAATTAACTCATACGCGAATGACGTGAAAGGTGTTTGATTTTATTTCTGCAGGTGAACGAACTGTATATGTGGCACCGTGGATTGGAAACGGTGATAACAACAATCCGCTCGCGAGAGTTTTGAGAAAGTTTTAATATGTACAGTCGTGGAAAAAAAAATAAACACCCCTTACTAACTCCGCAACAAATTATCGTAGAAGAAAGTTATTTGTACCGAACGATTTTAAATAAAGTCTACTTTTAAATGATGTATATAAAATTTGCTTAGGGGGCCATAAATGAACTCTACACCCTTCAATTAGCCTAAAAACAAATTTTTATGCAATTCGTACCATAAGTTTCCGATAAATTAATTGTTTTAAAACGAGCGTATTTTAAGGGCTGTATCCAAATTGAAGTTGGGTTCTCGATTGCTAACCGAGAGAACCGCCTTCTTGATCAAGGCACCTTAAGCAGTCAATGCAGTCTGTTAGATACCAAGGCAGCTGAAGAAATTTCAAAATATCTACTCACTTCAATCATAGACGGCCCCTTAAACCATCATTTTGCCGTTTTTTAATCATAATTTGAAAACTACTTGGAAGAAAAATGTGAAATTTGGGATTTTCATAAAGCAGGTCTTAATAAATGTAAATCCATCAAATAAATTGCAGGTTGCAATTCATAATTCTTTCGAATATTAATTTCATAATTCATAATTCATATCATAAAATTATAAAAATTACAAATTCAGCGTATTTATGTTTGGGCACATTAGTTTTATTTCTAAACAAAAAATTAGCGCATTAGGAGCATAATTTCAGAAGATATAAATAAAAATGGGAAAATGTAATTTAACATTAGAAGCACTAAATTTTGAATGTTTTTAATTCAAAAACGTATCATTCAAGTGACTTAAAATTTGGTGTCTAGGCATATTTTGAACCGAAGATTTGAAATATCTCCTTAAAATTGGGTATTGCCATTAAAAAATGAGGTTTGGGTTCGTTTTAATATGTAGATGACCCCCTAAGCAAATTTTATATACGTCATTTAAAAGTAGACTTTATTTCAAATCGTTCGGTACCAGTAACTTCCGTCTACGGTAATTTGCTGAAGAGTTAGTGGGCGGTGTTTACTTTTTTCCCCCACGACTGTACCTATAATGTTTGAAAGCATAAGGAGATTTTAAATAAATATAGCATTACTTTCACAGCTTTCTCCCTTCCTAGTTTTATGGGTAGGCTCGCTAAAAATTTGGACTCCACTCCTCTCAGATATCGTGTCGGCATTTATAAAATCCCCATCTCACTCGAAGAAAATAGCAGAAAATATTATATTGGTATGACAAAGAGAAAATTCGTAAAAAGGTTAAAAGACAATATCAAACATCATAAACCATCTATGGATGCGTCGAGATTTTACCTTAATAAGTTTAATTGTCATACTGAGTTTGAGAATGTAAGAATTATTTTTCCAAGTAATGCCACACATAAGAATTTAATTAGATAATCAATAGAAATTTTAATGAGAATGATAAAGTATGTGATGATAATATGTCATACAATATTCCGAAACTTTGGTTAAATATCTTCAAAAACATTTAATTCTGATTTATCCAGTTATTTCTATTTTCACATTTGATGGGGACTGGTATGCTGAAAGTCTTGTGTTATCATCATATCTCAACATATGGCACCAGTGAAATCCTGTCAATTTTCCGCATCTTCGCTCTCATTGAATGTTTTTTCCTCAAACGCACGGGATTTTGATTTTGTGACCAAGTGTTCATTTACATTCAACAATAGGGTAATTCCGGGATTTATGCCGCACATTTTTTGAAGTTCTGTATAAAGTCCCATGGTGGACATAAAATTAAAAAAAAAATGTCATTTAATGTTAAATATACAACGTGTGTATTGTGACAATAAAATTAAAAATAAATTATTAATATTTTTTAACAATTTTTTTTGTAAAACGTTACACTGCGGCGCGTCACCCGTACATTCAGGCTGAGACGCCGCACTTGTGCGGTAGTTATGCCGCGCTTGTAATAAGAACAGAATGAAATTATAAATAAAATATTTTTAGAAATATTCATATCTGGACTATAATTAACAATGTAATAACAAAATGAAACTAAATGAGTACAATGAAACGTATTAGTAGATTCAAATTAATAATTGTTGCCTAATTTCACTATTAAAATTATCGATTTTTTTTTTTTATTTTATTTTTTTTTTTTTACATTAAATTTTAATTGTTATTTCAGCTACAACGTAACATCAATGTATTAGAAAGGGAAAAGAAAAAAGTAACATTGTTTTTACATAATTTATTTTTTAACCCTTTCGAGACCGGTTTGCTTTTACACAAATTTTATTCAGTTGGTACCACTTTTTGAAAGAGAAGTTACCTTTACTTAAATAATCATGAAAAGGCTCTAATTAAACAAAGCAAATATTACTTTTCTTTTTTATTGGCGCCAGAAACAAATTTTGTAAGCTCTTTCTGAAGGTGCTTATATGCACCTATAGTCCCGAAAGGGTTAAGAGACATGTTTTTTCGACTTCAATCTACAGAAAAAAGTGTCGAAAAAATATAGTCTTTATGTAACTACATTTAAATACATGATGCAAAGAAGCTAATTTCACTTCCTATTTTTTGGAGTAGTTTGCAAAGAACGTCTGCGTTACGCGTAATCCATTTTTCATTATTATCATCTTGACTTACATCTTTCTTGCCCTTCGTACTTTTTAGTTTCCCCTTTTTCTCCTTTGGTTTTAGTAAACTGGATAATATGCCTAACATGGTTAGTCTGTGCAAATAGAAAAGGAAAAGTTAACAACACTTAATCATCCCGTACAAAAGAAACTGCGGCATGTATAACGGAATAGCAGTGCAGCATGTATCCCATTTTGCATGGTGCAGACGTCGGCCATCACAGTTACCTGCCATCGCTAAGGGGGGTGGCGTAACCATACACACAGTACTCCATACAAACCTTACACTTAGTTTTGACTTCGAAATCATGCATACATTTAGTAATTAGTGTATGAAAAGTATTTAAACCTAACGTGTTTAAAAGTTTGGACAGTGAAATCATGAACTTACGTCAAATTAAGGATTGTACTTCTACAAGTAAACATCGAAATGGAATTCACGCTATACACTGGTTAAAATAATCTCATTGCGCACCTGTACTGTGCGTTTGACGACCATCTATCAATAATTACAAAAAAAAACAAAAAAAACAAGGGGAGCGGCATCTATCCCGTATGCGGCGACTATCCCGGAGTTACCCTACGCCCGCGCACGCGTTACATGGTTCGTACGGGGACCATTATTTCTCCAGGAAAACTACCAGTATATTTTTAGAGAAAAATAAATCTATGTTAAACGCGCAATATTTCTTCTTCTTTTAAGAAGAGATTTTCTATAAGATAATACTGGTGCAAAAAAAATTTCTGGTCTTCAAAATTCAAGGAGGTGTACGAACCATGGTGTACGGAAACTGTCAAATATTTTAATGTTTTATATATCTATTGTAAATTTTTTACACCAATGTTTCAAAAATTTGTGATTTATTCACATCTCATGCATTTTATTGGTTATTATCTATGGTGCAATAGTTCAAAATTATTTATAAGTCAATTATTTTTGAGCCGGTAAGACCGCATTTGTTTTCTTCTTTTTTATGAATTACGCTATTATCCTATAAATTAGATATTACATATATAAAATTATATGCATAACAACAGGTGTCGTCGTCCCTTTTTTATACCACTATTCAGGAACTGATTGCTGACTAACCAAAATTCCACCGGAGATGGTTTGAATAGAAATTTATATCATTATATAACAAAACCTTTATTCAATCGGAATTTATGTTTTGAGTAAAGAAAAATTTTCTATTCAGTTTTACAATTGAAGTTTGGTTCGGAATTTTTCAGGCTGTGAAATTATCTCTAAACTATAGTATTTGAAGTGAATTTCTAAAGCATTTACAATAGACTAGTATTATTTGGAAATATTGGTCTGCAAAAGTTAAACCCCACCCCCAACACACTAGTGCAGGAAAGAGACAGGATTCGTATGCATCAAGCGGTTCAGGGAATTTTATGTGTTTTTGTACCAGAAATTTCGTAGTGTACTGGTCTCTATATTTGATGATGGAATTTATTTTCCTTAAATAAGGCAATCATTATTTTACAAAAATTCTGGTATAATGTGCTTGAAAGCCCTTGTAGCGTACTAACTCTGAGAGAGTATTTAACCCTCTCGCTGCGTGATTGTTTTATCAAAATAGCTTCAAAAATTGCATATTTATAGAATTTTTATTCTTTAGTCACCGGTTTTTCAAAACAAAAATTTTTATCTAATTTACTCGGGAAAATACTCAGATTAAATAACTCAAAATTTACAATTAAAAAATAACTGGTGTGAATAATGAAGAAGGGTTAAATAAGAGTAAAAAATGCATCCCCGATAAAATTTTCAGTTGCGCAGCGAGAGGGTTAAATGAATCAAATTAAATTAATAAATCTTGTGATATTAGCATTGTATACTTACATATTAACTGGATCTTCTTTGTTTATTCATGCACAGTTCTAGATGTCATATGTTTTACTACAGGGAGAAAAAAAAAATATTTTTTCATGTAAAATTTATTTAAATACACAACATTATATCGTAGAAACAAACAAACCATTACGTATATATTTTTATCTGTTTGATATATAAGGACATTTTTATGAGTCATGAGGCGTTCGGCTGTAAATACGTGAATTTTCTCGTTTATATGCTTAAATAAGATACTACATAATTGATAGTTGCAATGTAAAGAAAGTAAATTATAGCTATCGAAACTTTAGAGCAAATAATGCATCTTTCTAAAACTGAATTGGTTAATCCAATGCGTTCATGGTTTCAATTTCAATTTAACATTATATTGTTCAGCAATACTTTTATTCACAAGTTTAATATTTACTGTTAACCAGTCAGACTATAAGAATTTTCAAATGAATGATTATAAATGAATGGATTACATGAATTCAAATTCCAAACGATATTATACAAATGGATGAATTATAAAATGAATTTGAATTTTAAAATATTTCTAGATCTTTTATTGTAATTGTAAAGGTGAAAGAAAAATTAGTTCTCCGTTATAGACGAAAAAATATTATTTGGAATTACTAGGTTATTTTATGAAGAAATTCAAGAAGTTCTTTTAAAAAATCGCTAATTGGCAGTAAGACACATTTTATGTAATATTTTTATTAAAGCATATAATGTATTGCTCACTGTTTAAAAAATTCGGTGACTTAAAAACTTTATTCTTCTTGTGACATCATGAAAAGCCGTACCCCTCCACACACAATATATTTATTTTTTAAATATATCTATGTCGAAAAGGTTTATATGTTTTCTTCTACGTAAAGAAAATAGGTATAAAAAAATTCATTATTTCATTTAATCAATAAAGGATTTCAGAGTTAAGAAATAACGACAAATAACCTTTTTATGATATTTTCTCGTCTGCTACTGAAAATGGCACTGTATCATCAGTGCGATGAAAAAATTCTGTTACGCTATTAAAGCAGCAATAAAATTGTTCAAACAAGTAAGGGATTTATTTCCTTTTTTTTTCAAAATATATAGATTCAGTCTTCGTAAATATTTCGTAATGGATATATGTTCCATTTTTTTTATCTATCATCGTCTGCGTTCTCAGTAAAAATATATTATATGTTTCCTTATTACTTTTGAAATAAATATAACACATTTTTTTAGTTTTCTTTAGAGATTATAACACAGATTTAAGAAAGAAATTTTGAATTATATCACAGCATTTTCTATATTTTTAAGCAGGCAACGTTCTAATTCAATATTACCTATGAAAAGAATACATTTTACTTAATTTCTTTTCCCTTAAATACTGTTTACGCCTGATGATCAAACAATACAAAAGACGCACTGATAATGATATATGTATAAAATATTTAAGCACCATAGATGAATTTCCACTAAAAAAAAAGCAATTTATTAGAAAGATGTCCAATATAAAGATATTTAAATTGGTCTTTGTTTAGTTTTGGTAACTAAATCTTCGAAAACATTTGCTACTTTTTGAAAAAATTGCTATCGAAATTGTGCATTTATGCAGCTATCCTGTGTAGCTAAAAACAGGTTTTAAAAATATTCTGACCAATTTTATAATAACAAAAGAAAATGCTCAAAAAATACAAATAACACAATAATAAAGAGATACTTATAACATATTGCCACATTATAAAAGAAATTTCAACAAAATAATAATATGGATGTTTATCAGAAAATATAACCAGTACAGTGAGCTTTAAAATGGTGTCAGTTTTGCTCGGCTTCTTTTTCGGATATGTAAAGGGCATATGAGGGAGATGTAAATTAAATGTTATTATAGTTAAACAATTTGTTTTGTGTGCGAAACATGTGTGCTTTCTATGTGTGCCCCATCGAGCTGCATGGAACACATGTAGGGCCTGATTACCGACGGGCACATTCTCACCAGTAAAAAGAAACAGAAAATTTTGCCTGATTCATGGCAGAAATATTACATGAATACGGCGTTTAGATAAGGCGAACATTTCTTTTAAAATTTATTGGTGTAAGTGTGCCCCGTTGGTAATCAGGGCCTGAACACATGAAGAAAATGGTTGACATTATTGAATTCACCAGAGATTAGGTTCAAACCCCAGGTTATTGATATATAAAAAGTAAATGACACGTGAGAAAAAATTTAGCTCAAATAAGCATTTTTTTGTACAATTCCGCCAAAAAAAAAATGCTCTCTAGTGGTAACTTATTTGTCTTAACTGTTATAACTTATTTTTCAGTTGTTTGTTTTTCAGAAAAGGAGTTGTGGCAGTTACTGAAATTATTAACCGTATTTAGGGAAAAACATAATTTTTAGTAATACAAAGTATATATAGGCGAAGGTAGGGCAAAATCGAGTACCATAAATGTTTGTTGTTCTTAAATGCAATCAAATGGTAAAACAAATTCTCATGACTCATAAAAATGTCCTTATATATCAAACAGATAAAAATATATACGTAATGGTTTGTTTGTTTCTACGATATAATGTTGTGTATTTAAATAAATTTTACATGAAAAAATATTTTTTTTTTCTCCCTGTAGTAAAACATATGACATCTAGAACTGTGCATGAATAAACAAAGAAGATCCAGTTAATATGTAAGTATACAATGCTAATATCACAAGATTTATTAATTTAATTTGATTCATTTAACCCTCTCGCTGCGCAACTGAAAATTTTATCGGGGATGCATTTTTTACTCTTATTTAACCCTTCTTCATTATTCACACCAGTTATTTTTTAATTGTAAATTTTGAGTTATTTAATCTGAGTATTTTCCCGAGTAAATTAGATAAAAATTTTTGTTTTGAAAAACCGGTGACTAAAGAATAAAAATTCTATAAATATGCAATTTTTGAAGCTATTTTGATAAAACAATCACGCAGCGAGAGGGTTAAATACTCTCTCAGAGTTAGTACGCTACAAGGGCTTTCAAGCACATTATACCAGAATTTTTGTAAAATAATGATTGCCTTATTTAAGGAAAATAAATTCCATCATCAAATATAGAGACCAGTACACTACGAAATTTCTGGTACAAAAACACATAAAATTCCCTGAACCGCTTGATGCATACGAATCCTGTCTCTTTCCTGCACTAGTGTGTTGGGGGTGGGGTTTAACTTTTGCAGACCAATATTTCCAAATAATACTAGTCTATTGTAAATGCTTTAGAAATTCACTTCAAATACTATAGTTTAGAGATAATTTCACAGCCTGAAAAATTCCGAACCAAACTTCAATTGTAAAACTGAATAGAAAATTTTTCTTTACTCAAAACATAAATTCCGATTGAATAAAGGTTTTGTTATATAATGATATAAATTTCTATTCAAACCATCTCCGGTGGAATTTTGGTTAGTCAGCAATCAGTTCCTGAATAGTGGTATAAAAAAGGGACGACGACACCTGTTGTTATGCATATAATTTTATATATGTAATATCTAATTTATAGGATAATAGCGTAATTCATAAAAAAGAAGAAAACAAATGCGGTCTTACCGGCTCAAAAATAATTGACTTATAAATAATTTTGAACTATTGCACCATAGATAATAACCAATAAAATGCATGAGATGTGAATAAATCACAAATTTTTGAAACATTGGTGTAAAAAATTTACAATAGATATATAAAACATTAAAATATTTGACAGTTTCCGTACACCATGGTTCGTACACCTCCTTGAATTTTGAAGACCAGAAATTTTTTTTGCACCAGTATTATCTTATAGAAAATCTCTTCTTAAAAGAAGAAGAAATATTGCGCGTTTAACATAGATTTATTTTTCTCTAAAAATATACTGGTAGTTTTCCTGGAGAAATAATGGTCCCCGTACGAACCATGTAACGCGTGCGCGGGCGTAGGGTAACTCCGGGATAGTCGCCGCATACGGGATAGATGCCGCTCCCCTTGTTTTTTTTGTTTTTTTTTGTAATTATTGATAGATGGTCGTCAAACGCACAGTACAGGTGCGCAATGAGATTATTTTAACCAGTGTATAGCGTGAATTCCATTTCGATGTTTACTTGTAGAAGTACAATCCTTAATTTGACGTAAGTTCATGATTTCACTGTCCAAACTTTTAAACACGTTAGGTTTAAATACTTTTCATACACTAATTACTAAATGTATGCATGATTTCGAAGTCAAAACTAAGTGTAAGGTTTGTATGGAGTACTGTGTGTATGGTTACGCCACCCCCCTTAGCGATGGCAGGTAACTGTGATGGCCGACGTCTGCACCATGCAAAATGGGATACATGCTGCACTGCTATTCCGTTATACATGCCGCAGTTTCTTTTGTACGGGATGATTAAGTGTTGTTAACTTTTCCTTTTCTATTTGCACAGACTAACCATGTTAGGCATATTATCCAGTTTACTAAAACCAAAGGAGAAAAAGGGGAAACTAAAAAGTACGAAGGGCAAGAAAGATGTAAGTCAAGATGATAATAATGAAAAATGGATTACGCGTAACGCAGACGTTCTTTGCAAACTACTCCAAAAAATAGGAAGTGAAATTAGCTTCTTTGCATCATGTATTTAAATGTAGTTACATAAAGACTATATTTTTTCGACACTTTTTTCTGTAGATTGAAGTCGAAAAAACATGTCTCTTAACCCTTTCGGGACTATAGGTGCATATAAGCACCTTCAGAAAGAGCTTACAAAATTTGTTTCTGGCGCCAATAAAAAAGAAAAGTAATATTTGCTTTGTTTAATTAGAGCCTTTTCATGATTATTTAAGTAAAGGTAACTTCTCTTTCAAAAAGTGGTACCAACTGAATAAAATTTGTGTAAAAGCAAACCGGTCTCGAAAGGGTTAAAAAATAAATTATGTAAAAACAATGTTACTTTTTTCTTTTCCCTTTCTAATACATTGATGTTACGTTGTAGCTGAAATAACAATTAAAATTTAATGTAAAAAAAAAAAAATAAAATAAAAAAAAAAAATCGATAATTTTAATAGTGAAATTAGGCAACAATTATTAATTTGAATCTACTAATACGTTTCATTGTACTCATTTAGTTTCATTTTGTTATTACATTGTTAATTATAGTCCAGATATGAATATTTCTAAAAATATTTTATTTATAATTTCATTCTGTTCTTATTACAAGCGCGGCATAACTACCGCACAAGTGCGGCGTCTCAGCCTGAATGTACGGGTGACGCGCCGCAGTGTAACGTTTTACAAAAAAAATTGTTAAAAAATATTAATAATTTATTTTTAATTTTATTGTCACAATACACACGTTGTATATTTAACATTAAATGACATTTTTTTTTTAATTTTATGTCCACCATGGGACTTTATACAGAACTTCAAAAAATGTGCGGCATAAATCCCGGAATTACCCTATTGTTGAATGTAAATGAACACTTGGTCACAAAATCAAAATCCCGTGCGTTTGAGGAAAAAACATTCAATGAGAGCGAAGATGCGGAAAATTGACAGGATTTCACTGGTGCCATATGTTGAGATATGATGATAACACAAGACTTTCAGCATACCAGTCCCCATCAAATGTGAAAATAGAAATAACTGGATAAATCAGAATTAAATGTTTTTGAAGATATTTAACCAAAGTTTCGGAATATTGTATGACATATTATCATCACATACTTTATCATTCTCATTAAAATTTCTATTGATTATCTAATTAAATTCTTATGTGTGGCATTACTTGGAAAAATAATTCTTACATTCTCAAACTCAGTATGACAATTAAACTTATTAAGGTAAAATCTCGACGCATCCATAGATGGTTTATGATGTTTGATATTGTCTTTTAACCTTTTTACGAATTTTCTCTTTGTCATACCAATATAATATTTTCTGCTATTTTCTTCGAGTGAGATGGGGATTTTATAAATGCCGACACGATATCTGAGAGGAGTGGAGTCCAAATTTTTAGCGAGCCTACCCATAAAACTAGGAAGGGAGAAAGCTGTGAAAGTAATGCTATATTTATTTAAAATCTCCTTATGCTTTCAAACATTATAGGTACAGTCGTGGGGGAAAAAAGTAAACACCGCCCACTAACTCTTCAGCAAATTACCGTAGACGGAAGTTACTGGTACCGAACGATTTGAAATAAAGTCTACTTTTAAATGACGTATATAAAATTTGCTTAGGGGGTCATCTACATATTAAAACGAACCCAAACCTCATTTTTTAATGGCAATACCCAATTTTAAGGAGATATTTCAAATCTTCGGTTCAAAATATGCCTAGACACCAAATTTTAAGTCACTTGAATGATACGTTTTTGAATTAAAAACATTCAAAATTTAGTGCTTCTAATGTTAAATTACATTTTCCCATTTTTATTTATATCTTCTGAAATTATGCTCCTAATGCGCTAATTTTTTGTTTAGAAATAAAACTAATGTGCCCAAACATAAATACGCTGAATTTGTAATTTTTATAATTTTATGATATGAATTATGAATTATGAAATTAATATTCGAAAGAATTATGAATTGCAACCTGCAATTTATTTGATGGATTTACATTTATTAAGACCTGCTTTATGAAAATCCCAAATTTCACATTTTTCTTCCAAGTAGTTTTCAAATTATGATTAAAAAACGGCAAAATGATGGTTTAAGGGGCCGTCTATGATTGAAGTGAGTAGATATTTTGAAATTTCTTCAGCTGCCTTGGTATCTAACAGACTGCATTGACTGCTTAAGGTGCCTTGATCAAGAAGGCGGTTCTCTCGGTTAGCAATCGAGAACCCAACTTCAATTTGGATACAGCCCTTAAAATACGCTCGTTTTAAAACAATTAATTTATCGGAAACTTATGGTACGAATTGCATAAAAATTTGTTTTTAGGCTAATTGAAGGGTGTAGAGTTCATTTATGGCCCCCTAAGCAAATTTTATATACATCATTTAAAAGTAGACTTTATTTAAAATCGTTCGGTACAAATAACTTTCTTCTACGATAATTTGTTGCGGAGTTAGTAAGGGGTGTTTATTTTTTTTTCCACGACTGTACATATTAAAACTTTCTCAAAACTCTCGCGAGCGGATTGTTGTTATCACCGTTTCCAATCCACGGTGCCACATATACAGTTCGTTCACCTGCAGAAATAAAATCAAACACCTTTCACGTCATTCGCGTATGAGTTAATTAAATTATTTTTAGTTTTAAAATGTTGCCTAACATAGTAACTGACTATTTATGCAACATGAATCATTGTATTAATTATTATCTTTTAACGGGATACACGCAAATCATTTTAATTTGGTATTTTTGGTATTTTTCATTGAAGCTTAGATGGGTTTAACAAGATTGTTTTAAGCGTATACAGGTATGCGTGAATAAAGTTATTTTTTGAGATTTTGGCTACAAACATTTCACATTAACCCTTTCAGGGGCAAAGCAATTCCATTGCTCAAGTGTTGAAATTAATGAATGGTATGAGAATTTCAGAACAATTTTTTTGTAAATACGAAAAAGCTATATTTCACACACATAATTAACATAAATTTTTACAAAAATTCTGGTGCCAATGTGGCATTTGGGAATTAAAATTAAGTGGTTTATAAACATACCCCCCCCCCCCCCACACACACACACACACACCTCAAGGGGTTGAACCACAAATATAATTTTGTAGAACATAATTCTTAATGTGATACTCAATCTGTTATAAGATTATAATAGATTTTAGAAATTAAAACACCAAGGGTGTGAAAAGTGATTGTGGAGATCCAAAACAAAAGTTTTATTTCGTAATCGAGACTGTAGCCAACTTGTATATTTTAGCGTGCGTGGTTTGCGGTAAAGCTGATTTTATTTGTGCAACCATTTTTGTCACTCTCGAAATTTCGAAACTGCATTGTTGAGAGCATCGGTCATATTTGTCGCCAAACTTGACTATAAATCAGATTATAAAGTATTAGACGAATAAAATAGCTGTTGCTTATTTATGATAAAATATTTTTCGAAAGACATTATTCGAAGTAATTTTTTGTTTAACCCTCTCGCTGCGCAACCCGACAAATACTCGGGCATGCATTTTCCCGTCTAATTAATACTCTTTGGTTATTCCCACCAGTTAATTTTTAGCAAAAACTTTGTCTGATTTTATCAGGACATTTTCCCCGATTACGATAGTAAAAAATTTCAGCTTTAAAGAACCGGTGATAAAAGATTAAAAATTCTGTAAAAGACGCTCATCGCGAAGAATTACTTACGCAGCGAGAGGGATAATCTTTTTTTTTTGCGTATCTTCATATCTTTCTTATATATAGTGACATAGTTCAAAATATAGTGCCCTTCCTCCCCTTCTCAAAAGACATTTATCAGAAACAGAGATTAAATATTTAAATACTGATCGCCAAGTTTTTGAGCTCGAGACTGAAAAAGGCTTCATTATAATGATCGTCATATAACCAGTTTGCTGGCGTGAAATCCCGAGAATCCCGTAAAATAATTGCCTTTTTAGCGGAACGCACACAAAATACACAGAGCTGCATTATAGTGATCGCCGTCTTAACAATATATGTCTGTGATACACTCAGGGTCGCGTTGTTTTGATCACCGTATCAACAAATTATGAGCGCGAAATCAACAGGACCCATTTACAACGATCACCATATATGTTAAGTTATCTCATTCCTGATTATGTTCTCCGGAATCTTTACCTTTCCTCTAGATTAACACGACCAGAGCCAAGTAGGACTTTGTCAATGGACGCATTAACCCATTAACCGTCAAAACTATAAGATAGAGATTGTCAGCTTTTTCGCTGAAAAACGTTTGCCACCATAGATTTTAAAACATTATATTTGCTTTACTTAATGGACAAAGTTTTTGGTCATTAAATAAGGCAAAATTTTTAATTCAAGAATAGTGGCAGGTTGATAGTAATTTAAGCATGCGAATTTATTTTTACTGTTGCGTGAACGCAACACGAGCGGGTAATGGGTTAATAAAGTATATTAATTACGTTGCAAAATCTTTATTTACACGCTTTTTAAATATTTTTATTAGTTATTTACGCATACTATAAAATAATTTATTTACTTATTTTATGTTTGCATGTTAAATGAGCTTTGTCGGCCACGGGCAAAACAAAGGCTATATGGGAGAGTAGACTTATTTGGAACGACGCTTTAAATGGACAGCTGCAATTCTGCCTTTAATTACAGAAAGAGACGCCATCTACTTCTAAAGTCCTTCTCGTCAGAATGACGTAATTTATGATCAGAAGAAGCACCCGTATTCTATGTGCTGTTTACAGACAATTTTAAAACACCCTAAATTTTGCTGTTTTGATCAATTTTTTTCCTTACAAAACGTAAGAGAATACTTTAAAACTAAGGTAGGTTGTTGCGTTTTCATACACGTAGCTAAAAATATGGGTTTATTGAGCATATTTTTCTCATGGATTTGTTTTATTTCGTTTTTGTTGGTAGTCTTGACATTATCTCTTTTAAACAAGATAAAGTAAAAAAACTAAAACCCAACTACGACAAAAAACTACGCTGAAAAAGTATAAAAGTACCCCATGAATAGCATATAAATACTGGTGAAGCTCTTTCAAGTAATACCAAACACATTACATATATTTTTATTTTATACTTTTTGTCCGCTAGAGGGCATAATAGTAAATTTGGTGACAAACTTTATAGCTCACAACCAACAGAATATCAAGATCAAGACCCTTCTAATGGCACTGCAGTGGTCTTATTCTGATTACTAAGTACCAAAGAAATTAAGAACGAAAAGATGTGAATTATATGCAATTAGCCCATAAATGCAAGTAAAGTCACAAGCAAATGCTAGTAATATATATATATTCGAAATGTACAAGTGAAGCGCTTTAAAATGATACCAAACACGGCATATCTAGCTTAACTTTATTTTTTTACTCTGTATATTTTGTCCGCTAGAAGGCGCCACATTGAATTTGGTGAAAATCTATATAGCCTATAACCAGCGGACAATTAAGACGCTTCTAATGATATGTCATTTGTCGAATTCTGATTAGTGGTTTAGAAGTTACGAGGGAACAGATGAACATACATACATACATACATACATACATACATACATACATACATACATAGCCTGTCAAAATCATAACCCTCCTTTGGCTTTGCCGTAGTCGGGATACATTTCAATTTAACATTATATTGTTCAGCAATACTTTTATTCACAAGTTTAATATTTACTGTTAACCAGTCAGACTATAAGAATTTTCAAATGAATGATTATAAATGAATGGATTACATGAATTCAAATTCCAAACGATATTATACAAATGGATGAATTATAAAATGAATTTGAATTTTAAAATATTTCTAGATCTTTTATTGTAATTGTAAAGGTGAAAGAAAAATTAGTTCTCCGTTATAGACGAAAAAATATTATTTGGAATTACTAGGTTATTTTATGAAGAAATTCAAGAAGTTCTTTTAAAAAATCGCTAATTGGCAGTAAGACACATTTTATGTAATATTTTTATTAAAGCATATAATGTATTGCTCACTGTTTAAAAAATTCGGTGACTTAAAAACTTTATTCTTCTTGTGACATCATGAAAAGCCGTACCCCTCCACACACAATATATTTATTTTTTAAATATATCTATGTCGAAAAGGTTTATATGTTTTCTTCTACGTAAAGAAAATAGGTATAAAAAAATTCATTATTTCATTTAATCAATAAAGGATTTCAGAGTTAAGAAATAACGACAAATAACCTTTTTATGATATTTTCTCGTCTGCTACTGAAAATGGCACTGTATCATCAGTGCGATGAAAAAATTCTGTTACGCTATTAAAGCAGCAATAAAATTGTTCAAACAAGTAAGGGATTTATTTCCTTTTTTTTTCAAAATATATAGATTCAGTCTTCGTAAATATTTCGTAATGGATATATGTTCCATTTTTTTTATCTATCATCGTCTGCGTTCTCAGTAAAAATATATTATATGTTTCCTTATTACTTTTGAAATAAATATAACACATTTTTTTAGTTTTCTTTAGAGATTATAACACAGATTTAAGAAAGAAATTTTGAATTATATCACAGCATTTTCTATATTTTTAAGCAGGCAACGTTCTAATTCAATATTACCTATGAAAAGAATACATTTTACTTAATTTCTTTTCCCTTAAATACTGTTTACGCCTGATGATCAAACAATACAAAAGACGCACTGATAATGATATATGTATAAAATATTTAAGCACCATAGATGAATTTCCACTAAAAAAAAGCAATTTATTAGAAAGATGTCCAATATAAAGATATTTAAATTGGTCTTTGTTTAGTTTTGGTAACTAAATCTTCGAAAACATTTGCTACTTTTTGAAAAAATTGCTATCGAAATTGTGCATTTATGCAGCTATCCTGTGTAGCTAAAAACAGGTTTTAAAAATATTCTGACCAATTTTATAATAACAAAAGAAAATGCTCAAAAAATACAAATAACACAATAATAAAGAGATACTTATAACATATTGCCACATTATAAAAGAAATTTCAACAAAATAATAATATGGATGTTTATCAGAAAATATAACCAGTACAGTGAGCTTTAAAATGGTGTCAGTTTTGCTCGGCTTCTTTTTCGGATATGTAAAGGGCATATGAGGGAGATGTAAATTAAATGTTATTATAGTTAAACAATTTGTTTTGTGTGCGAAACATGTGTGCTTTCTATGTGTGCCCCATCGAGCTGCATGGAACACATGTAGGGCCTGATTACCGACGGGCACATTCTCACCAGTAAAAAGAAACAGAAAATTTTGCCTGATTCATGGCAGAAATATTACATGAATACGGCGTTTAGATAAGGCGAACATTTCTTTTAAAATTTATTGGTGTAAGTGTGCCCCGTTGGTAATCAGGGCCTGAACACATGAAGAAAATGGTTGACATTATTGAATTCACCAGAGATTAGGTTCAAACCCCAGGTTATTGATATATAAAAAGTAAATGACACGTGAGAAAAAATTTAGCTCAAATAAGCATTTTTTTGTACAATTCCGCCAAAAAAAAAATGCTCTCTAGTGGTAACTTATTTGTCTTAACTGTTATAACTTATTTTTCAGTTGTTTGTTTTTCAGAAAAGGAGTTGTGGCAGTTACTGAAATTATTAACCGTATTTAGGGAAAAACATAATTTTTAGTAATACAAAGTATATATAGGCGAAGGTAGGGCAAAATCGAGTACCATAAATGTTTGTTGTTCTTAAATGCAATCAAATGGTAAAACAAATTCTGAACAACATTTTTCCTTTTAAATGAATCTTTGGCTATATACTCTTTTCAGTAAAAAATGTAATTGATTATATAAAAAAATAGCTTTATTCAGACATATGCAAAAATCCGGTTTTACCACACTAGTTGGGTAAAACCGGGTACCCCTTTAAAACTCGTGGAAAACTCATTTTCTTTTTAAAAAATCTTGTTTAATATAGTAAAAAAATACATTTTTGTTATATTTAACAAAACGAAATTGCACATGTGTTCTTCCATGTGTCAAAAACAAATCTGTAGCAAATTATATGCATTGTATATGCCTGCTTATTTTGCTCTGGAAGTCTTATAGTTATTTTAACTACGAAAAATCACAAACAAATTTATTATCATATTTTCCTTCATACTACATGCTTCGTGTGCCCATCCCTGACATTTAACACATTGTATCCAACTTTCTTTGGATTTAGAATTGGGGTAAGGCTCATTGCAAAACATTCAGGTTTCATAATCTTCTTCATCTTCTGAGGATGCCTCATCAACCTTTTTTGGTTTCTTTTCCGGTTGATTCGTATTTTCTTTTTAAGAATCTTCCTTTTTCGTTTTGGACTATTTGGCTTCTTTCTCTTTAGTATCTGTTTTGAGCTCTAATTTGTAGGGAGAAGTAGTTAAAATAACAGTTTCCACTTCTTTTGCCAGCTCATTTCTCAAACTTAAAGCCTTCCTGGGGAGGGGTAATAACATTTTAATTGAAATTGGAAATGCAGATTGCTTGCTACACAATATCAGATCCCGATAGAAGCGGCTGGATGTTGCCAACTACTGAATGTGCGATGTCGACACTTTTAAATATGGAAAGATGAGCTTCATTATCCTGTGATATTTCAAAATTATTTATTGCTGCAGCTATGCCAACCTATGGCTGCGTAGACTTAGGTGTTTTATCATTGACTTTCATAGGGGTCTCTGTCATTTCCGAAGGAGAAAATAGATCCAGGAAAAACATCGTTGTTGTAAGGAAAAATCCCTGTTTTTCTCAAACCGTCTGATTGGAGTATTTATAACTACTGCTCCAAAAATGCAGCTTTGAATGATTTTCTAACTTAGTAAATAGTTACAGATCGCCCAGTATTGGAAGTAAACCCGCTTCCTCACCTCTTGTTGTAGTATAAGTTTAGAGGTGCTATGAATAACACACCAAAGGGTTAACAGTACCTAACAGCATTAAATTGCAATTTAAAACTCCATGCTAAAGTATTAACTATCCTAAAAATAATTCCATGAGTGTAGGACAAAAATGGGTATACCCGGTTTTGACCCAAACTTAAGTACCCGGTTTTACCCCAACGTGACAGATTTTTTAACATGACGTCACTACTCTCACTCCTAAATTAAAAGATCAGATAATTAAATATAGTACTTACCAATATTTAATATTCTGGCAAACAGGTAATATATGCGTAAAACCTAGAAACAAACAAAATAATTTTTTAAGAGAAAATCAAACGCATTCCTTCACACGAAAATAACCAAACACAATAGTACTTCGTTCAGCTACAAATGGCGTAATGACTTTCGACAAGCAATTTCTGGTGTTGGCCGACAGATAAATGTTCAAATTAAGGAGGAACCACCGCTACACGGTTTTACCCGCCTACACGGTTTTGTAAAACTCTCCCCTACAGGGTGATTCTAAATTCATGGTACAAACTTTAAGAGTTGGTACAGGACACTTTAATAACCACAGGGCTCCCAAATAGTCCGCCAATTGAATACCAATAAATTTTAAAAGAAACTTTTATGGTAGGTTTGCGCTAGAATTAAGTTTCAAAGGTCTCCCCGGGGCAGTTTGAAAGAAAAATCTAAAAAGAAAAGTTTTCTAAAATAATATTGGTATTCAGTTGGCGGACCATTTGGGATCCCTGTGACCATTTATCGTATAGCAATATGTGGACGCAAGTGACGCGTTGAGGTACAAACACCAGTGGGCCAATTTGATTCTTTTTTATTTCAGAATTTCTCATTCAAAACAGAAAATTCCTATATTATTCTTTTCTTCATTTTAGACAGACATTTCATGATTACATAAAGAAAAAAAATTTCTTAGAAAATTTACAGTATGACATCGAAGTTTTTAAATATTAAAAAAAAAAAAACTCCATTTCTATTTCTTTTCATGTATTTCCTGTGTTTGCAGATTTACCAGTTTTGCGGGGGTTTTTTAACTGCGTTTTTTTTTTTTTAATAATACAAAATGGATTTAAAACTTTGTAATAGTTATTTAAACAAGAAAGAATTTGAAGGTGTCAGTTACTGGGAGTTAAAGCTTATACATTTTTTAGGCCATTGAAATTTGTTATAGAAAATTTGTTTTCTTTGAGTATTCCCTCCAGAAAAATGAATATATCGAAGTCAAAATGTAAAATATCGTGTGTTGTACAATGACAATCTTGCTACCAATTGAAACTGTAATTCACCTGACAAAATACAGCCGTCAATAGATAATATTAAAAAATGTGAAGTGTACTTTTTTCAATTAGGTATTTCCTACATATCGTTCACATACAAAGTATCGTATAACTGATTCAAATTGAATTAATGTTATTCAGTATTTAGGAAGGAGTCAAACTGAAAAAAAAAGAAACATACAATCGTTTGTCATTATTTCAAATCATTCACTAACTAATTATTATGTTCAATACTGGCTTAATAGTTGTTCAGTATAAGAGGTTGACAAAAATGCAGAATATTTTTTTTCCCAAAATAAATAGCTTCTTACATAAAATATTAAAATTTTAGAACACGTTTGACTTTTTCCTGTAAATATATATACAGAGTGTTTCAAAATTATATGTCAGAAATGTAAAGGCAGGTAGAGTGGACCTTAGTAAGTGGATTTTGTATGGGAGTGTGGGTTCGGAAATGGAGTGTTGAGACAGTAGAGGGCGCTGTTAATTTCGACGGATGAAAGAGCTTAGCTGACTTGAATCGCCAATCCCCGCACGGATATCGGGCAAAATACATCGTTACGCTAGTGCGGAACTTGCCGACATGAATTTCCTATATGTGGCTGCGCAAGGAAATGACTCACACCCAACGCACGTCCAACAGTTTAAGAGCTTTTCAAGGAACATTCCCCTACTATGCATAGAATTGCTTTCTCCACTGAAGGAATTCTGTAATCTTCCTATGCCCGTATTACATCTCGAGGCATACAATGAACCACTCGAGCACAAATCCGGATGAAGACAGCCAAATATTTTGTCATTATGAAATCACTGCCGACTTTACCTTTTAGTAGTTTTTTTTTTTTTTTCTAATCAATTATAAGTAGAGAGTCACATCCTTGTAAAGGAAATAAATTGCTGCATAGTAAGGAGCCTTTGTTAGTCACACGGCAAAAATATGAAGCTAATGGTAATCCCATGGTAGCATTCTTTTCTAATTTCTCGTTTGAATTTTGATATTTCTATTTTATCTTATTTTATTTTATTTCATTATTTTGGCATGGGATGGCTGCGGCCAATCTCAAACCTCTGTTTTTAACTTTTTCGATTTTAGGTGTAGATTTTTTTATCAGGGTTTTTTTAGCTTTATATCAGGTTCCGACATAGATAGTGGCCTATTATGGGTACTAAGACAACAATAAAAATGTTTAAAATAATTACCAGGTTTTCTTCCTTAGATTCTTTAGTCTAAGAATACACAACAGCTCGTCCATGAGTTAACAATCCATCACTATTTAGAAATGAATAGTTTGAATTTTTAAAAATAAGACTGGCGATTAAAAAATGCAAGGATTATGGTTTAGAAATTGCGATTGCAAAGAATTTCATTAAAAATGTTCGTGCAAGAGTACTTAAAGTTTTATAAAAATATTTTTCAGGCTCAGGGTTCGGAGCGGCATCTTTCTATAGAGAGTAAATCGAAACTTTTGCCACCACTACTTCCTTAACCCCTTAATTCTCGCTCCCGTCATATTCTCGGGCTGCGTCTTATACTCAGATTGTTTGACTCCCACCAGTTTTATAAAATAGTGAAATTAGCTATACTTTAGCTATATATACCAGGGCTGGCTATTTGCCGGCAAAAAAGGGTTTCTCCCTTGCCAGTGGCAGAAACTGGTTATAACCGGTTTTAACCGGCAGAAACTGGCAACAACTGGCATAAACACATTTCATGACATAATATGAGACTTTTTTACTAGTATTAAATTCCTTAAGTGCATTTTATTTCGTATAAATAACAAATGAAATATTGTGGGTAGTTTTAATTAAAAAATAAATAGATTTGTATTAGAAAAAGTGAGTAATGTAACAGATAAAATTTTTGTTATAGTATGGTTATATAATTTTATATGTAAACAATTATTAGAGTATTTTAAAATTTCAGTTTAAAAATCAAATACAAAACTATATCCAATACTTATTTTAAATTAAACAATGAAAAGAAAAGAAAAATATTCAATACTTGCTCAAAATATTTTTCTGTAATTTAACGTATTAATTTAATAACACTATAAATTATCTCTCATAGAAATGTTATAGTTATATGCGGATCTTGTAATTCCATGAATTTAAAAAACATTTCATTTAAATACAGTATTCAAAGGAACAAATCTGACTTTTTTTTTTTTTTTTCAATTTAAGACTGTTATAAGCATAGATCAAATTTTGTGCGAATTTTAGTAAAAAAGCTAAAATCTTTAACAATGATTTTACGCACAAATAACGTACAGACACGACAAAAAACGATTATATGGGATATTTTTGTCGTGTCTGTATGTTATTTGTGCATAAAATCGTTGTTAAAGATTTTAGCTTTTTTATTAAGACTGTTAGTTGAAAATTTTCCAACCACATTTTGCACTTACAAAACAAACAACTACAAAGGTTCAAAGCAGATTTGATACAGTAATAACCGACTACCATATGCTAACTTATTTACTTCATCCTAAGTATATGGGATCAAAATTGACATATGAGCATAAAGAAAAGGCAAGGAAATTGCTTTCTGATATTAATCCCAATTTTGTGCCACATATAATATCCTTTGAAGCAAAGTCAACTCCTGCCTCAGAAACATATTTCTCCAAGGAAGCCCTAGAAAATGTCTTGCCCTTACCTTCTATGTGGTGGTCATCTTTAAAAACGAATACTGGTGAAAATGAGGGTTTTTAAAATTTGTATCCTCAATAATGACATTGCCAGCAAGTAATGATAGTCTTGAAAGAATATTTTCAA
The DNA here is from genome assembly GCA_963932465.1 of Maratus speciosus. Lineage (NCBI taxonomy): Eukaryota > Metazoa > Arthropoda > Arachnida > Araneae > Salticidae > Maratus > Maratus speciosus. The sequence goes on along the minus strand of OZ010794.1, from coordinate 235,547,524 downwards.
ACTTTTCTTTCATTCAAAACAAAGAAACAGTGTGTTCAGAAAGATTAGCAAAATTTTGTCCTATGCTATGGAATGTTCTGTGGAAAAGTAATAATAGTATATTTGAGTGGCAATTTTGTTCTTTCAATATTGTAAAATAATTGTGTAAGATATTTCATTAAATTTCTTTTTCTGTTATTTATTGTGCTTCAATTATTTACTTATATATTTTCACAAGAATCATAATCTTTAAGTTATTGCATTGCATTATTTATTTAAAAACACTCTGAAAAATACATTTGTTAAAATATCACAGATTTTTTTGTAAATTTCCTTTTTTACTTTTAAATAAAAATTCAACTCTAAACAATAATATAAAATAGTTAAACTTGTACAGCATCAGACTACCATTGAAAATTTCTGTTTTTCAAGTGAAAAAAAATTAGTACTTATTATTATTATATAAACAAAGTATATTTATATGATAATTTTGAAACTTTTTTACAACTTTGAATAACATTCATAATCTTTAATTTTAATTTTTAACTTAATTGTTTACACATCAAATACATGTATGAATTAAGAATCATTGCACATTAAAGTTCTTATTAATATTATTTCTGAGTTTCTGCCAGTTTTTGCCACTTACTGGCAGAAACTAGTTTCTGCCATGCCGGTTTTAATCGGTTATAACCGCTGGTTTTAACCACTCTGGCAGAAACTTGCCAACCCTGATATATACCGGCTATTAAATAAGATGAATATTTCTTTTTCATAAAAGTGGTGCCTATAAACAATTTGAATTTTTTAACCGCAATTTAATTCAAGCGTGAAAGGGTTAAAATGATTTTCGTTTTAGATTTATTTTGGAAATACAAAGGAAAGAATTTCGTGGTGCTTTTTTCTATTAATATTCTTGTAGTAATCTGCCATAAAAGTAATCTAAACAAAATATTGTGGCGTCTAAAAACAGATCGCCCCTAGACCTGCAGCCTATAGTCATTTTCGAATATAGTGTTTTGTTTTTATGCCTCCTTCAACCTTTAACCCGTTCGGGACCATGGTTGGATATATGCACCCTTAAAAAGTACATAAAACGCTCATGTTTGATGCCATTAAAAAAACAAGGTAAAATTTCTTTTATTTAATTACGACATTTTCGTGATTTATAAAGTTAAATGAAATAATTTACAAAACGTGATGCCAAACGAATAAAATTTATGAGAACGATTACAGTCCTGAACGGGTTAAATGCATAGTGATGCATATCTGCATCACTTTTTTTTTAAACTCATAGCAACAACTATATTTTTATAGAAAATTTAATCCTGTAAAAAGTAAAAAAATATGCTACTGAATAAAGTTACAAAATCTTTCTTAAACTTTCTCTTCAGTAATCTTTAATATAAGAATAAAAAACACAAATCTGAAACAATAATCCATGTGTTTAAGGGTTGAGTTAAAAAAAAAAAAAAAAAAAAAAAAATATATATATATATATATATATATATATATATATATCAGTGGCGTGGCGTGAAAATTTTCGGTGGTCATCGCAATTATTTAAGTTTGTGGTGAAAAATTATTAACTCTAAAATTCAATGGTTGAATGTTCAAAAAAGAAACTTTAAATCTTACCTTCACTTATACATGAACTCCAAATGTTCTGCTAAAACTGGATCGTAGAGTTTTAAAAGCTTATTAAGAGTTTTAAAATATTGCTTGATCATCGCCGCATCCAGCGATGACCGGACGCCACGCCACTGATATATATGTATAAAATAAGGTATTTAAATTCATAATAAAATATTCATTAATTTGCAATATTTTAGTTTTTACTTGTATTGCAGATGTGCAACATAAGAAAAGGTTGAAGGGTTATACGAAAAATATATCTGTGATTTTTTTTCATTATATTTTCCGTGTAATAAACATTTCTAAGAATCATACAATTTTTTTTTTTTTAACAAAATAAAAAATCATGCATTTAAGGGTTAAATATTTTAATTTTTGACCTTACTGATTTCCCGGGACCTAAAAAGCTCAATTATTATTTAATCTTTTTCTCAGTTTAAATATTACTTCAATTTTTTGAAGAAAATCAGATAAATCTTTCATTTCTCTAGTTTTGAATTCAACGCCATATGCTATATCACTTAATCACACTTCCCATTATTAAGAAATATATCAGTAAACTTTCCCTATAATTTTTTAAAGATTATTTTTTAACAAGCAGTCTCAAAAGGAAGAACTCGCGGTTAATTAAGTCTGCTGCATTTAAAAGAAAAACAGACGACTAAGCCGATAATCTATAAACATCTAAATTTAGGGGATTATAATAAAACGAAGTAAAAAAGTTTTTAGAACACATCCTTAATTAACGAAGCGATTTCTAGCGAGTTAAATAAAAAGATATAAAATTTTGAAGAATGCTTATCGTAAGGAAGTTTGTTTTTATTATATATACATTAAATAAATTTTTAAAAATCATATCTTAAATTATATATGATCATTATTTCTAAAACACTGTCTTTAAAAAAATATGCAAAAAAAGTCTCCAGAAAAAATTGCTTTAAATGAAGACTACAAAGACAGAAATTTCTTGTATACTGATAGTACTGATAATATTATAAGTGGCTATCTCAAAATCAATTAAAGAGCTAAATGTCATTATTGAAAACTTATTACATTAGTAAAGTTTTGGGTTTTTTGAAGAATCATTCTCAATATTAACTCCTTGAGGAGCAAACAAAAATGTCTCTAAATATTGAATTCTCACCAGAATGATCAAGAAATTTTATTTTTAAATAAGGAAAAGAAATTTTGCAATGATTTTCCTCCAAAGTTAAAAATATAAAATTTAATTAAAATTTTCTGGTGAGAATCTTGTTTAAATTAGGTGGGATATATTTTATCCCACCGCCCCTCAAGTGGTTAAGGCATAATTACATAAAACAAAAGAACATAAATGAACGACATACTTATTTGGAAGTCGACGAAAATTTAACATTAGAACATCCGGATATTTTACTCAAGTTTTATAAAAAAGTTTCACACCAAAATTTGTATTTCAGTTTACTTATGATATTTAATTAGCCTATTTTTCCGATGGTTACATTTAACATATCTTCTGAAGCAATTTCTGGGTCGAATAGACTATTATTAATTTGGCAGCGCACAGAGGAGTATTTCTAAAAAAAGTTGGACAAAAGTCGAAAAATGAACTTCGTTAAAAACCGCAATACAGTAAACCCTCGATTTAACGGACCTCGGTTTAACGGACTTCGGATTCAATGGACTAATTAAAATAAATAAATAAATATTAAAAATTAAACAAAAATTAAAGTAAAACAAGTGGGTAAGTGTGATCGCAGATCGCACAGAGGGTTTTGTTTAATATGCCTTTTAAAACACTTTATCCTTAAATTAACAAATCAAAATCGTTAATTTAAAATTATTCCCCTCTCCCTAACCTGAAATTCAACGCCCGTATTTCAAATTTTTATTTTTGACAAATGTCAAATATTTATTTATCACTATTATTTACTGGAAGCTTCCATGATAAAACAGCTTCTAAAATGATGAAATATCTATATGAAATATATATATATATATATATATATATATACAGTAGTATATATGTATATACAATATATATTTATGTATATACATATATTGTATATATACAATACCTGTATATACACTGTATATATTGTATATATATATTATACATATATATGTAATTTGCACTGTAATAATATATGTAATTACAAGTACGTAATAATATATATATGGACTATAATTATAACAAAATAATATTATAAATAGTACTTTGCGATTTAACGGACACAGCTTAGTTCCAATTAGTCCGTTAAATCGAGGGTTTACTGTACTTTGTTTGTTTGTATAGCTTAATAGTCAGTGCTTCAGGTAAACAATATCTTAGGAATGTTCGGTAACTCTCCCTGTCGCGTTATCAGTCTGAACACAGCTGTCGTGCATAACAGATTCCTTTTTTCTCAGCGCTGTAGTGAGAAGCGCATTATTTAATTGCATTAATTGTTGCATACAGTGGAGATCTGAATAAAACACTTTATCGTCAAAGAAGTGGGAGGTATGTAGCTTAAATTACTGTATTTAGTTTTAGTTATAAAAGAATATAATTATGAATATAGCACATTGTTTTATCTTTAAAAATAAGTGTAATTTTTACTAGTTCTTTTAAATTATTAGTGATTTATAAATACGTTCCGCCCCTTGCTCGGCAAAACTTTTTGTTGCAATATAAAATATAGATATTCCTTGTTATATTCATAAAATAAAATATTGCCCCAACTTACCTAAATTTTTTTTTTATACCGTTTTATAAAAAAATAGTATTAGAAGATTACGATATTTTGAAAACGAAAAATGTTCATTTTTCTTTTAGAAATTTCAGTGACAGTAAAGGATGCTTCCAAAAAATTGCCGTTTGACCTTATGCAAATTTGTTCTAATATGAAAATAGATGAAAAATGATGCTTCATGAAAAGTAAAGTTATAAAAATTACGAAATGTCCGGTAGATAAATAAGAATCATTGAAACGTTCGTTAAGCCTTTTGAAATCGGATTTTAAAGAAAAATGGGAGGCTGTCAATAGGACAAAAATTCGCTTTCTTAACCCTTAACCGGAAACGTACATCTGTGAGATGTTTGCGTCTACATATCTGCCCTTAATATTTTCTCTCTCCGACATTCCAAATTTATTTTTATGCTGTTATATTAAAAAATTAGTCCTGTTAATGCATTACTATTAAAGATCAACTGTTTAAGTTCAATATTTGATAAATTATTAAGTGCTCTGTTTGTACGCAGGATTTTCACGTTTCCGGTTCAGGGTTAAGATAACTGAACATTGGCTTAACAATTCCATCGTTTCCGGTTAAGGGTTAAAATAAATGAAAATAGGCTTAACAGTTGCATAAAATTAGCTGTAGAAGATACTAGCTGTACAATATCAAAAAAAGTTCGACCAACAAAAGACTTCGCCGAATTGTGTGACAGAAGCAATTGATGAAAAATAATAGATTTAAGGGAGCAAGTACCTCTTGATCAATTACATATACAGCTAGTACAAATCAACGAACTTCTGGTAATATTAATGCCTCGACACTCATAAAATTTATAACCCTAAGTCAACAAAGATACTAAATAAAGAAAAAATATAACTTCAGAAAAAATGCTATCATTAACCCCTTGGGGACGAGCGACACGTATACGTGCCGGAAATAGGCCTAAGGATCCTCGATTATCCTCACCAGTAAAATTTTACTGTAAAATTTGCCTTATTTAATCCGAGCATTTTCCCGATTTGAGTAGGCACAAACTTCTGTTTTTTAAAACAGGTAGCAAAGTAATAAACATTTCGTAAAAGGCTCCCGTTGCGAAGGGGTTAAGAAGAATACACCATCAGAATACACCATGCCTTACCAATTGTTGTAGAAGCTGATCTAACGACAAATCAATGGGAAATTATTCATAGTGCAAATAAGAATATTTACTTGTTATTCTCAGATTAAGAAAGCGAAGAAAGATTGCTATATAAGTGAGGAGTCGTTGAATGTGACAGAAACAAGCGCTGAAGTTAACCTACACATGCATGTGATTTCCGCATTTTTGCACACCAGTATATTCTTAGAGAAAATGTTGTTCTTTTAAATCGCAAAAATGTTTCGATTAAATGAAATATCATTTTCTCTAAGAATATACTGGTGTGCAAAAACGCGGAAATCACATGCCTGCTACAGGATCTTCTTGATCACACCTCTTTAAGACTGTGTAAATATTTAGAAGAAATGATTCAAAATAATACAGAAGAAGAAAACCACAATTTAGAACAAATATCTAATGCGATGGATCCAAACAATCGCATTTTAAACAGATATTTCAGAATTCTTCTGATAGTGACGCAGATATATTTCAGAGTTATCTTGTTCCTTTACGTTTAGAGGCACTGTCTTGTGGACATAGAATTGATGTTAAGAAATTTGAAATTACACTGAAGAAACTGCGAAGCTTTATGTAGAATTATATGAGTGGCACCCAATGTCACTAACAGTACATAACATTTTAGTACATGGGGTCACAGTAATTAAACTTGCAATATTGCCTACCGGTCAACTTTCGGAGGACGCTGCCGAAGCTAGAAACATTTTCGCTAATATAGGAAAAATGTTTTCCCGAAAATTTCGAGAGCAATGTAATAAAAATGTTTTGAACAGATATTTACTAAATTCTGATATTTTTATAAGTAGTTCAAAACCATAAGGCCTAAGAAAAAGCCTTTTTCCTAGCGAAACAATCTGAAACACCTTACGGACAACATCCAATAGAAGAGGAAGATGAGGATAAAGACGAAACAAATGAAGATGAATGTGATCAGAGTATTAAGTTACAGTTAAAACTTTTTATAAATATGTAAAAAAAAACTGTATATTTCACTAAATATCATAAGTGTTTATTCTAAACTGTTTTAAATAGTAGTTTACTTTTTAAAACAAAGGTTTTTTGTAAATTCGTATTAAAAAAATATATGCTTTTTTTTTTAGAAAAATATATATAATGACTCTAAATAGCTTTTTACAACATTTCAACTTAATATAGCTTACAAAATAATTTTGTACACATTTTTCATAAAATACTCCTCTGTGCAGCGGTTAAAATTACCCCTAACGGCGGTTCTATGGTTAACCATTTATCTACTGCATTATGATCTACTGCATTTTTTTTTCATGTAATTTTTTTTCCAGTTACTACAATGAAAATTAACGGGAAAATATAAAAATAATACTCACCGGTGAGAAATTTAATTCCTAAGAGGTAATTAATTAAAGTGGTACTCGCCAGTACACTATCGCCAGAATCGCCAGTGCACTGTGACTAAAATATTATCGTAACAGAAAACCCATAAGGTATTTCAAGTGGCACCAGAATTGTGGTAAAATATTTTCGATTTAATAAGTATGTGAAACATAACCTTTTTCTTATTTACAAAGGAATTTTTTGGGGAAATTCCGGTGCCAGCCATATATTTCAACACTTTAGCATTGGAAATGCTTTACCCCTGAAAGGGTGAAAAAAAATTAGATTTCGATTTCGTTAGCTGTCCTTTAGTTATGCGACATCAATATTCCAGGGACAACATGTTCTCTCGCATCTTTACATATGCAATATATCAATTTACCTATGCAATTTCTAGCATAGCAAAAAAGAGCCGGTGACACAACGTTTTCGATTTCCTATAAAAAATAATACCGAAACAAAAAAGAAATACTAGGAAAAAATAATAATACACTAAATTTTAGTAATTACAATTTAAAACAGATGAAAACGATGGACACAAAAGAAAAGGAAATAAGACGTTTTTCTCCAACACCCAGTGTACTGACGGTACTTATAAGTAGCACCGAGTAATTCAACTGTTAAATTAAATACATGCACCGTTCACTTAAAATAACTAGTCAAATTGTATTCTAAGATTAAAATGAACACATAAAAAATACAACACTTATCTTATATCCTTTACTGTGTTTGCAGCAAAAAAAAAAAAAAGACGAGCGTGACAATCTGTGCAAAATGTCGACACAAAACCCATCGTCTGTGTCAAAGATAACCTCCTTCCTCGCTAAAATAACAAACCTAGAGCAAGTGCTGCCATGTATCCAGATGAAGTAGAGTTAAAAGAGTGCTTTTGCAAAGTACCATTACAATATAAGTAATATTCACCATGGGATGAAAGTTTAAAGTGAGTGGTACTTATAAGAACCGTCAGTAGATAAAGGGTTAAAGTAAGTTTTTTGTGTGTTATAAGATAATCGATATGCTAAATTAACAAGTTCACTGCCGCAAAATGTAAGAATTTTCGAATTTCTTCTTGAAAGTCGTTTGTCACCACAAATTCTGAAAGGTAAATTTCGCTTTACTAATACAGCGAAATTTCTGCCAGTAAATAAGGCAATTTTTTTAAATTTTAAAATAATGACGAGAAAGTAATAAATTAAAGCCACGAATATTAAAACTACGTGTATACTCGTAACGTGTCAGTCAACGTGTTAACAGAAAAGTGAATTATGGCGAAGCTTAGCTAATAAAGACCATAAATTGTGGTAACCTTACTACTATTTTCTTAGTTCTGCATATTTTATTCAAAACCCATATTTTCTCTTATGCTTCGTAAATGTTATTTTACACTGTTGGGGAACATGTAATTTCTAAAACATCTAAATTGATAACACGTATACAAATTTATTCAAGTAAAATTAAAACAATTGTGCAACTGCAATGTAATTTTTCAATTCTAAGTCTACAAATTAAAATTGCGATACTAAAAATCAAAGGTGCTAACAGTTCTACCACAGTCTGTAATAGATTTTGTTTTTTATGTAATCACGGAAAACAATACAAATTCGGGGATCAAGTAAAGCACATATAAGTTCTGATAATTAACCCGGGAATACTCGCGCATATCCAGGATATGTACGATATATACTTTTCCACCAATAAATTTAAACAAACATCGTCATTTTATTTAATCGTTGGCATTCCTCACAAAATCAGCGATAAAATGATTTGAAGATTACTTTGCAATAATTATTGGTGAGAAATGTAATAAACGTGTCCACCCTGGGTATGTTATACCCTGCGCGTGTAATCCCGGGTTAGAGAATAAAAGCTAGTTCCATAGCTTTTTGTAGTCTAAGTCAAGTAGCTTATAACTTCTATGCTTATTAGCCACCGTTATTTTCGAAAAGTTTGCATCGCTTATTCAATTAGCTTATACAATTTAAACACTAGAAGCGCCGTTAGGGGTCGTTTTGGTCCCTGCCAAATTGATAATAGTCGATTCGAACCGGAAATTTCTTCATAAGATATGTGAAGTATGTGCAGCGCAAAATTAGGCTAAATAAGTTACGTAGTTTTTAATAAAAATTCTGGCCTTGAACAATTTTTACAAAACTTGAGTAAAAAAGGCGGCGCTTCTAGTGTTAATGAGATATCTCCGATTAACGGAGTGGCATATTTCCGTTCTAAAATACTGGTAGTTCAAAATCGTAGCATGTGACTTACACTACAAGTATTCATGGAACTAACCTAAATAGAAAATTTTAAGTCAGAAATAGTGGCCCGTATGGTTTGGTAATTCCGAGGACTGTCAATAAAAATACCTAAAAAAATCTTGCATTTCTCGGCATAAAAACTAAACATGATTTTCTCGTTCTATTTTTGTAATATAGAAATTTAAGGTTGCACAGTAAATTTTCATTTATGAATCGAAATTTATTTTTAAAAAATGGGGAAATAATTTTCATAAATTACACTTTCTATAAGTGATATTCAACGAAATTTCAAATTATCAATAATGACTATCATTTGTGTGTAATTTTATTCCCATTAGGATAAGAAACCAATGCATCTGTGGAATAATGATCATTTAAATCTGAAAAATCGCTACTGCAAAGTCACTTAACGATCGCAATATTGATTCTTTAATCTATAAGTGATTTGTTGTGAATAAATATAACTTTGGATCTATCGATTACAAACTTGAAAAAATATCACAAAAATCTTATTCAATTCAACATTTCATTCTAAGGAAAGGCATATTTTTCTAAGATATTTCAATAAGTTTTCTTACATAAAGCTCTTTTTTGTGTAAATGGTAATTTTTGTAATATATACCAGATAAAAGATATCCGATAAAAAGAAATGACCACTTGAATTTTATTTTTAATATCAGCATAAAAAGAACTTCATTAAAATTATAACACAAAATGGTATTAGATTGATTTATAGAGATAAATGGTATTATTATACAAGTTTCTTCATGAGTTTATCCCTTTGAGGGGCAAGTGATTGTGTTCCTGCAATTTTGAATTCATACCAGAATCTTTAAACACTTTATTTCAAAATAAGGAAAAAAAGGATCTTACAATATATTTTTTTCCCACCAAAGTTATAAAAATAAAATTTACTTAAAAGTTTCCGGTGAAAATCTTGATTAAACTTAGATGGGATATCAAAGGGTTAAACGTTTCCATTACATCTAATTTTTTAACATCTACTTATTTTTCTTGACATATTGGCAGGGATGAAAATGCGGCGCCAAAAATGACCGATTGCTACCACTAAATTTTAATACTATTATGATTTATTTAATGATAGAATTTCTGAGATTTAACAAGTCATTTTTTTTCACTCACTCGGAGCTCTGTTATGAGGTGGACGTAAGAGGTGATTGCTCCATCGCATGTTATATTTTTCGCAGTGTGAATGGCAGGTGGGGCGGTTCGTTAGAATAGTTTTCGCTCGCTATTTAGTGCTGCATTATGACGGCTACAGATAATCAAGATTATTATATTAAGGAAGTTATCGACAAAATATGTAATGGAACGTTAAACAGAAATTTCAAGGACCAGTTTGACAGATTTTCTTCAAATTTTGAGAATATGCTAAAACTATATTGGGTGATTTTTACACATTTGTGGATCAATATATTTTGCACATAAAGGCTAAAGACGGCTATTCTGCTTCTGCTTCAGAGCAAGAAGAGGTAAGGAAAACTTGCCTTGATGCTTTTACTTTGCTTAGGGATCCAACCCATAATAATTTGTTAAATTCAGCTATCTTTAGTTTGTTCTGCTCTGTTAAGTATAAGAAAACTCCTAATTTTTTTCTTACTAACACTAATCTTAAAAAAGAAATTTTCAACGCTGTTAACAAAGGAGTTAAACGACCTATTTCGGAGGAGAGTTCTCCTATCCCACTTAGTAATAAATATAAGAATATCGCTAGCGAAGTTAACCTAACTGAAAATGTGGATATGGATGAATCAAATGTTAGTGAAAATACACAGGATACTGTCAAAGTTAAAAAATCTGTTAACCCTTTCTACGTCGAAGTCGACAGCAATTGGGCAACGGTTGCCCATGAAATTACGGAGTTAAACTCAGAAAAACCCAAAATAACGCTAAAAGGCGAACGTATTGTTATACAATGTAACTCCGATAAGGACTTTAAAATTACTCAAAAATGGATAGACCAAAACAAAAAGAAATATACCACTCTAGATCCTAAAGAACTTCGACCCAAAAAAATATGCATTAGGGGCCTCCTCTGTTACACCGACACTAAAATAATCGAAGATAGTCTCAGGGAGCATGGTTTCGCAGTCACTAGGGCTGCCATGCTTAAAAATCGTAAAACTGGCCAACCAATGCCGATATAGATGGTAAATGTTATACCACGTAAGAACTTTGAAGAAATTTACCAAATCAACGTTATACATTACATTTCAGTTAAGATTGAAGCTTTTACTAGCAAAAATCGTGTAAAACAGTGTTACAAATGCCAAAGTTACGGTCACGCATCAGAAGTGTGTGGCTTCGATGCTAAATGTGTAAAATGCGGAGATCTACATTTAAGTACAGATTGTCACCACAAGGGGCGTTTTAAACCCACTTGTGCCAATTGTGGACTCGGGCACCCAGAGAATTTCCGCGGTTGTCAAAAAAATCCCTATAGACTAGAAAATAAACAAAACCGTAAAACAAGTAATAGCGTCAGCAATCTCTCCCAAGAAACCCAAATATTAGCGGATATATTTAAGAATTATAACTATACCAAAAATACTAAAGACTCTGAACCCTCTACTAGTACTGATGAATTAAACTCTGATATCAATGATAGTACTACCGCAAACACCCATTCCTCCCCTACTACTGAAAATTCTAAAATTCCTACAAATTACACAAATGATATAAAAAACATTCTTAATACTTTCAATGAAGTTAAACAAATTTTTCAAATCACTAAATTCCTAAAATGTATAAAGAACATCTCAACTCAGACTAAGAAACTCGATAATCCGATGCAAAAATTGATGGTTATATTAACCGAATTTGATAAACTTGCAAGTCATATCAACATTAACGTAGATTAAGCTCTTCATTTTCTAAACTTTTTTCTTTCTTTTTGTTTGTGTTGTTTGTTAAAAAAAAAAACACTTCTATTCTTGTATATTATGCTCTTCTCATGATATTACTCTTATTTTTTTCATTCTCATATTTAATTCACCTCAAATTACTAGACTGGGTGGACGCCGGTTGTAATTTATTGGTGTAAGTGTGCCCCGTTGGTAATCAGGCTCTGTCTACCAGTAGTTAGGATATTGCCCATATAGCCCGGAAATTTTGATCAACGTTGCTGCAGGTTTCCGATGTAATATGTGACGAAATTTAACAACAAGTTATCTATTTAAATACTGGAATCAATAAAAAAAATCAGCGTGGAATTATTAATTTTTCAATCAATTTTACCCCTTTTCTAAATTTTGTTTAAAAAAAATGGTCAATTTTTTGCAACCAAGAACATTTGCAACCCCTTAATCAGATGATTACTTCAAGCTCGCTGTGAAATGGCAGCACTATGAGAATCCAAACCAAAACAGGTATCTGAAACCAGCACCTAGTTGTGTCGAGTGAATAACCATAAAATAGATTCGTATATCTTCGTGAGGTTTGTATGCAAATGTAATATTGTTTTAACTGTAGGAGATCACGAGGACCCATTATATATTTAACCATTCGCCTAAAAAAATATTCTGCACATGTATGTCATCATAATAAAACTATAAGTAGTAGGAAAAAGAGAGTTCGAAAGAGACGGTGGATTGTGGATTGAAGTGGGAGGGTGAAATCATACTATAGTACGATAGGGTTTGGGAGAGATGTTCGTTAGGTTCTTATCAGTCGGAAAGTAGATAAGATAGGATAATCTGATAAGATAATCTGATATTGAGATAAGAGTAAAGTATGGAAAGATCATGCTATAGTAGGAGAGCATTAGTTTTAGGAAGAAAATTATAGATAGTTTTCGAACGTAAGGAGTCGATCTAGATCATACTATAGTATGATAGGGTAGGTAGGGGGGGGGCTAAATTTTAGACGGGGCTTAATTTTTCGTAGCATCTTAGGGTTTGAATGAATGTCCATATAAGGTAATGTTATACTGTAACATAAGAGTTTAGGTCTTTTTGAGTTTTTATATACTTATTAACCAAGTTTCATATACTTATAAAAACTATTTATGCTAGATTATATACTAGTTACTAGTATATACATAGTATAAATTATATAAGTATATAAAACTTGGTTAATATTCAAACTTGAATTCTATGAATGATGCAATAAAAGCTTCGCTTTTATATTTAATATCAATAATATTAATAATAATATTAATAACGGTTAAGTAATCAATCAAATATTATCAATGAATATACTTTAATTCTATGAAAATCAATCTTTGTTCGCAATAGTGAGAAAGTTTTTAATAGGATTTTTGTTTGCAAATACGTGATATCCTGGTACTTAAGATTCCTCAAAATAAGACTGAAGAAAATATCCAACCTACATATTCAAGAACTAAATTGAAAATGGCGGACGTCATGTTAACAACTCATATCAGTTAGACCTCGTGACTTGATAACATAGTCTGATAGTACATTGAACATTCCAGAAGGCATGATGGAAGCACGTGATATCTTATCGATTACGTCATGATCTGCAATCTGATAAACTGAGTATTTCTTTTCTGACTCTAAGTACGGTAAGTCCTGCTATTTTTCGATATGTACATATCGAATAATAATATGTTGTATGAATATATAATTTGTTGCTTTTTATATGAATGTTTAAGTATAGTTGTTTTTTAAAGTTTTGCAATGTTGGTATAGCGTATTATAATATATAAAACTTGGTTAATACTCATGCTCGAATTCTATGAATGATGTAATAAAAAACTTCGCTTTCATAGGAAATTTAAGTTACTTCTAAATATATTATTATCCAGTTAAACAATGAATGATCATACTTTAGCAGTATAAAAATCAATCTTTGTTCACTAGAGTAAGAAAGTTATTTAATAGGATTTTGTTTGAAAATATATAATAACATGTTACTTAATATTTTACAAAATAATAGACTTTGACGAAAATATCCGCAGAGTGAGATGAAAAGGATTAGTGTCTTGTTAATAACTCATATTAGTTAGATCACATGACTGATAATACAACACGATTGTAGATAGATCCTTCAGAAGGTATGAAGGGGGAGGCACGTAATGTCGAATACGTCACTATGTGCAATGCGACAAGTTAAACGTTTCTTTTCTCAGTTCAGATATGGTAAATTTATTATTTTTTGGCATGCATATATCAAATTTTTACTATCTTATAGTATTTTTGAATGCTTTATTAAGTTTTTTTTTTAATATTTTTAATTATTTAAACTGAGGAACTTATTAATATATCGCTTTTAACGTTTAGAAGTGTATAATTATAGGATATAATGAGGGTAGGATGATAACATAAAGATTTATAATTATTTAACTAAAGCACAGAAAAAGTTACAATACATATATACTAAACGAAAACATAGTGAAAGTTTTAAAGTCTTATATACAGATAGATACGCAAACTCACTTTTGATAAATTGTAATTTTTTCTGCTAACTTGTAATACTTGAATTGACTTGAATTTGAATTAATATGATTGATTGATTACTTGTATTTGAAATCTTGATTGGTTGATTGATTGATTGATATGATTGAATACTTTTATTTTAAATCTAATTGAACTTTTTAAAAACATTTTTGAAAACTTTTTTTATTTTTTTTAAAACTAGATATTTATTTTTTAAATTTTGGAAAACTTCTTTATTTATTTTTTAATTTTAATTATTATAACTTTTTTTCTTTTTACTTAAAAATATTTTTATTAAGTATGTATATGTATGTGTGTGTGTGTGTATATATATATATATATATATATATATTAATCTATTGCTTCTATACGATAAAAAAAGAAGATATATATTAAACTATAACATGTTGAAAGTCGTGTACATGTACAGGCAGGTAAACTCGCTTTTGCAAACTTAATTTATGAAGTTTTTAAATATTATTTTAATTTTGATAACTTAATTTTTTAAACTTTTACAAAGTTTTATTTTTTTTTTAATTTTCTAAACTCTATAATTTTTTGAAAGTTTTAATTTTAAATTTTATAAAGTTTTTTTTTCAAAGTTTTAATTTTTTAAATTTTATAAAGTTTTTTTTTCAAAATTTTAATTTTAAATTTTATAAAGTTTTTATTTTCAAAGTTTTAATTTTTTAAATTTTATAAAGTTTTTTTAAGTTTTAATTTTTAAATTTTATAAAAGTTTTATTCTTTCAACGTTTTAATTTTTAAATTTTATAAAGTTTTTTTAAACTTTTTAATTTTAAAAAGTATAAATTATAATATTAAGATTATTAGTTTAATGTTTTAAACTTATGTTATATTTTTTATTTATTAAAGAATTGCTGTTTTCTTAAGTTATACATATGCAAATTATACTCTAACACTCTATTAAAAGTTCTAAAAGGTATAGCAAAATAAACATACATGTTAGTAATGATATGATTGATTAAATGATTGATATGACTGATTGATTAATTGATTGATATGATATGTATTATGTTAACGGTTTTATTCTTTTTCGAAGAATAGTATTAACTTTTTTAATTCTTGAAAGGTATGAATCATAGTATTAAGGTTTTTAGTAGGATATTTTATAGATATGTTATACATTTTTAATTGTTATGGGATTGTTTATTTCTTTAGTTATACATGTACAAATTATAACATTCCTTTAAAAGTTGTAATAGGAGTACCATACTCGAACACTTTGAAAAAATAAACACACAGATTAAAGAGGATAGGAATACGTTTTGTTTTAAACAATTCATTTTGGATGGTGGTTTTATCATTTTTGAAGAATTGTGTGGTAACAGTTTTTATATACAGGGTGAATGATATATATTATGTGACTGGTTTTATCCTTTTTTGAAGAATAGTATGGTAACACAAGGTAATAGTTTTTATATACAGGGTGAATGATATATATTACGTTAATGGTTTTATCCTTTTTTGAAGAATTGTATGGTAACATTTGATAATATTCATTATTAATAGGGGAATGAGAGCTGTTTATACAAACGGTGGGTAATATATTAAACGTTCTAATATATTAAAAGTATTGAAAATTAATTATTTAATGGATAACTTCAGCAATTTAATATGAAATTAATAAAATAAAGTTAACTTAGGATTCATTTGATAAGAAATTGAAAAAAAATTAAATTTAAGTGAAGTTGATTCAAGAGTAATTCAATTAAACTACGTGTTTAAGCACTTTGACTGATGTCTTCACTATTGTATGATTTCTTTTAGTAAAATATGAATACCTAGTAAATATTATTTAATTGGACACCATTACTTAGATCAGGGGTGGCCAACTGTGGCACGCGCCACACCACTAAAATTTTACAGTAATCATTGACTTATCTAATCATCGAATCTCTGCGATTCAAAAAGTCGAATTTTTCAGTAAAATTTTAGTGGTATCAGGCGTGCCACTGTTGGCCACCCCTGACTTAGATAAAATTTGAAATATGATATTTATTTTTCTTTTTAGTAAAATATTTTGTGAATACTTAGTAGATATTACATAGTAATAATATTAAATATTTGTTTAAATATTTTGCAATTACTTAAACAAAATTTGAAATATTATATATATTTTTTCTTTTTAGTATAATATTAGCTGAATACTTAGTAATTATTTACTTAATTGAATACAATTACTTAAACAAAATTTTGAAATATTATATTTATTTTTTCTTTTTAGTGTAACATTAGTTGAATATTTAGTAAATATTATTTAATTGGACATAATTACTTACACAAAATTTGAAATATGATATTTATTTTTTTTTTCTTTTTAATATAATATTATATGAATACTTAGTAACTATTTACTTAATTGAATACAATTTCTTAGACAAAATTTGAAATATTGTATTTTTTTTCTTTTTAGTATAATATTATATGAATACTTAGAAACTATTTATTTAATTGAATACAATTTTTAGTAAAATGTTATACGAATACTTAGTAAATATTATTTAATTGGATACAATTACTTAAACAAAATTTGAAATATGATATATATTTTTTTTCTTTTTAGTATAATATTATATGAATACTTAGTAACTATTTACTTAATTGAATACAATTTCTTAGACAAAATTTGAAATATTGTATTTATTTTTTTTAGTGTAATATTATATGAATACTTAGTAACTATTTATTTAATTGAATACAATTTTTAGTAAAATGTTATGTGAATACTTAGTAAATATTATTTAATTGAACACAATTACTTAGACAAAATTCTAAATATTATATATTTCTTTCTTTTTAGTATAATATTGTATGAATACTTAATAAATATTTATTTAATTGAATACAATTTCTTAGACAATATTTGAAATATTGTATTTATTTTTTTTTCTTTTTAGTATAATATTATATGAATACTTAGTAACTACTTATTTAATTGAATAATATTTTTAGTAAAATGTTATGTGAATACTTAGTAAATATTATTTAATTGAACACAATTAGTTAGACAAAATTTGAAATATTATATATATATTTCAAATTTTTAGTATAATATTATATGAATACTTAATAAATATTTACTTAATTGAATACAATTACTTAAACAAAATTTTGAAATATGATATTTATTTTTTCTTTTTAGTATAATATTAGTTGAATATTTTTTAGTGAAATATTAGTTGAATACTTAGTAAATGTGATGTAGAAATATTATTAAATGTTTTGCAATTACCTAAAAAAATATTTGAAAAAATATTATTTAATTGGTTACAATTACTTAAACAAAATTTGAAATATGATATTTATTTTTTCTTTTTAGTATAATATTATATGAATACTTAGTAAATATTTACCTAGTAAGCAAGTAATCCCTATTGGTTCACAAAGAATGTCTACAGGAATTTGGCGAAATATTAGAGATATCGCTAAGTTGGCGTCACTTTCTCTGACTAATTTTGGTTGCAACCCTCTTTTTAATATGGATATGCATAAAATGCTGTTTAATAACCAATGAGTATTTTCTATTTAGTAAAATATTATATCAATATATAGTAACTAATTTCTTAATTGAATACAATTTCTTAGATAAAATTTGAAATGGTTTTAGAACAAAAAAATAAAAAGACAAAATATATTTCACTTACATAATTTTTATTAATCATTTTCAATAGTTATAGAAAGACAAATAATTTTAGAAAGGTGTAGATATTCAAATCAATTTATATGTTCAGACAAAGTTTTTATTTATGCATTTTGATAAGATGATGTATAAACTCAAAGTCGAGATAAAAGATAATGTTACAGTGATAACATTTATATTTCTTAGAATGAATTTTTTTATGTTTAGTTAAAATAGACTTTGATGAAAATGAATTGGAACATTTATCACAATTGTATGAGTTGATAGTCTTCTCGTGAGACTTCATATGAATTTTTAACAAAAACCTGCTTAAATAGTCTTTTCCACACTGTTCACATTTATATGAAGTAGTTGTCTTAGAATGAGTTATACTATGCTGTTTTTATTTTTTTTTGTAGGAATGTTTTATGACAAATTCCACATTCAAAGGACTTTATCTTTAAAGGAGGTATTCCAATATCCGAAACATGTGTCTCTTGGTCGTATAAAGCTGGTTTCATTTCGCTACATTTATCCTGCTTGGAGGACTTGTGGATCTTCTTGTGTTTTAATAAGTCAGACTTTCTTGAGAAGGATTCATCACATGAATCACATTTATGTTGCGAAGGTATCTTTAAATGAAATCATTTATAACGATTCGAAACAGTCTTTCTAGAGAATGTTTTTTGACAGATGTCACATACAAATGGTCTTTCTCCTGAATGTATGATCAAATGTTGGTTTAAATTATCTTTTCGTAAAAAAGACTTGCTGCAAATAGTACATAAAAAAGGTGACTTCAATTTTGATACAGAGGATTCCACTTCATTATCTGAAACGGGTTCTACTTTAGGTTGTACTGTTAATATCATGTCTTGACCATTTAATCTTGATACATCATCGTTTAACATAGTAGAATATCCATCTTGAGAACCAGCCATATTATCTTAAGTGTAAAAACGTCTTCACACATTCAAAGAAAATCAAACACTAATGAGAAATGTCTCGTTCCATTCAATTTCATATAATCATAGGGGGCGCATGTTAGAAAATTTTAATGATTGGTGCATAAATTTTTGAATAACACGAGATATAAAGTATGAAGTTCACGGGAAGTGGATCAATGAGATATTGAAAGATACTTTTGTAATGTCTAGAAAGTATATGATTATTCGAATTACGAGTTTGAATTCATCGTTCTAACGTTTTACAAGTTAATTTTATTATTTCAGTGAAATATATGTTAAACCAATGTTTAAACTAGTAAATTTTATTAAACTCAACAAAAGAATGAGGGGAAGAGTAGCAGTAGTTTTAAAATTCATTAGAAGTAATGTAGAATCATTAAATAATTATCTATTGCAATAACGAATTAGGAGCTGATTTAATTTATATTAATTGCTTATTGCATAACTTTCTCTCAAAATGGGTCCTTGAAATCTCTAAACTTATTCAGAGAAAAATAATAGTTCGTCCTTGACCGGACTCGAACCGGTAACCCCATGGTTAACAGCCATATGCGCTATCCAATTGCGCTATAAGGACATTAAAATAGAAAATTAAAAACTATCAGAATGTTAAATGTTGTGATGCAATTATAACTCCCGTTAAGTTAAATTAATATTAAACGAAAGCATAATAAAATGATAAGTATTTAGAAAAGATAGTGTTCAAAAATATGTTAGTAAATGTTGGGGCACGGTTTGCCCAGTGGGTAGCGTATCAGTCACAAAAAATGAAATTTGAATCATAGTTCATAGGTTTGAAACCAGGGTTTTGTAAAATGAACCTACTCTCGTGCGTAGAATCGATAAAATATGTTAAAACTAAAAATGAAAATCGTATACATTAAAGTAATTCTCAAATCGTGCATAGCATATCAGTTACAAAAAATGAAATTCGTTACGAAGTTCGAAACTAAGGTATGGTAGAATGATTATACTCCCGTACGCAAAATCGATAAAATCGTATACATTAAAGTAATTCTCAAAGTGTAGTAGTAGTTAAAATAGGTATTGTTGACTTATCTTAACCCATTAAAGACGGAATTATTTTTTCTCTTTAAAATGCAAAAATTTCATTCCGTACCACTTTTTCAGAAAAGAAATATTTATCAGATTTTATCGCAGAGTTTCTGTCACTAAAGAAAATGATTTTTTTTTAATTACTGGTATCCAAACAGAAAAGGGTTGTCAGGTAAGCTGCGACCATATGGTAACGCTAGTCCTTAATGGGTTAAGCAACCGACAAACCAACGCCCATAAATAAGAGGACCACAATTTTTGCCTCGAAACATCTAAAATCTCGACTTACAGATATAGTTTCTTGGCTTAATCAGTTAAACTTACTTCAAATTATCAAGTCAAGACTATTTTCTTACAGGTGCGATTCCAAGTGAAATTTTTATGGAAAAACCCAATTACAATAGTTTCCAATTCCTGCCGCTAGAGGGCGCCACCTCTCATTTTCTTGTCCAAATTCTATGTCGATTCTAAAAAATAAGCTCTCTCAAAAAGACCTAAACTCTTATGTTACAGTATAACATTACCTTATATGGACATTCATTCAAACCCTAAGATGCTACGAAAAATTAAGCCCCGTCTAAAATTTAGCCCCCCCCACCTACCCTATCATACTATAGTATGATCTAGATCGACTCCTTACGTTCGAAAACTATCTATAATTTTCTTCCTAAAACTAATGCTCTCCTACTATAGCATGATCTTTCCATACTTTACTCTTATCTCACTATCAGATTATCTTATCTCACTATCAGATTATCTTATCAGATTATCCTATCTTATCTCCTTTCCGACTGATAAGAACCTAACGAACATCTCTCCCAAACCCTCTCGTACTATAGTATGATTTCCACCTCCCACCTTAATCCACAATCCACCGTCTCTTTCGAACTCTCTTTTTCCTACTACTACTATACAAACAGACATAACCTTGATTTAAGTAAGGTTAGGAAATCAATGTGACAGACAAAATAAAAATATTTTTTCATTTTTTATAATCTACTTTTATTTCATCCGCTGTTCTATCTGTATATTTCTTTATTGTCATGAAAGTGTTAAATGACCAGACAGTCAAATTTTTGTTATTTCAAGCTGTTATGTTTACAATTATAGAATACAGCTGTTGCAAACCGCATGTATTCGTTACATTGTGTCGGGTATTCTCCCTAATACGAAATACCGAATCGGTACTTTGGAAGTTGACTCGTTACTCGTTACTGCATCAATGTACTACAAAACTAAATGAAAAGAACAACATTTTCACTAAGATAATAGTGGTGTGAAAAAAGCCGGAGATTTGGCAACTCTGATTATCTAGAAAAATACACATTTTGTAATTTTAACAATTTTATTTACCTATAATTAGTTTATTTGC
The DNA here is from genome assembly GCA_963932465.1 of Maratus speciosus. NCBI lineage: Eukaryota > Metazoa > Arthropoda > Arachnida > Araneae > Salticidae > Maratus > Maratus speciosus. The sequence continues at coordinate 235,525,990 of OZ010794.1, read as the reverse complement.
TTCAAAGTAATGTATGGTATCACTTCACGTCACTATTGCATCACGCACCGCCCCCTGAATACTAGGCCTGGGAGCTGTCACAAAAGTGATGGATTTTAATTAGAGCTTTTTCATGATTATTTAAGTAAAATAAAAAAAATTTTAAAGTGATACCAACCTCATAAAATCTGTGCAAAAGCCGGTGATCCCGAAGGGGTTGATATTCGTTTAAAAACACCCTGCAATTTTATGCATATTTAAGGTCATCAGAGCCCGGATTACGCCGGCTTTTCATTTAAAAATAAATAACAAAAAAGACCGTAGTGTGCATACCACTGATTGTGAAACTGCCGATGGCAGTAGAATCTCATTGGATTCAGTTTGATAGATTTCTGTTTAAAAATGTAAAATCATGCACACTCGAACTTGCACGCTGCCGAACGCAATTGAGCTCGTAACTTTTAGCTCATTTGGAAAGTTTTCCCATTAAAAATATAAAATAATTAAACACTGATTTTAGATACCGTAAGAAATGACCGTACTTTGTGACAGAAAGCCCAGTTTTTGCATATCGTATCAACTGCTCTGTAAGCGATATAAGTAAAGTAAACAACAATGCCAACACCTAGTACAAAGTGTCGCGTCACCTAACGGCCATTGGCCGAAGCTCCAAGACCTCGCTAGTTCTCGCTATTCGCTGTGTAATTGAAACGGTCTTTTACTTTCTTGTCTCTAAGTGCGGGTATTTTGTATGATGAAACCTAAAGTGTATGAGCACCACCTAATATCGGAAAATGTTCTTTATTTTATTATCTTAGTTATACGGTGTAGCAATATAATCGTTGTCAAATGATATTTCTTTGAGATATAACAACATAATCGAAATATAGCTACTTTGTGACACAACGACACTGTCGAAAACTAAACCAACCAGTTAATATTAAAATATATTTTGCGTTTTCCATGTCACGATAGACGTGAAACATCAGGAGAACATATAAATGTAAGCTGGATTAAAAACGTATGCTCTCATAGGTTTAGAAGTACAACGTCTTTATAAGAAAAATAAGATTAAGTTCATCGCACTACCTCCAAATTCGATTCACCTCCTTCAACTTCTTGTTGTGGCACTGTTCCGTCTTCTAAAACACCACTGGAGAGAAGAGTTGTCGAGCTGAAAAAAATCACCTCTGGTAGCAGATGCACAAATGTATCAAAGGAAGAATGTCCGCATCATTCAAAAAGAGCTCTTGAGTTCCCGGCGGTTGGACGAAGAATAATCTGACGTCTGAAATTCGGACTCCAGAATCTATTCACTAAACAGAAACAAAATTTTGGAACGGCTTCCAAAAAAATTATTCAAAGAAATCTTACGATCAATGATAGAAATTTTGGTTGAATTCTCGTGGAAGAGTTAAACTAGATGTAGGAAGACATAACAAAAAGCACTAAGCGAAGCAAAAAGTTGTATTTCCTGCTTGGTAGAAGCGTTTGTGCTACTGGTGTCCAAAAAGCCATAGGAAATAACGTGGCTAAAACGCGACGTTTAGAGGAAAAGAATATGTGAGGACCAATGTAACCGGAAGAAAAAGAACAAACAGATAGTCTTCTAGTAACGCTTCAAAGATTTTCCTCAAAGTCTTCATTTTATATCAGGAACATTTCTGAATCCGTTTCAGGCCGGTATACGACGATAACTTTGCATTATCAGAATTTTTCCCATCGATTAAAGAGAACAGAATATCCCAGAACTCTTTTTATTTTTATTTTTAGTTTTTTTTGCTGTTCAGGTTCACAGCTGTTTGAAAAATCAGGAAGTGATATTGGATTAGGGATTTTGCTAAACTAATTTTTGAGCTTTATCCATCTTCAGCCCCACTGAATACAAAAACAATAATTCTGCATTTTTATTTTATTTTGTATATTCCGTACGCAGTCATTTATTAAAAGGGAAACAAAATCGTATTTCTCGTTAAATGTTTCCTCATTCTATATATTTTTGTATCTACGTTTATATCTCCGTTTGTCTTCTAATCGTTATTTTATAATTGATTAACGTCATTAACTTCTTTTGTTTTGTATTACTGTCAGAAATCTTCAAAAATGTTATTTTTCAATTATAAAATTCATAATATTGAATAAAAGATTATTTTCCATATTTAAATAGAAAACTATGAGTATGAATAATTATGAAAATTATATTGTAAATAAATGTGTGATGCGTTTACAAGAAACTGCAACACGCTATTCGATTCTTTGCAGCAAAAATCGGAGGGATAATAAGACAAATCGATGACACATCAATATCATTTTTGCAGTGGAACTAGATTTGGGCATAATTTCCACAGTCGAAATAATTTATAAATATTTTTTTTCTTGCGTTTCAAAGCTAAAACACTACTGTCACTAAGTAGCTTCACCTGATGGGGTAACTTTGTGACATCATTAAACATAAATTTATCAGTTGGTATTAAACATTTAGATTGTCGCGATACGTCGTTATGTAGGAAAAGGATATATCAACGTTTAGCAATAGTCAGTTTTGGATTACTTATAACACACACCGGCTGTTGTAATTAGTTTTTAACTACTTTAACAATTTTCTTTTTAAAATATCGCAAACATAATAGAAAATTTCGTAAAGTGAAATTTTGCGTGTTACAACAATTTCGAATAAATTGCTTGAAATTTTTAATTTTTATCTTAAAGAAGTTTAACACACTCTGAAAATGATTTTTATAATATGCAATGTCTGACGAATACCCAAATTACATTGAAAAACTAGAAAGAAAAAAATAATGATGTACGATAATGTTTCTTAAACTTAAAAAAAAGGAGGAGGTAGATACATTTTTTTCAATATATATCAGAAATGTGAGATGAACGATTCTTTTAATAATCTTTCCTATCTGTTTGAATACTTCAATTTATCAGATTTCGCTTTTGACATAAATAAATAAAATGAATGAAAGGTATTACGCCTATATTGTGAGAAGACGGATGTTATCAAGAAATATAACATACAATAATGGAAAAACCAATCTATAGTAAACCCTTGTTATGTTTTCCATATGAAATTGAGATAAATGACCCAATATAATGTTTTTAACTGTTCTCAATTAATTTTTATTCGAATTTATTTTTATGCTTACTTTTATTTGTGTTTCTAAAAAGGAAGTTTATGAATTGGAGGATTTGATACTCATTTAATATCATCAGAATGGAAAAACATAACTAAAAGTTGTATCCAAAACTGTTTTGCGTAGACTGGATTTCCAAAGTTTTTCGAAAATGAATGTAAACGCAAGGATAATTGTTTTCCCGTTACACGACGATGCATTTACTGAATTTGACATTAATTTCACTGAATACGGCAACTGTGATTTAATAACTTCAGAAACTGAAGTTCCAGTGATTTCAGATTTGATGTTTTCTTATGATGATAACGACAACGATAGTCCAGAAACTTTGCAGACTGTCCAATTATTCATTGATGCTTTACATAGACAAGTACTGTGAGAACTCTTGACTGAAGACTTTTTGGCCATGACAATCATAAACATCATTTTCAAAGTTTGAATAATATAGGAAATGTTCTTTATGAACTTATAGTCGTTGAGCCAGGGGCTCGTGTGGTTTCATGTCAGCGGACTTGGTAAACTATATATTTTTGGATTCTCCGCAACAACAGCACCTCAATTATCCATGATACTTTCATTTATCCATGATACTTAGCTTATGGGCGCCATATTGGAAAATGGCCGCCGTCGTTGAGTCAGGGGTTCGAGTGGTTTCATGTCAGCGGACTTGGTAAATCACACATTTTTGGATTCATCATAACATCAGAATGACATTTATCCATGATACATTTAAAAACAGAGTAGCTAATGGACGCCATATTGAGAAATGGCCGCCGATAAACAGGGTGATTGAAAGATTTTCTTGGTTTTGCATGCTATTAAATGAATTGAGCGACTATCAAGAGACAATAAGTAAACACATGAATGTGTGAAAAGGTACATCGAAGTTAAGTCAAAGACCTGCCACAGTCGAAAGATATTTTTGATATCAGGGCAGCATTTCTTCACATGATTCGTGAAAGAACCAAAATTAGTTCTACATCCAGATCTGTCTTATAGCAGGATCCAGAAAAACGAACGTGATATCTCATATTTACAGAACATGATTACCAATGAATGGATAAATCTAGACATGGTAATAGAATCAACTGGAGCAATGACAAATCTAAAAATTGTCGAAGACATGGTCAAAGCTCATAAGATGTGTGAAGAAGCTTACCAAACTTTCAAGAGAGAATATCTGTCTGAAGTCTCAAATCCAGACGGGTTTTTCAAACCTGCAAAGATAAAGAAGCTAAAGACATTTTCTGACTTTAAAAAGAAACAAAATGCAAAATTTAATAAATCAGAGTATGTTGCCTAGGCGGTAAGAAATCTGTTTGCTTAGATGACAATCATTGCAGAGCGAAGAAATTTCGGTTTGAGAACTGTCTTTTCCTACCACCTTGGGCCTCTTCCATAGCCCTTAGCAACACTTGATGGTTTAATTCGAAAAACTGAAAAATCAAACTGATGGATGTTATGACAAAATTGCGACTGCTGAAAGAATGCAAATGATGGTGTTAATATCATTGACGGAATGTGCTTTGTTGAAAGCTAACGCAGGAACGACAATTATTTGGACAACTAGCAAAGAATCTGTTTTCTAAAATAATACAAGACTTTACATCCTCTCAAAGAATAGATGTTTTATTTGATACATACAGGCAGGTGCCAATATAAAGAAATGAACGAAAAATATGAACTGTTGGTAATGCTATTAAGATCATATACTCCTGGACACCCAGTACGAAAATGGAAGCAGTTTCTGTCCGATGAGGAGAACAAGAAAGAACTTAAACATTTCATTTCTCAAGAATGACAAAATGAACATTATCTGAAATAGTTGATTATACGAATTATGTACGTTATCTACGGAGAAAATGCTATACATTCACGAAATAACTAGTTAAAGAATACACTAAATTGACCTTCTTCCAAGAAGAGGTTACACCCGACTTTTATTTTGCGCACACCATGGCTTTAGCGTCTGGATTTAGAAACATTATTATTATCTCTATAGATAGTGATGTGGCAGTTATCACACTGTTTTTTTAGAAAACGATTTGAAGAACTAGAAAGGGTTAATATTTCTAAAATGTGGATCCAATGACAAGGTAAAGGAAAGTACTACAACTTGAGTGAGATGCATGGGCTTTTATGTAAAGCGGTATGTAATGCATTAACTGTCGAATGCGATACAGTAAGTGCCTTTGCAAGTAAGGTAAAATGGTGATTCAGAACACTCAATTTCGAAATGCGCTTAAGGCACTGTCAGAGGAAACAAAGAAACAGCTTGAGCCGTAAGTTTGCCATCTCTATTATGAAAGCACAAATACTCAGATATCAATGAATTGCGCTATATTCTATATATTTTTGCTGTTAAAAAGGAGTCTGTGGAATTGCATCGCCTTCTTCCATGCATAAATAACACTCTACCTATAGGTAATGCGATCTAATTACCACGGTGTTGTTTGGATGAAGTGCATACAGGCTGATCCTAATCTTACATACTCAGATAAATATAAGTTGGATTTTTGGAACAGATAGTGAAGGAAAAGGCTATCTAGAGATCCAGTGGAATGACAGTTCTCCTGCTCCTGAAGCTATTTTGTGGAACTGATGTCATGTTCTTGTTCAAGAGCATGTGTCTCACCATCATATGCATATATTTTAATAACCTCAGATATACAAGCATATCCAAAATATAGAACTGATCTATGACGATGGAAGTTATTTGGACACGGGAATGTCAACTGATGATGATGACAGCTGTGAAGAAGACTAAGAGTTCTCTTATTTATTAATCCGTTTGGGACCAGCATCTTTCACATGAATATTATTCGTTTGACACCCCTTTTTGTCAAACAATTAAATTTAGCTTAGCAATCAAGAAAATAACTTAAATAAATAAAGAAATTTTTACTTTTCTTTCTTATTGGTATCAAAAACAAGCGATATAAATACGCTTCCGAAGGTGCATATGTGCACCCGTGGTCCCGAAGGGGTTAATTCTTAACATACTAAGTACAATAGTTTCACCAGTATTAAATTTTACTTGAATTGCTGTGTTTTACCATATGAAAATAATATTCATTAAAATGTGAAACAAGATGTTTATCCCACTGAAAATGTTAATAAACATAAAGTTAAATGTAACGATAAGCATCATATTAAAATAAAGTCTTAATAAATATATAATTTGTATAACGTTTTATGTTTAACAATATTTGTTCTTTCCATTTTTTCATTGAAATCTCTTTAATTATATGATACTGGCAAAAAAATCATATGTATCTGTGTGCGATAGATGGCGTCTATAAGCTACCACAAATTTCATAGTATCATCATAAAATGAACTCCTTGGATCATTGTGAATCCAAAAAGGTATATATCATCAAGTCCTCAGAGATGAAACCAAAATCACTAATTTTGGCTACTGGCTCAACGACTATTAGAGACAAGAAAAAAAGCCAACTGAAATTACAGACTTTTTTGAACTCAAATAAGTTAAGTCTTAAATATTATTCATCTGTATCATTCGCATATTTGTGCCTGTAATATTTAAAATAATAATTTTATTTACTTAAAAAAACTTTTCCTATATAAATCAGTGTTGCCAGATTAGGGACTTTTTTCTCCCGAGATTGTTAATTGTTAACGCTTTTTTGAAATAGAAATATTCGGCCTATTTAAAAATAAATTAAAAATTCTGAAAAATAAAGCGAATTATACGAGTTTAAAAAAGTGGTGACAGTCAAATACTCTGAATTAAAAAAGTCCGTAATCTGGCAACACTGATCTAAATTGCAATTTCTTTACTAACTTGTTTTTTGTTTTTTTAACCGTTGTTTCACATTAAAACGTAAAAGAGAAGTTCTACCATATATAAAATTGCTACTTTTATAAAAATCCCACACAGACCAAGTAAAATATATCTTTAAATGAAGTAAGATTTTCAGGACAAACAAGGTGAATATGTGTTTACATATCATTTAAATAAAAAAAATATGAATTGTTAATCCTTTTCCCGTTTCAAGAGTTTTTTTTCACCCGATTCGACGAAAAATGGAAAATTTAGGTTCCAGTGTGTTTTCAATGAGGTTCCAGTGAGATTCAATGTGCCTCATAAAGAATGGGCAAAACTTTTAGCGGTCATAGTACACATCAAAACAAACAAGTTTCATCAAATAATGTATGGTAGGAATTAAAACCCAAAGGTCCTAGAAGGAGCCAAAAGAGATATTCAGTGTTGCCAGTGGGTTACTTATTTTTAATTCAGATTTATTGATTGTCACCACTTTTTTGAAATGGTAAAATTCCACTTGCTTTAGCCTTAAGTAATATGGCATTAAATAAGCCGAATTTTATAATTTCAAAAAAGTGGTGCTATTCAAGAAATATGAATATAAAAATAGTAATCCACTTACAACACTGGGTATGTTGTTATTCGAGGCAAAAACAAGCAAAGAACAAATAAGTGAAAAAAGCAATGTGGGTAACCCTTCTCCGTACAATCATTCAGTCTCTGTGCCATTGTCATTTACATTTCCGTAGATAAAATGCATATCAATCTCTTTCTCTATGAGTGAAGGGCAACATCTTCCGTTACGTTCCTACTACAATTGACAGTTGCACACTCGGATCAGCAGCTTTTATGTGTTAATCGATGCGAAATTTTGCATACGCGTTCTTCTTCTTCCCCATATCCCATTTTCATGCTATTAGTGTTATTCCTCTCCCAATAACTTCAAACAGGAATGGCGCTTTAACGTTTGCATGGACCAAGTCAGTGTTTGCGAGTGGGCTACATTTTTAAGTTTCAAATTTTTTGATTGCCACCAGATTTTTAAAATTGATAACTCGCCCTAATTCTACTCATCGTGGACAGACGAACAGAGGCACTGCTCTTTTTAATATAGATCTATACAACAGAAATAGAAACAATTTTGTAACTTTTTTTATAATTAATCCTTTTAGAGGCAAGAAACTTCTATGCGAAAAATGCTGGCGTGAGTGATTGACGCTAAAATGTATAAACAAATTTATTTCAATATGAGAAAGGGCTTTGGTTCACGTATTTAATAAAAATAAATTTTTCACTCCAATATTCTGGTGCCAATGTGATATTTAGGAATTACAATTAAGTGATCAAAATATAAAACACACAGACTGGTTAATCTGTGCTTCGTGGTATGAAAATGTTGAGCTTTTTGTAAGACATGCAATTGCATGCTAAGATCGCATTTCTAAGTTTATAAATAAACTTTACTCAATGAATGCACCTGACCACCATAGTTCTCGATCTAAGAAAATTGAATGGAAACTTTGCGCTCTTAAATGGTATAAACCTGGAAGCTACTAAATTTTCAGTACTTATCCGAAACGTTCTTTTGTCGTGCTTTTTAACACTAAAATACCGATATTTTTTTATACCTATTCCTATCGGAAGGGGTCATTTGACCCCTTCTGGTATGTTACCCCTTCCGTAAAAGTTATTTTTTTTTACGATGTTTTGCGAAAAATATACCAGTTGATCACTTTGGTGAATGAATAAAACATGTTTAATTTAAATAACTAATTATTTGTTATACTTTATTACAAATTGTTTATTTATTAACCCCTTGAGGGGCGGTGAGATATATATTTTATCCAACCTTCGATTAATGAAGATTCGCACCAGAAAATTTTTATTAAAATTTAATTTTCTAACTTTGGTGGAAAAAAAAAGGTCGTAAAATTGATTACCCCCAATTTTTCAATAAATCGTTTTGCACATTTCGGTGTGAATTCGATTTTAAAGAAACACAATTACTTGCCCCTCAAACGGTTAAAGTAAAAAAAAATATATGTATAATTACGCAAAAAATTTAAGAAAAAATTAATTATTTCAAGGAATTCGGAAATTTAATAGACAAATATTGTGCAAATTTGTTTATGTTCACCACATATTTTTAAGATTATTTCGTTCTCGATATAACCTGAAATGTTCAAACTAGAATCTCACTAGGAATAAAGTCAATTTTTAATTATACCATCACGCATTAACAAATATGATGTAATACAGTAGAATGAATGATGTAATAGCGAAAAAACGCAATTTACTAATGTTCTTACAAAATAAAACATTTATAGCTTTATGATTTGGCATAAATTTATTCAGGGGTCAAATGACTCCGTGCGGTAGTTAAGCCTAAAATATTTTTTTTCCAGGCAAAAAAGTTGTTCGGAGATGAGATTTTAAGAAATAATATGATCATATATTTTAATAAAAGTCGTGAAATATAAAGAAATTTCGTAATGTTTTAGTTTAAGAAATTAAAGAAAATGACCCCTCGCGGTAGTTTTAGTGTTAAAAGAAATTAATTAAGGGGGCACAGGACCTTTAAACTTTCAAAAAATCAGTTTTCGGATTTTTTTTTCTCAAGATTATGCAAAAAACCCCACTCAAAAATCCGCATTATTTCTTGAGTTATTATCATTTACAGACGGTTAGTGCAATTGAATGTTTGTATATATTGAAACTTTAAAACGCGTTTTATGAGACTGGTGAATTTGGAGTTTCCGCGCACTGTTATTTTCAAACGATACTACAGTTTAAAAAATTTAACCAAATACGCGTTTCTGCATAGTTGTCATGCCCACCCCCCTAAAAAATTCACATATTTTAGTTATTTATTTTTTTGCACTTGAAAGAAAAACTTATTTTTACTATATTTTTAATGTTTTTTTTTTTGTTGTTGTTTGTTTGTTTGTTTGTTTGTTTTTTTGCTAAAATTAAATTTTAAACACAATTTTTTGTATACAGGGTGCAATATGTTATTTATCGCCGACATTTAATTTCTTAATCCTTTGTCGTAGACATATAGCTCCAATTACGAAAACGTTTCAAATGAAGTAAATTCTCATGTTGTGGCATTATTTAAAGTAAAAAATCAATTTTAAAAAAAATACGAAATATAGCTTTTTATACGGTCCCCCAGTCCCTATAGTTATATTTAGTAAAAGTTTACACATATCAGAACTGATATACCAAAAAACGTTTGACATCTGTAGTGCAAAAATTGACACAGTTATTATATTTCGAAGTTTGAGATTTTTGCACAATTTTTTGTTTTTCACTGAGGGATCAGTTAAAAAATCAATTAAAATAATTCGAGATCAAAATCAGGGTGCAATGTCCTTTTACGGTGAAACCACCTTCAGCCGGTATCGCAAATCGGGGTATCACCAAAGAGGGTTATCTCATCTGAAAATGTGAGCTCGCTTTTAGGGGTCGTACACAAAGCGAAGAAGCAAATATGGAAATTAAATGGAAAAATAAATATTTATATAACTTTTATGGTTCGAACAACATTCAAACGTCAAAGTAGGCAGAATTGACAACCGGAAAATAAAACATACTCACTAAGGACTAGATAAATGGCAGCGGAATGCAAACGACCAGCCATAACGATCATGAAAATTGGGATTATGCAAATTACAGCAGTACCGCAGCGCCACACGTTCGGGATAAAACACTACCCATCTAGCAGTGGACATTCTTTCAGCACTGAGATTGCGATGGCGAGCAACGCATACATGTAATATGCCGAAATGATACTTATTTATGGTGAATGTCAAAGGAATGCCAAAGAGGCTGCCAGGGGTCGTACTTGTCCTGAAATTTCACGACCAGGAAATTCTTTGGTACCAGTATTTTCTTACGGAAAAATCTTACCTTAAATAACGTGAAATTTCGCGCGTTGAACCTATACTTATTTTTCTATAAACAAATAGTGATATTTGCCTGAAAAAATCCTTTAAGAGTACGACCCCTGGGCTGCGAGTGCTTATTCAGAACGTTTCCCTAAGCATCAACATCCAACTCATGAAAATATAACTGATGCATTGCACCATCCTAGAAAGACAGGGTCTGTTTCAACAAGACCCAGAACAAGAATACGGGCAAGGTGTATTGTTCGAGTGACACCGGAGGAGATGCTGGCATTCGCCCTTTTAATTCCTCAATTGAGCACGACGGAAATAAGCGAGGCATGTGGTCAGCATTCCGGCATTTTTTACATGCACACGATGCGCATTCACATCATTCGACTAGTGCAAGCACTTATGCTGGGTGACCACACACAATGATTTGATTATTGTAATTTCATACCCAACACCTTAGTGGAAAATCCGTTGTTCCTTTGTGACATTCTGCGAACAGATGGGTCAATGTTTACACGGTGTTGCATTGAGAACGTGCACAATGAGCATTACTGATCTCTGGAAAACCTCCACATCACCCGCACGGTACGACACGTGTGGTGCGGTATATGGGGAACCCAGATTGCCTGACTCATTTTCTAGGATGTGGCCTTAACGGCCGATCATTTCCTGCATCTGCTACAAGATAGATTCGAACTTTTACGCTTTTTTGCTACCACTAAAATTTAATGGAGATTTCCGCTTTGTTTAATGACGAGATTTCGACAATTAAATAAGACAATATTTACTGCAAAATTTTAGTGGTAGGAAAAAAGTGTAAAAGTTAGCAGCTATGCTACAAAACACGGTACGTGAGTGATATGAAGAGCTGCCTTCCAATATGCATACCGTGCGTGGTTTCAACATGATGGGACCCTCTCCGCGTAAAACATCAAACCTCCGGGCGTATCTGGCCACCAAATTCGGTCAGCAGATCCTTGGATATGGTGGTTAGGTAGATTAGCCACTGCGTTCGCCGGACTTGACTCCCATGGATTTCCACCTCTGGGGTTACATCAAGGCATAGGTCTATGTGACTGAGACCACTTTTCTGGTATAACTAGAGCAGCGCTACATCCTTGATCGCCGCACAGTTTGAACACTTGCTGTGCTCTAACGTGTCCAGGACACGTTACTGTCACGCATTTAATTGTGCATTGCCACCAATGGAGAACGCTTTGAGCAGTATCTCTAGTAGATCCCAACGTTTGGTGTATTCATTTTTTAGAGTAGACCGTTTTCTGATATTATAATAAATTGCTATTTATTCATCTGTTTAATTTCAATATTTCATTCTTCGCTTTGTATACGACCCCTAAAATTCAGCTCAAATTTTTAGATGAAATGACCTTCTTTGGTGATAACCCGATTTGGCGATACCGAATAAAGGTAGTTTCATCGTAAAAAGGACATTGCACCCTGATTTTAATCTCATTACTTTAGTTCATCTTTTAATTGATCCCTCATTGAAAGACAGAATAATGTGCAAAAATCTCACACTTTGAAATTTAATAACCTTGCCAATTTTTTTAGCACAGATGTCAAACTTTTTGTGTGATATCTGTTATGATATGTGTAAACTTTTACTAAATATAACTATAGGGAATGTGAGACGGTATAAAAAGTTAGATTTCGTATTTTTTTATAAAATTGATTTTTTACTTTAACCCCTTCGCGACGGGAGCCTTTTACGAAATGTTTATTACTTTGCTACCGGTTTTAAAAAACAGAAGTTTGTGCCTATTCAAATCGGGAAAATGCTCGGATTAAATAAGGCAAATTTTACAGTATAATTTTACTGGTGAGGATAAACGAGTATCCTTAGGCCGATTTCCGGCACGTATACGTGTCGCTCGTCCCCAAGGGGTTAAATAATGCCACAACATCAATATATACCTCATTTGAAACGTTTTTGTAACTGGAACTATATGTCTACGACCAACGGTTGAGAAATGAAAGGTCGGTGATAGATAGCATATTGCACCCTGTATATTTTGGTTTTAATTTATAAGTAGATGTGTTATGAATATATTTTGTTAAAAAAGTCTTTTCTATATGTATAATGTAGAGTTTTATCACGAGGGGAGCACTTCATGATTTTAATTCACCCATAACTGAGATGAATTTTTAAATATAAAATTTAAGTATTAATTTTGTATATACAACGTTTACTATTTAAGGTCCCTTCAATTGTCTGTCCTTTATCCGAACTTTTGCTTATCCGAACTAGGGTCGGTCCAGACTTCTTCGAAAAATGGGTCCTCTACTGTATGTGAAATAAAGCCTTTTTCTTATTTAAAAATAAATTTGTTAGTAAACTCCGGTGCCATTCATTTATTTAAATACTTTAGAATTGAAAGGGCTTTGTCCCTAAAGGGTTAAAATGTATCACTCATTCTCTCTGTTCAGCTGCGAATATGCATGCAAAATTTGCTGGCTTTAAATATTTATATTGTGTAAATGGGGACATTGTTTTAAAAAGGGCTTGATTTGGGGGGAAAATTTGTGTTTAAATTAGGTAAATTTTTACTGTGGTAAATTGAATATTTAAAATTTGATTTTTTGAGTAGAAACTTAGTTGGGGACTTTATAAGGGAAAAAAACACATCTGACGAATTTTTCAGAAATCTGGGGGTATTTCACTTTCGACTATCTGACAATAATGAGAATAAAGTACAAAATTTAATTTTTTTTTTAATATCGGGGCCAATAGAATATGAAAATAGTCGTTAGTGGCAGCTTTGTTCCTTAAGGAGTCTCAAGACTCTTAAATATGGAAAAAATGAAGAAAAAAAATTGACCATTTTCAACATTTAATATCTTAAAATGTTTTTCATTTTAAGACACGTTTCTAATTGCGATGAACGATCAAAGTATATTCTTCATTTCATGTATTTAAAAAGTTGCAGGATGCAGAATTAAAATTTATTGGAGGCATTTGACAAGCAGAAAATCGGCATAATGAACGCGCAGGATTACAAAATACATTTTGGAACTAGAATGAAAATGTTGGTAAATTCTTATGCTTCAGACTGTAATAATTACTCTAAATCTAAATAAATTTAATTTAAAGCATATTTATATTTTTAATACAAAGTTGTATTTAGCTAATGCAAAATTTAGAAATTTTCAACAGTATAATCACCTAAAAATTAATTTTTTGTACAAAAAAAAAAAGGAAATTTATGTTCAGTTTATACAGACTAAAATGAAACACATGGTTTGAAAATTATATAAGTTTTGTCAAAACACATGTTTTGAAAATATTTTGAAGTTTTTGAGATATCATGCGTGTTATGCCCCAAAACGTCATTTGGAGAAAAATGACTTCAAAGTTTCGGAAACGCCGCTTCAGCTATTGAGCGGGTATAATTCTAAATAGCCATAACTTCTTTTCTAATGGGAATTTCAAGGAAACAATTATACAAAAATTTTGAGAAAACATAAGAGTTTAACATCTAAAAAAAAATAATAAAATTTCAAAAATTTTGAAGATTTTAAGAGTCTTGAGACTTCTTAAGACGTATGTTCTTTTTTTTTTTATAATGAACTACTTTAAGTACATATTCTACTTCTTAGGGTCAAAATTTATGTATTTTTTATTAAAGCGCCGAAGATATAATCTGTTGCAGGGTACAATAGGTGTAAACTTTTGAATCATCCGGTGTTTGAGACTTAAAAAAAAATCTTAAGGAGGCGTAGGACCTTTGAGTTTGTCGTCGAAACAATCAAAATCATTGCCTTTTGCAAAGTACCAAAACACAAACAATATGCAATTAACATCTTTTTTTTCTTTCTGCCTAAAGACTATAACCTTAACTACATTATCCAGAAAAATAAATTTTGTATGTACAAAATGAATATTTAAATTTTAATTTTAAATATTCATCTGACTAATATGAGATTAAGTGCTGCGCGAATGATAAAACTCTAAATGATGCATATAAAACATAATTTTTGAACAAAATGGAACTATAACGCACCTACTTCTAACTTAAATTTAAAATATACACAAAAAGTTTTGTTTAAAATTTAATTTTAGCACCAAAAAAAATCAAAAATTTCAAAACATTTTCCAAGTTTTTCAAGTGCAAAAAATAAATAAGCAAGATATGTGAATTTTTTTGGTTTTAGACTATAAAGAAACACATATTTGGTTAATTTGTTTTAAGCTGTAGCTTATATAGTTTAGAAGTAACAGTGCGCGCAACCTCCACATTTACTAATCTGAGGAAACTCTTTTTAAAGTTTCAGTATCTACGGACATTCATTGATATTCACCGTCTATAAATGATTACAACTCAAGAAATAATGCAGATTTTTGAATGGGATTTTTTGCATTTTGTAGGAAAATTGTAAAACATTCAGAATAAAACAAAAACCGAAAACTGAATTTTTGAAAGTCCCGAAAATACCTCGGGAACGAGAATTAAGGGGATAAAGGTCCCATGCCCCGTTAACCCTTTCCGGCACAATGTGCCCGGGTCGGGATACCTAATTTTAATTCCAAACATACGAATGGCACCAAGAATATTTTAGTAAAATTTTGCTTTTACAGTGAATAGTTAACATGGCATGCTTTAATTTCTAAAAAAGCCGTTTTAAAATTTCGGTGTCAGTCAATCATTTCATTATTTTACAACAAAAATTGCCCGTGCCGGAAAGGGTTAAAATGGAATCTCGAATAGGATCAATAATCCTTTTATCTTTTTTCGATTTTTTTTTAAATTTTAGTTATATATCTTAAGCATGGAACTATTAATAAAGAGGAAATGGTTTATCCTTAAAATAGTGAAGCTTCAACTGTAAACGTTTTCGCAGAGGTTCATTGCCGCCGGTGGAAATTTCCACCAGTTTAGTTTATAGACATTTTCTCCTTACTTAAACGCATTACTAATTTAAAATTTTAGTCGCAAATAATGGCAGAAACATATTTTCCTTTTTCCAGGTGGACGGCACTTTGGCGACAGTTATTTCCTATGTTTTCGCCATATTGTGACAACCAGTGAAACAAACTGACTGTCATACCAATAAAAGAAAACAGAAAATGTTACCATATTTGTGAGTAAATATTTCCATGAATATGAATCATAAATAAGGCGAAATTTTCTATTCAATTTTACTAGTGGCAAGTTTGTTTTGGCGGTAATCAGAAACTATGGATCCGATTTTTTAAAAAAAGGAGCCGCAATTGTGTGACATGCTCCTCAGTTACTTCACTCGCAACTTAGTAGACTGTACACTATATGTCTCCTGCTCTTTATCCATAACTCCATTACCTTATAACTGGCTTGATATCACTTGGAAGAACGAAAAATCACATTGCTTCTTTCTTTTTCTATATTTCTTGCACATTTTTTTGTAGTTCTGTAGTTATAAAAATCTATTCATTCTACAGAGTTCTTCTTTTTGTGCATCTATTTTCTATTTTCTATCCTTTTTCCAATCTCTTCATTCATCTGAACGTAAAATTATATAAAAAAGAATTCTTTTTACATTTTTGAAATCCATTGTTGAAATTACATACGCTCCGAAGAAAAGATGAATTTCAATACTTCTAGTGTTCTTTCGATTAAAGTTCTTTAAAATCAATTTTTTGATCCACTGGTAACAATGATTTCTTCAGATTTTTGGATAGAAATTCAAGGATATGAATATTGTTTTTTCATATAAATTTCTCACATCATTAGTATTTGTCATGCATACAATGCTTTTTTTCTTTTTAACTTTAGTTCCTTTTTTTTATCTTTCGAAGCTTAAAGTTTTCAACATGTTATTAACTTTGAATACCAAAATTTTGAATATATATAAGTAAAAATAAAAGAGAAAAGTGTCCAGTTAAACTGATGGCGTTGAGATCACAGACTATTCACACTAATTGTATATTACACTTATTATATATACACTTATTTCAAAGAATAATGCCCTCGAAAAACAAATTAAAGGGGGAGGGGATTTGCCCCTTCGTTTCCCCTCTTTATACTTAACCAATGAGCCTCCAAATGTCACCAGGGTTGCGCCTTATCGAAATAAACTGGTATACAAAATTTGAAGCGAATGGGATAGAAAAACCCATTTATCTAAATTATGACGGTTTAGCACCCCCCCCCCCCCGTTCACCCCTTTATACATAAACAAGGAACCTTCAAATATAATCAGGGAAGCGCCTTATCAGAATTAACCGGTATAACAAATTTGAAAAAAATCTGATTATTGTGCGTGACTTATTTTTCTAAGTTAAGGGGGATTAGCCCCCGTTCTTACCTTTATACTTAACCCCTTGAGGGGCGGTTGGATATATGTTAGCCCACCTACGATTAATGAAGTTTTGCACCAGAAAAATTTTATGAAATTTTACTTTTCAAACTTTGGTGGAAAAATAAGTCGTAAAATTGTTCTTTCTTATTTTGAAATATTTTTTTTCTAAATTTCCGGTGAGAATTCAGAATTACATAAACGCAATTGCCTGCCCCTCAAGGGGTTAACCAATGAATCCCCAAAACTAATCAGGGAAGCGCCTTATCAGAATGAACCTAGAAATTTTTTTAAGCAATTCGGATATTTCTATCAATAGTTATTGTGTTACCTACATACGTACGTGCATACATACATACAGAACGTTCGGGCACGTTAGCTCTCAGGTTTTTATAGTCTGTCAGCTAAAAATATCTATTTATAAAAAATTTTATAATGTAAGGACATAATTTAGCAATAAAGTGTTTTCTTAAATACAAAACTAAAATAGTGGCAGGGCGATTCACGAAGGTTCAGGGCCTACAGTACCCAACTCTGTTTACTTGACCCTGGGCCCCGAGGTGTTTCGTAAATAGATTAGGGGCCATCTGCAAATGATGTCACGCTTGGAGGGAGGGGCAGTCATGAAATTGTGACAGTTTGTGACAAAGGGGTTGGAGGGAGTAAGAAGAAGTGTGACATCGCACATTTTGATTAAAATAAAAGCATAAAAATCAACAGATTAAATTTTAAACTTATTTTGAAATTAAAGTATTTTGTGTTCATACAGTAAAGTTAACATTTAAAGCCAAATATATTAAATTCCATTTCAAATTCCAAAATACTATTTTTAATTGTTCTTTCATATTAATATTTTATTACTATTGTATATTAATTATGTTTTTTGATGTAAATCTATATCTTATTTCATACAAAATACGTACACGAATCATTTTTATTATCATGCTCACAAATGTCATTAAAACACATAGTTAAAAGTTTCAAAATAAAATTTGAAGTAGGATCAATAACATAGTACTTTGTTTTTGAACTGCAAGTATACGTTTATGCAGGGGTGTCAAACTGTGGCCCGCCGGATACCACCAAAATTTTACAGTTATCTTTTCCTTATCTAATCGTCGAATTGCTGCGATTCAACTTGGCGACTATTTCTTTAAAATTTTAGTGGTATCCAGCGGGCCACAGTTTGATACTTCTGCGTTAATGCAATACAGCATGACATGTGACGGGGGTACGGTGAAGTGTGACACTTTGTGACAAAGGGGGAGAGGGGCATCAGAAATATTTAAAATAAGTGTTACATCATATATGGATGACATCTTAGTTATTTTTAACACTTTGTAACATAGTTGAGAAGTGTTTATGACTTCGATTTTTCTGTCTGTCTGCCGTCTATTTCTCCGTGCTCTTACTCAAGTAAATATACACGGAATGACATGTAATTGATATATGTTATTGAGGCATGTCATGACATGTTTGGTACTGAAAAATGAAGTATGTAGCATTCACGGTTCTATACAGGGACACACAAAATAATTTAATTATATTACGGCCTATGGGGAAATATCGTTGCGGTGTCCCATTCCGGCGTTCAGTAATTCTGTTTATGAACTAATGAAATGGACTGACACCAGAATTTATAAACGAATTTATTAGAAAATATAAACTTGCCTTTTTTCAAGTAAGTTATAAAAGGAAAACTTTAATAAAATATTCTGGGTGCAAGTAAAATAAAAATTAGGTGTCCTTTTAATGGGCACCGCCCGCGAAAGGGTTAATGACTACTTTAAATATAGTGAAATGTATATCACTGAAATGTACTACAAAGCGCTTATTGTAGAATCTGGTGTGCATAAATCTTACCGTTAATTTACAGGGACACACAAAAATATATGGCTACAATAATACCTATAATGAATAATCGCTTTGAGTACGTTTTCAGTTGTAGTACGCGTTTTAAAAGTGAACTATTTTTTTCATATTACTTGGTGTATATAAATTATTTAGACCATACACAGGACTATACAAAATATTTCAGGTACACCTCAATTTATTGACAGAAATTGTTAAATAGCAATTCTCAGCTGTGCTAAGTGCTATGCGTTTAATTAAACTTACTTTTAGCATACGATGTAATATACAGTACAAATATATGGATCATATACGGTTATGCACAAAAAAATTCTTTCCGACTATTCTGAATATTGATGGTAACTGCAGTAATTGGTTTTACAACTAAATTGTGCGCTCATTTTCTAAATTCTTTATTTAGTTTTTTTTTCATCCTAATAAAACTTTATTAACCTTTCCTATTCTATTTAGTGCATCCAATAAACCGGTTTTACTCCCGTTCTCGAATGCTGGCGCGTGGGGATATGATTCAACTTTTGTCGAAATATCTGTGCTGTTTAGAGTAATTGATTCGCACGTGCTTTATATCCTGTTCGTAGTGTTTACATGTCGAAACGCAAATGAGTTGTTCTTAGTATAAATCAAAAGCTGGAAATAGTTAACATAGCAGAGAACGTACATACAGTAAAATATTAATGCATGAAAACGATATTGGTGATCAAACAGTGAGAAACATTATAAATAAGAAAGAAGAAATAATCTAAATTGCTGAACTTGATATAGTCTAGAAGGAATGCATAACAGAAAAACATTGAAAATCTCAACGTATAAAGATTTAGATAAAGTAATGGTTTTATGGTTTAAACATAGGCGTAACTAGAGAATTTTTCTAGGGGGGGGGGGGGGAGCACGGTCCCATCTATTTGATAACTTCCAAACAATAATAGTAAATATTCTTGTTAAAGCTAATAATACTCAACAGAAAGCTCATCTATTTATACATTCCTGAAAACGTATAGACGATCAACGAAATTAGTCTGACGAAACTTTCTTCTATCTCATACATACATACATATATATATGTATATATATTTTTATTTATTTATTTAAAATTACACACCAAGATTTTTGTCTATTTTATGTTTTAAACGGGGGAAGTAGAAAAAAAATATAATGAAGTTTAATCGATGGTTAGAATGTCCAAAAACCGCGAACCTTTTCGGCTTATTACAAATATGCAAATTAAACTAGTAGATAGAGCAATTAGGTGATTCAATGTGTTTTTTTTTAACAGCTACCTTGCTCGCCCCGGAAATTGAACAAAATTCGTTATCACAACGCTACCTTCAAACCGAATTTTTACCAAAGTTGTGTCCAATATTATTGCATTACGTTTCAATATAAAATAACTATTGCATTACATCTGAATAATAAATTTTGTCGAAAAATAGTCATAAATTCCTTTATTAAACGGCAAAAAATCGAGAAATACGAATATCCCTATTTTCAACTGGAACATAACGTCTATAGTCAAAACCGTAAAATATGAAGTTTGTTTCAGTTTTATCCAAAACTTCATGCACTTTCCGATGCTACAAAAGAAAAATCACTATCACAGCGCACCCTTCCAAGGGAATCTCCCCAATTTCAATTGACACTTTAAATATTCTAGGGGATCCAACCCGGTCCTCCAGGGGTACAGAATATAAGGGAAAACAATTTTATATTTATTTTGTTAGTTAGCCTACTAACAATAACCTAAGCCTTTTATTTGAAAAGCATCAATTTTGCATTCAAATAAAGTTTAGAAATTTATTAAAACCGATACGTTCATATGAGTTAAGAGCCGAAGATTTCGTGATTTACACAGTCCTGTTTTAATCCTGATCATTTCAGTTCTTTAAGAGTGTAGTTCGATTACATGTTTGTTAAATTTATGTTTATATTATTTTATTTTATCGATCAAGTTTTAAATCCGTTATGTATATCGGCAGGGAAAAAATGCTGAACTGCTATCTTAACTTAAGTGCAAACGCATTTATTTTTAATAATCGTCTGCAGCCGATAGAGATATCTTTAAACAAAATTCATGCTTGACAATTATTGTTAAAACCATATAACTTAAGTCAATTGCTATACAGTTTTCGAATAAATTACAATACAGTTTTAAAATAAATTACATTTCTAAGTACATTTTTTCTCCCATTCAATGGCGTAAAAATTTAAAATATGCAGTGTTTGGAAGTTAAAAAAATTACAGTAAAATCGAAATTTAATTGTCTGCTGTAGCCACTTTCAAAATAACATCACCGTTACGCTCAGACACGTTTGTCCTTTATAATACAGATAGGTAAGTGAATGTCAATATATATGATGCAAAAAGTCCGAAGGTGGTTGTCAGGTTTCTGACGCTAATGAGCATGTAACTAATTAAGACTATTATTATGTAATGTTTTCTTTTTACTTATCTAGTGTATTACCAGTGGCCGAGAGGTTCTGCTCTCGAAGCTGGTAGACGAGATGTGCTGGGTTCGGCCCAATCGCACCCGTCGGCTCAATCGTTCGGAGTTTTGGTGTTTTTCGTCGAATCATGGATTTCCATGCGTAAATACGGATGAGGTTCCCTTGGAAAGACCCCCATGGAGAGCACTACCCTCGGACCTATATCCCTGGTGTAGATAATCGGCCGTCATAAATAACATCGAACAAATAACTATTGTATTACCTATGTATCACTTTCTGCGTAAGAGGTGTTTAAAGCCTGTTATTTTTCCTTATATTGAAGTTGATGCGAGATATTTTAATTAAATGGTATTTATTGTATGAACAAGCTTCATTGTATCAATGCATTCCAGCTTCCCTTGCTATTCAAGAACGTATACCACAGATCAGGCAAACAAAGGAATTCCCTATGTCGTATGTAGTGAATCCCCTCTGAGGGAGAAGTTTTAGATAAGAGAAGGGTCCCTGTTCACAGGAGATAATCCCGTATGCTGGGTTTAGATGCAGTCGTTGAGAAAGACACTGGGAGTGTTGGCGTAGACCTGGTGAAGAGAGGTCTTAGTGTTTTGATTGAATGTTCCGGAGTGGAGTTAGGCGAGTTGCGGAAAAATCTTATGTCCTGTGTGGCGTAGTGTACGCAACGGGAGATCCAAGGTAATAGTCCAATAAACCTGATGAGTTAGCGTAAGCTGAGACGGAAATATGGTATTTTAATAAGTTGACCTAGTGCGCAGAAAGTACTAGATATATAATTGAGTATCTGGCCGGATCGTCTATACCCAAGCCGTTAAATGTAAATAATGTTGTGTTTTGTAAATAAATTCCTCTTTAATAGAGTAATTCCGGGATTTATGCCGCACATTTTTTTGAATTTGTGTATTAAGTCCCATGGTGGACATAAAAAAAAATCATGCTGGGCTATTTAATGTTAAATATATAATCGTGTATTGCGACAAAAACATTCAAAACAAAAAATTTATATTTTTTATTTCCAATCACAATATTTCTTATAAAATATCTTTATTTTCAATTTTTGTTACCATTTTTTTTTTCAAAAAAGTTTATGCCCTCATTTGCCCACAGGATGCAATTTTAAAGGTACAGACAAACCAAAAAATATAATCTTAAAACTGAACCCTTCTTCTAATAGACGATGTAAACGGTTTTAAAAAAATATTAATTTTAACCCTTTCAAAAACGCCGGCAAACTCGGCTCACTTCACGCCTCACGGAGACGACATTTTTTCTACGCGAAAAGTAACTGAAAATCCTTATTTTAACACAATCTTTTTAGAGCATCTCAAGAGACCAGATTTACATCACCTATAAAAATTTTGAAATGTTCACACTGGTAAAAATACTTTTACAAAAAAGTAATGTGTGAAAATTTTGACGAAATTCGTAAAAAATCGAATGTTTCGTCGCGGCTTTACCTCACCAGGGAGCAATTTTAGAAATTTCGAAAAACCAAAATGATGTTCTTAAAGCTAAAACATTCTTCTAATCGATGGCGTAATCGGTTTTAAAATATATGATTTTTAACCCTTTCAAATACACCGGCGAACGCAGCCTCTTCGCGTCGAACAGAGACGATATTTTCTACGCTAAAAGTAACTAAACTCCCTTGTTTTAACACAATATTTTTAGAGCATCTCAATATATCATATTTGCATCACCTACAAAAATTTTGAAACGTTCTGACGGGTAGAATTTTTTTTTTTTTTTTTTTCAAAATAAAATGTGTGAAATTTCGATAAAATCAGTAAAAACCTGAGTGTTTCGTCGCGGTTTCTCTCTTTTGCGGTATGCATAGATTCCGAAAATCAAATTACGCAGATAATAAAATATCAAATAGCATATACTTTCAATTCAATATTTTTTCATTTAAAAATATAAATTCAGATAAAATGGGGTCTTAAAACATAAAATCATACAAATTCGAGATTAATTAAATTGTTATTCATCACGGTCCCGGGCAACGACGGACGGGCCAACTCGTTAAAAATAAATGTAACATTTGGAACAGAAAAAATTTCATCTGTAAAATTCTTAAACTACATCACCAAATGACTCCCTGATTGATATTACCCGTAGATAAAATTTTCAAAGAAATCGAAATATGATATCAAAATTAAGTGTTCGCATTGAAAACAAAATTGGTACAATTTCAGTGTGAAGATGACTGAGCTTATTTTTAAACATAAATTAATAAAAGCCATAACACATAATCGAATGGCTATTATCATTTTTCTCTCTAAGAGGACTCCCCACTCACTTGAAAATAAAGGTACTTTCACATTCGGAACCGGTTTCGAAACTGCAAGTACCTTTTTTAAAAACATTGCAACCAAAATCAAAAAAGTAAAAAACAGTCGTATTAAATATTGAGCTCAGCTATTCTATGCAACAAAGAAAAAAAATTATTTAAAAATATTCAAATTTAAACGAGGAATTCGAAAACAATCTGCCCATTGGTTTAACATTACGGAGCGGGTGTTTTCAAGTGGGTGAAGAAACACCTTAACAATTTAACAATAAAAATGTATGGAAGATTCTTTCTGTTTGTCTCTCTCCCTTATCCCCTTTCGGCCAATTGCACAGTTCAGTCACACGGACAATTTTACTTAGATTTACAACTAGTCTTTTTAAGTATCTGAATTATGATACGTATAATGTTAATACATCATCATAATGTTTTAATATACACATAGTAAAGTATAACTATCATAACGGACACTCTCGAATGGCGGACCACTCCATTTAGTGGACACATTTTCAATGCCCTAATAACAATTAATGATCGTAAGTTCTTACCTCTGAATAGCGGATGAATATCACGTATCTACTATTCAGAAGGTTTACTGTAACTTCTTAAATAAATTGAATATAGAAATTTAAATCCACTTGTCTCTATTTCATCTAGTTCATGGGGAAAGATTTACTAGTTTAGTACGTAGTTAACTATAAACATTCATACAAGGTCTTTTTTTTATCTTTTAAGCGTAGATTCATATTTTCATTCTCAGTCATTCACTCTTGAGTGAGAAGAGTTAACTCTTGAAAAAATAAAAAAAATAATTTCGATTTTAAAAGTATAAAAATATAATTATTTTGCCTTTCGTAGATGTAACTAAACACTAAATTAATTTAAAGTTGCTACAAAATTTATACGAATTAATTTATTTATTCACTTTAAAGCCGTACCAGGGCTGCCACAAGCGACTATGTTTTAATTCTAACTGGCAGCACTTCCTCAAAACAGAAATCCTTAACAAACACTTTGATAACATTTGCAAGAGAAATATACTTCAAAATTTATGTTGGAAAAAAAACTGGTGCAAGCAGAATACAAAAATAGTCGCTTGTGGTAACCCTGATATACATACTATATAGGATATATATAATTTATATATATATATATATATATACACTTGTGTGGCGAAGGGTGTGATTTCAGAACTACCCCCCCCCCATACACACACACACAAACTCACCAACAGTATTTAAAGGCTAAGAAGATGCATAAAAATATTAAGATATCATGTAAAATATTAATGCATGCAAAAAGCAAGGAAAACTAAAATATAAACATAAAATATTTCTCACTCAACTGTTTCAAGGCTATATGCAAGGAGCCCCTATTTGCAAATAAAATTAACAAACGAAAAAGTTAGGAGCAATAGCAGCAAAGTAATACGAGTGTTACTGCTACTACGCTTTCTCCCTCTCTTTTTTCTTCTAGAGATTGAAGGGGAGGTATTTTTATAAAAACTTTAAGTATCATAAATGCTAAATTTATTATGATTATTTATGCTTTACATTATGTCGACTTTTATGTATCACATATTATCAAAGCACTGCAGTATGAGCATGTAACATAACAAAACTGTTCATTTTATGAGTTACAATGGTTCATAATTTACCTCCGACTTAGATTTTGGCTGTGCCCTGTACTGTAGTTGAAAAAAATATTTATGGGAACTCACCTTTTGACAGAGTAGATATTCATGCTACCGGACTTTTGCTAAGCCAACAGCCAATTTAAAACATTTTGCGAAAACCGATTTTTTTTTTAATTAGCAGTTATAATCATTATATTCTAGTAAATAAATAAATAAATACATAAATATGTATATATATATAAACAGTTTTGTGCTTGTACGCGATTCTTTTTTACAGTAAAAAACAAAATATTTCTGGGAACGGCGTTCCCATGCGCCACTTCTCATGCGGCGTTCCCATGCCCATGCGCCACTGTAAATATACAGTCCAACCTCTGAATAGAAAACACCTTGAGACCATGGAATTCGAATGCTATACGGGGGTCCTCAATTCAGAGGTAAAGTGAAATCCAGGACAACTCGACCGGAATATGCAGAATTTGGAAATATACGAAAGTAAAGGAATATGTATTTCATATTAGAAATGATCTAAAATCAATATAATTATAAAATATTTCTAAACGGTATATACAGAACAATCACGAGGCATCTCTTAACCGTTCAGAAATTGCACTATAATATGTGTGTATGTAACTAAAGCTGAAGATATAGATATATTGGTAAGCAGATATATTGGAATTATGCAAACGATAACCACTTCTTGCCCTCGAAGACTTACCTAGGTATGGAAAATTAGATGTTTATGAAGATTATGTAAAACTAAAAGTAACAATAATAAATTTCCCTCTTGTAAAAAAAACCCCTGAAAACAGAATTAATGAAAACAAGCATACCCTACAATATTATCGGCTCTTTCATACATAACATAGGTGATGGTAGCCCTCAGTTACACGTAATTCACAGAGAATGTTAACCGACACAAAACGGTGTAGTTTGATTATTATCTTTGAGACGAGTGAGGACGTGTTTTTATATGTAGCTTCCTAGAACTTAGTGTGGAAGTTCTACCATAGATCATATAAAGGGGCTCTACATCGTTTTTCAGATTAAAAACGGAAATTTTTCTGTAATTTATGGGGGAAAATTTCCGTAAAAAAACGGACATAGTACTGGCGTCTAGATTGCCAATAGAATCTCCGTTTTTTTTTTTTTTTTTTTTTTTTTTTTTTTTTACAGAGTAGACTTTTTTTGGTTGTACCATCCAGGACATTTCATACAAACGAAGGGCAGTTGCCTTATCGCAGAACGTACAATAAAGCATCCCTCTTCTCGCTTCAGGCATGATGTCTGTCGTTGTTTATCACGAGACTTTGACTCCCCTCCTCTCCTAAATAGTGGCATAGAAAACTAAAAGTTGCGTTTGAATCGGTCCTGTTATTATTATTTATCATTTACGGCACTACTACTGCTCTTTTAAATAATCTTTCAAAAAATAGTCGTCTTTTCAATATAAAATATTTCTAGGCGATCCAGCCAGAATTCTGGGGGGGGGTCCTCCTGGACCCCCTCCCCCTTCCTACGCCGATGGCGTTTAACCACCAGAGAACTGCCTGAATTCATCTATCAGATTCTGTTTGTACGGCTAAAGCTAAACATTTTTTTGGAAAACCTTTACATAACCGGTTATTCCAATGCTTCGAGTGGGTGGTTAAAGAGATTCAAACAAAGATTTGGCTTCCACAAATAACTGTCCAAGGCGAAGAACTCAGTAACAAATCAACAGCTGAAAATTTTGTTTTAAAATTCCGAAATTTCGACGCGAAGAAAATTTGAGTAAATAATAAATATACGATGAGGGCATAGCTGCCAACACTTCCGCTTTTTCAGACCACAAAAATTTAATAGAAAATTTCGCCTTATTTAATCGGCAGATTACGGCAATTTAGAAAGGTAAAATTTACTATAAAATTTTTGTGGTCTGAAAAAGCGTAAGATGTTGGCAGCTATGGATGAGGGAGAAACGGATTTATATAAGGGTAGTTACATGCGTACATGTAGTGTAATTCGAATAGGTACACTATGACGCAAAAGTTTAGACAATGACGTCATTCAGCTTTAAAATGTAGAATTATGACGTCAGAATTACAAAAACCTGTAAATATATTCAAAAACTGATTTAAAATGCTATGTACAAAAGACAGTCGTTTTATTTGCTATAATACTAATTTTTTTCATAAAAATTCAAATGTGCTTGTCGCAAAAGTTTAGACACTATTCTAAATTTCTTTGAATATTCGCTGGCATATGCAAATTTAGAATCGATGATGTCACAAATTTGGAGTACTTAAGTTCTGCAAACGATTGCGCTTCATAGTCGACATGCCGAGAGCTAAAGAAATTCAAGTGAATGAGGTTTCAAGGATTTGGCAGTTGAAAGGTGAAGGGAAGAGCGTTTCTGAAATTTCTGCTATTATTAATAGGTCAAAAAAATCTATTTATCGAGTTTTATCGAGTGGTTCCGAATATAAAGCAAAATGTCGGTCTGGGAGGCCACGTGTGACAAATGTACGAGAGGATCGCCTGATACAAAGACTAGCGAGTACTCAACAAATGAGCGTACGTGGAGTTCAAAGCTCATCGGGACTCTCTGTATCAAAGGATACGATTCGTAGACGAATTTTGGAAAAAGGAACAATCGTTTATAGCAAAATGCAGAAGAAACCAGCTCTGAAACCACATCATAAGTTACAAAGACTTATGTGGGCTCGAAAGCATATGTCATATGGAGAGAAATGGCAGTCAGTCATATTTAGCGATGAAAAAAAGTGGAATCTGGATGGTCCAGATGGTTGTTTATCGTATTGGCATGACTTGCGGAAGGAACCTCGACGTTTTTTTAGTCGCAGATAAGGAGGGGGCTCGGTGATGGTTTGGGCAGCCTTTTGCTATAATGGACAAGTATCTCTGACCTTCACCAGTGGTTGTCAAACTTCACAGCATTATACACAGACATTAGAAGAAAACCTACTGCCATTTGCTGAGCTTCTAGGGGGTCCTCAGTGGGAATTTCAGCAAGACAATGCTTCAATTCACACTGCAAAACATTCAAAATCTTGGTTTAATTCCCATAATATAAGAGTTCTCGACTGGCCAGCATGTAGCCCAGATCTTAACCGTATAGAAAACCTTTGGAGCATCATGTGTCGCAAAGTTTATAGCAACGCTAGACAATACTCTTCTGAAAAGGAACTTAAGATATCTATTGAGAATGCATGGTACGATATCGATCCACAAACTATGCAAGATTTAGTTTCTTCCATGCAATCTCGTGTATATGACGTAATACATAAGCATGGATGCGCAACCAGGTTTTAAAAATTGTTTATTTCGATTTTATTTAATTTGTGTCTAAACTTTTGAGACAGCAGTTTATTTTTGTTACCATTTAATTTATTGCAATATGCACAATTCCACTTTTCTTTGTTATAAATATTGTTTATATGTACAGCACATTAATTTCAAGCAGTGTTTTGAAAATTGAATAAATATTTTTCAAAGTATGTAAGAATTTCTTCATTGTCTAAACTTTTGCGTCATAGTGTACAAATTACTACGAATTTTAACTAACAGTATTTTAGAATAAAAAATGTGACTTCTTGTATCGGCGATATCTCATTTATTGAACAAGGTGCAGAAAACTTTTCGAAAATAACGGTGGACAAAATCAGGGCAGTTATCATTTATGTGACCAGTGTTGCCGCACCTAAATGATTTTTTATTTAGGCATTGCGAATTATCACCAGTAAGTTTTGCTAGTTATTTTTGCTTTATAAGGTGACAAGTAATCCATAAATGAAATTTTAAGAAAGTGCAGTTTAAATTTTTCTGGCGTGAATTCAATATATCTAAATTAAAAATTCGCCACATGCGGCAAAACTGTATGTGGCTTACACTACAAAAACCCATGGAACTAGTCATTTGAAGTGTTTACAGCTAAGAACACCAGCGTATGAAACCGAAAAAGTGCATCGGGACATAAGAGTAGAAACAACGCAAAAAACAGTACGTTAACCCCTTCGGGACAAGCGTTTTTCACAGAATTTTTAATCTTTAATCACAGGTTTTTAAAACAGAAATTTTTGCCTAATTGAATCGGGAAAATGCTCCCATTAAATAAGGCAAAAATTATAATAAAAATATACTGGTGAGAGTAATCCCGGATTCTGAGCACCCTACGCGGCACGAATACCGGTCGCTCGTCCCCAAGGGGTTAACCCTTAATTGCATAGTGATGTAAATTTCCATCACCTTTTTATTTAATTTTTAATACATAAATTAAGTTCATACAACCACTATATTTATATAGAAATATTAATCCTCTAAAAAATACAAAAATATGCTACTAAATAGAGTTAAAAATATCTTAAGATTTCTGGTGTCTGACCCTTAATATAAAAATAAAAAAACACAATATCTAAAAGAATAATTCATACCTTTAAGGGTTAATGCTTCCGGCTCACAGTTTTCTTTTTTTTTTTTTTTTTATGTACGTGTGTGTTATTGGCGCTGCAAGACAGCTGAGAGTATTTTCAAAAATGAAGAAAGATAAGTTTACTTGAACTTTACTATAGCAACAAAAAAAGCCTAGATGACAACAAAAATCTTTTTGTTTAATCGAGAGTCTATAAGTAAATGAGTACCTATCATAAGCATGCGAAAGAATTTAAGAATATATGACATCGGAAGCTGCTTACATAAAGATGCACTTTCTATCTAAGATTCCACCTTTTTACAATGTGAAATGGGAAATTTCAATTTCCCACGATTTGATTTGAAATGGAGGAATTTTATGTGTACTGTCGTGGGGAAAAAAAGTAAACACCCCCACTAACTCTGCAACTAATTACAATAGAAAAATATTACAGGTACCAAACCATTATAAATAAAGTCTACTTTTAAATGATGTGCATAACATTTGATTAGGGGGCCATCTACATATTACAACTAGACCAAACTTTGTTTTTTTCCAAAGACAACATCTGATTTTGACAATATAAGTTAAATTTTCCGATCAAACTATGCCTAGAAATGAAATTTCAAGTCATTTGTATGATAAGTTTTTGAATTATAAACATTCAAAATTTAGAGCTTCTAATATTAGTATATTTTCAAATTTTTATTAATATCTGCTGATATTATAATTCTAATGTGATAATTTTTATTTAATTATAATACTAAAAAACCCGAACATAAATATTGAATTTGTAATTTTTCAAATTGTATAATATGAAGGATGAATTATGATATTAATATTCGAAAAAATAATGAATTGCAACCTAAAAAAAATTTTGATATATTTACATTTATTATGTCCTGCTTTACACAAATTCTCAATTTCAAATTTTTCTTCCAAGTAGTTTTCGAATTATAAGATAAAAAAGACGGTTTAAGTGGTCGTCTATGATGTACGTAAAAGCGTAATTTGAAAAAAAAATATATATATTTTACTCATTTTAATAAAGCCCTTGGGCTGACAATAGTCGAAACATAATAAGCGAGTGAGATGTTTATATTGGAGAGAAATAATACATTAAAAGAAGTGACATAGTCATTCTATAGCATTTCAGCAAACGACTACCAAACTTCAAGTTAGATACAGCCCCTAAAATGGACTCAAATATTTTGTGTGAAACTACTCACACGAATTTCAGGATAATTTGTATTTAAGCTAATTGAATGATATAGAATAATTTTTTAACATCAAACTCGGGTATTGCTATTGGAAAAACAAAGTTTGTTTTCGTTTCCATATGTAGATGGCCCTTTAAGCAAATTGTATGTACAGTCGTGGAAAAAAAAGGACACACCCCCTACTAACTTCTCAACAAATTATCGTAGAAGAAAGTTACTGGTACCGAACGATTTGAAATAAAGCCTACTTTTAATTGGTGTATATAAAATTTGTTTAAGGGGCCATCTAAATATTAAAACGAACCATAACTTTGTTTTTTGAATAGCAGTACACAATTTTGACAGCATAAATGAACTCTACACCTTCCAATTAGCCTATAAACAAATTTTTATGCAATTCGTGCCATAAGTTTCCGAGAAATTAATTATTTTAAAACGAGCGTATTTTAAGGGCTGTATCCAAATTGAAGTTCCGAACTCGATTGTTAACCGAGGCACGTTTAAGCGTCAATGAAACCTGTTTGATTACAGCATAGCTGCCAACTTGTACGGATATTTCTTACCACTAAAATTTAATAGAAATTGTTTACTTATTTAAACGTTAAAATTGCTTGAATTTCGGTGATTCAATTAGATAAAATTTTCTATCAAATTTTTGTGGAATGAAAAATCCGTAAAAGTTGGCAGCTATGTTACAGGATAGCAGAATAAATTTCAAAAATTTACTTACTTCTATCATAGACGACCCCTTAAACCATCATTTTGCCGTTTTTTAAGCATAATTTGAAAACTACTTGGAAGAAAAATGTGAAATTTGGGATTTCCATAAAGCAGGACTTAATAAATCTAAATCATCAAAAAAATTGTAGGTTGCAATTCATAATTTTTTCGAATATTAATTTCATAATTCATATCATAAAATTATAAAAATTGAAAATTCAACGTATTTATGTTTGGGTATATTAGTATTATTGCTACACAAAAAATTATCTCATTAGGAGTATAATTTCAGGAGATATAAATAAAAATATGAAAATGTAATTTAACATTAGAAGTACTAAATTTTGAATGTCTATAATTCAAAAACTTGTCATTCGAATGACTTGAAATTTGGTTTCTAGGCATATTTTGAACCAAAGATTTGAAATATCTCGTTAAATTTGTGTACTGCCATTGAAAAAAAAATGAAGCTTGAATTCGTTTTAATATGTATATGGCCCCCTAAGCAAATTTTATACACACTATTTAAAAGTAGACTTTATTTCCAATCGCCCGGTACCAGTAACTTTCGTCTACGATAATTTGTTGAGGAGTTAGTAGGTGTGTTTACTTTTTTTTTTCTTTTCCACGACTGTACGTCACTTAAAAGTAGACATTATTTCTAATCGTTTGGTAACAGTAATTTTCTTTTTCAATAATTTGTTTAACAGTTAGTAGGGGTGTATACTTTTTTCCCAAAATTGTGCATGTTATGTGTATATAACATTTTTCTGTTTATTGACATTATTTATCAAATAATATTTATCACAGCTACCATAGGGCGTAGCCGGATAAGCATTGGAAATATACCTTTCAATCAATTTTCCTGATTTTTTTCCCCAGATGTGGCTACATGACTGACGATATATTTCCCTTATTATTACCCTAAAAATATATTGATATTTAATGAGATAAAAATGTTTTTTCGATTTTTTATAAAACGGGTTTTCTTAAAAACTGCTGCACGGAATTCCATGCCATTAATTGAGAATATATAGATACCAAAGATGCATAACGGGTAATTTTTGTATAATTTTCTAGTTTATAAAAATTGCGTGAAATAGCGAAATAAAAATAAAAATAAATAAAAACCATATCTTATGGTCATCCGAAAATTACTATTTTCGTGTAGAAAATTTTCCATATGTGCACGTATATTCTGTATAAATTCCAAAAGTCTGCGTTCGGTACTACATATAAATATTTACAAAAATGTATAGTAAAATTATTGAAATTCATTTTAAGGCGTTATTTGGGGCTGAGCTACTTAACTTCGACATCCGAAGAATTTTTGGAACAAAGCCAGTAGACAATATGTCTACTGATGTACAGTAATTTCCGGCGTATAATCCGCGGGTCAAACAATTCTGTTTGGAACCAGAAATTTTATTTAGTAATTGAAGTGAAATGTTAACCGCGATCTTTAAAGTTACATTTTATTTTTTAAAAATTCTGGGTCGAAAAATGATTGTTTGATCCGCGAATTATACGCAGGAAATTACGGTATTTTATATTCCATTAAGCATATAAGCCATGTTTTTCAACTTCATGTTCATTTTGATATCGACAGCGTTGAGAATGTTGCTCATGTGTTCATTAAAATGAAAAATACAGCAATTATGTAACTGTTTATTCCAAAAATTCTTCGGGTGTCGAAGTTGAGTAGCTCCGCCCCAAATAACGCCATAAAATGAATTTCAATAATTTTAATATACATTTTTGTAAATATTTATGTGTAGTACCCAACGCAAACTTTCGGCATTTATATAGAATATACCAGTACATATGGGGAATTTTTTGCAAGAAAATGGTAATTTTCGGATAGCCGTAAGATATGATTTTTATTTTTTTAAATTTTTATTTCGCTGTTTCATACAGTTTTTATAACAGAAAATTATACAAAAATTACAAGTTAGGCATCTTTTGTGTCTATATATCCTCAGTTAATCGCATGAAATTCCGTGTAGCAGTTTTTGAGAAAATCCGTTTTTTTTAAATCGAAAATCGAAAAAACATTTTTATCTCATTAAATATCAATATTTATAGGGTTATAATAGGAGAAATATATTCTCAGATATGTTGCCACATCTGGGAAAAAATCAGTCAATTTGATTGAAAGGCATGTTTCCAATGCTTATCCGGCTATGCCCTTTTACTGTTTTTTAAAATCTAAATAAATATCCCCCCCCCCCAAAAAAAAAAACTTTTATTTAATAAATAAACAGGCCATTCTTCACTAACGTCTAAATTTTAAATAAAAAAAATTCAAAATTTTTTTTTTCCTAGACTCGTTTGCGATTTCACTATTTTAGAATGTCCTGCGAGGCTGTACAAGTTTGACCGCATTTTTTAGTGAGAAGTTCAATTTCGTACCAGAAATTCCAAAAAAAGTAATTTTACTTTATGTAATCGCAAAAACTCTGCTATAAATTAAAGAAAAATTACTATTCTGGATTCCTGATATGAATAAAAAAAATGGGGCCAAACTATCAACCGCGCAGTCCTTTATTATTACCAAGCTTGTAAGAGAATCGGTAACACGATCAAAAACTCGGTTCAATAAGTATTTATAATAATGCCCATTATAACTGATTGTTCCACATTTGTGATTTATGTTATAATTATCCTAGCACTATTTTGGAATTCTTAGTGATTTTTTTTAAATTATACGAAAGTGTAAGTGCCATGCGAAATTATTGTCATCTTCAAAAGATTTAAAAGTGTTTACCTTTCGAAGACTTCGTATTCTAATCTGTCCTTTGTTATCGGAAAATTAATTATGAGTAACGTAGGTGAAATGATATTTCTCAAAGTACTACTTGTAATTAACCCTTTGAGGGGCGGTGGGATAAAATATATCCCCAGGGCCTGATTACCCACGGGGCACACTTACACCAATAAATTTTAAAAGAAAAGTTCGCCTTATCTAAACGCCGTATTCATGTAAAATATCTGCCATGAATGAGGCAAAATTTTCTGTTTATTTTTAGTGGTAGGAATTTTCCCCGTGGATAATCAGGCTCTGTATATCCCACCTAATTTAAACAAGATTTTCGCCAGAATATTTTAACGAAATTTTATATTTTTAACTTTGGGGGGGGGGGGGGGGAAATCGTTGAAAAATTGCTTTTCCTTATTTAAAAATATATTTTTTTGATTTTTCGATGTTAATTCAACATTTAGAGACATTTTTGCTTGCCCCTCAAGCGGTTAAATGAAGAATCGATCTGATCGATAATGCACAATTTCTTGAAATATCTGCAGTTATCTTCTAATATTTTTATTTTTACTGAAATGAAATGTAGAAAAAAAATAGCAAATGAAACCGCAAATTTTATAGAAACGTTATTGTATGAATTTGTCATGTAATTTTACGGTGCGTATTTAGTTGTCGTTCCAAACTTCTCGTGTTCTTGCAATTTGGTTTTTGAATAGAAAGCCAATGTCAACTGGAATAATAGCAGTGATGGCAGTTTGCCCCCTTTTTCAACCCCTTAATTCTTGCTCCCTTCATATTCACGCAGTGTTGCCAGATTGGGGATTTTGTCCCCATTTTGGGGAATTTTTTGGGGGGGGGGACAAGAAGTTCGTGGGGAAATTTTTGGGGACTAAAAAAATTGGGTGGAAAAACCTGGGGATTTCGTTTTTTTTACTATTTTCCGTAAAGATTTGTTTTTGGTCTTGTAGAAAAACTGGATCTGTCTCGAACTCAATTTTGATTTGAAAAATGAAAATACAATCCAGAAATCGGAAATATCAATCATTATTCTCTTGGATGTGGTCGTGTTCGTTGTTTACTATGTTACACTACAGTTTACACATATTACAGATGCATGAGACTCTAAAGTCTTAAGCAGCTTAAACCTGCACGTGACTAAATCTGCAGGATTTTAACGAAGAATTTCTTCGCCGTACTTAAAAAAAAAAAAAAAAAAAAAAAAAAAAAATTAAATATGTGGAAAGTAGATATTTTTCTCTTATGATATACAAAAGCACATCGATTGATACAGTGAAAATACTTTGCATTATGATTATGTACTTCAGTATAGGGAGGACAAAAAGAATTAAAACAGCGTACCATCTCGGATTCATTCAAATCCCAACTGATAAGAGATTATCTAAAGCTATGGAGCTAATGTAACAATAGTCCAACATTGTTAGACAATACTTTTAAAAACAAACGTAAAATAACTTGTCACTGCAAAATATATCTCTTATATTCTCTTAATGTAGCTACAGAATATGCATTCAGCCCAGTTTAAAAGTTTGTTTTTTGTAAATGGTGAATTTTTTCAAAAAAGGGCTTGATTTGGGGAAAATTTTTGAGCTCAATTTACTTAAATATTTTTTATAGTGATAAATTGAAAATATAAAAATTCCCTTTTTGAGGAAAAACTGAGTTGGGGACTTTTGCAGAAAAAAACACTCATTTGGGGAAAATTTCAAAAATTTGGGGGAAATTAACTTTTGACTATCTGGCAACACTGTATTCACGGGCTGTGTCTTTTACTCAAATTGTTTGATTACCACCAACACCCAAAACAGTAAAATTGTTTATATTTTAGTATCGTTTTTCCTGTCATTATATAAGCTAAGTATTTCTTTTTCATAAAAGTGGTGCCAATAAGCAATTTTAATTTTTCGCAACCGTAGGGAAATTCTAAATATTTATCTAAACAAGAAATTCCTTTAAAATAAACTAAATATATATACCGGATAGTAATAATTGAAATAGTTTTAAATACAAATTTTGGTGCATAATATTTTTATGAAACTTGAGTAAAAATTCCCGTAATTCTAGTGTTTATTCAAAAATTTCAATTTCTTACCGAAATAAGGATATTGAAACAAAAAAGTTTTTACACAGTTGCCAACCTCCCGATTTTTTTAACACCAATATTTTATTCAGAAATACTTATTTTATAAAATCGAACTATTTCTGCAATTAAATTAAGCTAACATTTCTGTAATAATTTACTGGTATTAAAAAAATCGGGAGTTTGGCAACTTTGTTTTTAAAGGCACTTGATTTGTTTCGGTTGAAAAAATCGGTAATTATTTTGCATTTATATTTTTCTATAGTCTGTAGATTATTCTGTAAGACGATTTGGGTGTGTAGGCAAACATCTGATAGGATACTACACACAATTCAGCTAGAAAATTAACAACATAACTTAAAATTAACTTTAAAAAATCCCTGCCTATATTTCTAAGAGCGTTCTTTTGTCCAGGCCTGCATATGATCTATGAAATTTATACGTACCACGTTATGTGCAAATATTTAGTTAAACATTGAAATGGATACAAAACTTAAACATTAAATGCATAGTGATGCAAATTTTCATCACTTTTTATTTAACTTTTAATAAATAAATTAATTTCT
This sequence comes from Maratus speciosus, assembly GCA_963932465.1. Lineage (NCBI taxonomy): Eukaryota > Metazoa > Arthropoda > Arachnida > Araneae > Salticidae > Maratus > Maratus speciosus. The sequence goes on along the minus strand of OZ010794.1, from coordinate 235,488,863 downwards.
TAGAAACCACTATATTTATATAGAAATATTAATCCTGTAAATATATATATAAAAATATATTAGTGTGCTCCAGGATACAAGGTAAAACTTTTTTTTTGTAAAATCAAAGACGCATACTCCCTATTTTTTTTTCTATTTCACCTGAGAAACATAAATAAAAAGTATTATTGCAATCAGTTAACGGTAACCCGTGCCGACTTTGGGTCAAACTTGAACACTATGGAAACATTGTAAAATGTATGTTTTTTTGGTACATAAGACACCATTTTATTCAAAGCCGATATTTATTAACAGGTTACAGTAAAAGAAACATTACGGAACTTATTTTTATTTCAGTGTTTCCTTTTTACAGTCAGAATAGACCTTCGTGTGTTCTTGTACGCAACATAACAAAAATTATTTTTGTTCCTCTGCCACCGTTATTAAACCATTAAAATCCTGCATCAATTTTATCGCTCTTTCAGCTGTATTGTTCATTTCTCTGAGCATTGAGATAGTCTTTTTCGTGTCGGGAAAGGAAGCGTTATTCTCCCTACAACATTGATTGAAGACCGCGTTCTAAATGCTAAAAAAAACTCCAACTATAAATTTACTGGAACTACTCTTTTTTTAAAACATTTTTTAAAAGGTGGTTCAGTTAGAGAAAAAATGGGAGCGAGAGACCCCCATAATACAGGGGACTCCAAAGCGCCTTTACTTTTTAGACAACTTTACATCTCGAAAGCTGAAACAGAAGAGGAAGTTTTCGCTAGGAGTTTAGAAATCTTGGCGTTGCACAGAATCGACAATTTACAAACTTTTGGTGACAGCATGAAAGTGCACAAAGGTTTTGGCGTTAAACATTACAGCAAATAATCTGGTATCCCAACCGGATGGGTGACGCATAGGTTGCAAGTAATCGCATCTAATTACGATGAGAAAAGTAACAGACAAACCGAAATTGTTTATATTACAGATAGGCCTTTGCCCAACTAACTGTTACATGAAATTGCAGAATGCAGATTGCTGGATGAGAAAAATGCTGAAAATCCAGGACATCTGGCTTTTAATTCGACCACAATTCACAAAAGTGAACATGCTTCTCACAAAATCCGCTCTTTTTATTTTTGTTGTTAATAGATTTTCAACGTTCAAGTATTAGTAGAGATAAAGAATTTCTTATCAATGTGGCGGGCAAAAATCCGATGCAATTAAATGCAGACCTTGATACCAGCAGCTGCGAATCTAATTTTTATTTATTTTTTTGCACAAGCAGCGGTAACGGGTAGATACTGATTAAAATAAGAAAGGGAAAAAGGAAATGAATATTTGAGCGCTTTGAATTAAAGATGTTTTTAGAAAGAGGACAAAAAACACTTTAATAAAAATCTGTATGGTTTTGAGAAGTGAATTTAATTACGTATATCAGTATAAAAAAGGGGGGGGGGGAGGATAAAATGTTATAAAAGCAATAAAGTTATGTTTTAAATGAATTTTGAATAAAAAAAGGGATATGGGACAGGAAATCTGTCACATTCCCATGAAGAGAGACTCTTCAAAACTATCATCAATTTTGAGTCTAGAAAACAATGAATGACTTTTGACAGATATGAGATCATCGATGCTTTTTCTGTAAATAATAATAATAATAATAATAATAACAGGTAACAATCGCTTGATATAAACGAATAACTAAATAAACAACTACAAAATCAATATATGAAACCCGCCATACTATGAACAACTTTCTTCTTTTGATGGAATGTATGTTTTCTCATAGGTAGATAAATTTTCTCTATGTAAATTTGCCACTATTTTTAATTTTGTTTCTTCATCCACATCATCATCAAAAAGTGCTAATACTGCTATTTCATTAGTCAAATACCATAAATGCTGGACAAATTTCTGTAAAGCAGCTTTTGAGATACTTTCATTCACCGTTTCGTAGGCTTTCAAAGATTTCAAAAAGTACAAATCTTTGTAGGGTCCTTTAACTTCCAAAATGTATTGAAGCTATGTTTAACATAGATTGTCAAGATGCATAAGCAGACGTTTAGCAGTGCTTTCTTATCCTTGGTGTTTATTTTAAGATGAGAACTAAATAACGAGAGTTTTAAGGAGTAAATCGCTCGGCCTATCCATTTAGCTTGGTAAATAGCACCTAAAGGGCTGATTTAATTTTTTTTCCTGCATCTCCACCTAAAAATATGATAGAAAGTTCGATCAACTCTCGATTGGCCTCTCTGATTATAACATTTTAAAGGTCAGTGCGGTAAAACTCAAGCAAATTGTCAAGTTCAGATACGGTTCGGAACAATTGCACTGTTTCTCTTTAGTAAGGGTGCACAACCTGTGGCCCGCAGGCCACCAAGTGTACCAGTATTTTTATCCAGAAAATTTTTCCTAATTAAATGACAGAAACTTTGCTATTAAATAATTCAGATGTTCCTTTTAAATTTTTGTGGTGGCAAACAATTTTCTGGCAAAAAGGTTGTACAACACTACTCTATAGCACTGTATTTTAGTGGGATAGATGTTCTTCCAATTCTCTTTGTGCTTTTTAACACGTTCACGCCGGCGCGGTGGGTCACACTCGACTGACTCAGAGTTGTCATGTCTCCTGCTTTTTACACACCACTGTTATTTTAGAGAAAATGTTGTTTCTTTAAATCGCCCAATTGTTCTAATTAAATAAAACAACATTTTCTGTATTAAAATACTGGTAGCCACAAAGCTGGAGACTTGGCAGCTCTGAGACAGTCGAGTGTGATCTACCGCGCCGGCGTGAACGTGTTAAAGAGTGGAATATTGGGGCCTCTTGTCACTTGTTTAATTTTCACTTCGAATACAGCTTTTAATACAAGCTCGTATGCATGATGGCAGAATGCACGAAAAAGCTTTTCCCTACTAAATTTTCGTTCGAGGAGCGCACAAGCAGCATTAAAACGACCTGTATTCGAAGCCATAGTATCACAACAGAGAATTTGGACTTTGTTTTCGAGATTACAATCTAAGATAGCCTTCCAAATAGCCCGCGCCTGTTCTTTGCTTGTATAATTATAAAGTCTCGAGGCAGCCATGAGGTGTTGTTTAAGTCCATATGCAATAGCTATAGGCAAGCGTTCTTCTTACGATTTTCGAGCACTCAAAGCGGGCAACAGTTTGCCAGCCCAATGTAAGGTCACTACATCTGGTACCTCGTTTTGGAACTCAATTTTTATGTTTTCCGCGCTTTCCTTCCTTGTTTCTGTTCGGATTCTTTGAATTGAAGACTTACTTAACGGAAATTTGTCAATGTTAAATCCAAGTGCACCCCCCTCCCCCCCCCCCGAAGAGTAGCTTCAAGAATAAATAGAGAATCTCACATACTTATCTGACACTTGTCTGATCTGTCTAATGCGGCAACTAACCTTAGAATAATAAAATCTTTCTTCATTACTGATTTATTTGTCCCAGATTCTGAGCTTTCAATCAGTGCTGGGAAATCTTTATCCATATTTTGATTGGAATTCGAAGAGGAATATTCTTGCAATGGATTGTATGATGCCGGGGATGTTGAAGCGGAGCCATATTTGATTCGCAAATTTTCTTCTTTGACAACTGAAAGTTCGGCCCTTTCCTCTTTTTTGACCAGTTTTTTTCTTCATTCCACCTAAGTGACCGGGTCGGCTCAGCTCGGCTCTTTTTATTGCTGCAAGAACATCCTATCTTCCTCTATTTTCATTATTTGAAATGCATCAGCGTGTGCAATGTTGAACAAGTTGTCTAAATTAGTTACAAATTCTTTTTGTCGCCGCTTGAATTTGTCTTGTAATTTCTTTGCATTTTTTTGTAAGTCTCTCCAAACTTGATACATATTAACAAGCTTCCTCACACAATTTGGCAATAATTTCGTAGGTATGTGGGCCTTTCCCAAACGATGATACTTTCATGAATAGCGATATTTGCACTTTCATTAACAATTTAATTCACTTCTCGAATATTGTAAAACAAAACTGAAGATTTTGTCCATTAGACGGATGTTTTGAACCCGTTATTTTATGTTTAATTTTCCCTATTAAAAATATCACATTTTTAAACTACACAATTCCACTGCTATGTTCTGTTCACTGATTAAAATCTATACAGACATTTACTATCGAAGAACTTGTAATTATAAGCACATTGACGCATAGACGATAGCTGTCTTGAGTAAATTGGTACTGACACGTTTCACAGGTTGCGCATTGTCACTGTTTCGCACTCTTTTGTCACGGGTTGTGCATTGTCACAGGCATTCCAAAACCTTTCTTTTTTGTTTTGTTTTATCTTTTTCATTTCAAGCTGTAGGGTGCTCCGCTACAGACACGGGACAGGTCGAAACGTGTCAGCATTCGCTCGCTAAGTACACAAGTACTGACTGAGATATTTAGATGCAAGTCGGCACTGGTTACCGTTGTTCAAATTACATAAAACTTTATTTACAATTGTTTATACATTAAAGGAAAAAAATGAGAGGGTATGCGAAAAAATAAAACGACTTTCATTTTTTTGGGACACCCTAATGTATATACATAAATATATATTGTATATACATATATTCTACTGTATATATATGCATATGTATATATATTACAAATATATGCGACAAATAAACATAAAAATTAATCTTAAAATTTCTGGTGTCTAATCCTTAATTTAACAATAAAACACAATTCTAATAGACTATTTCATGCATTTACGTGTTAAATCGTACTTGCAGCAATTATCGTTCATAGCCAGTCCTTAAACGAATTATTTTGTTTGTCCCGGTAAATGAACAATAAAGACTATGCACAGCATGTTTTCCATTATTCGTATTGTATTCTACTTAAGAAACTTATATGAATTTAATTATCTTTGATATATTATAATTAATATTATTGCAATACATTGTAAATGATTTTTCGCTATTGGACGTTACGAAACATAATTTTTGTGTGATAAATGCTAAGCACATCATATTCTAAAGAAATCACGTTTTAAAGCACAGTGCAAAACATATATTTTGTTACGTTTGAGATAGTGTAACATGCAATGCAAACAGTTTTTACCCACAGACTATAATGCACCGAATTTCTTTCGAGCGTTTCTGTAAAAAAATATATAAATGTTAGGAGCAATTGTAATAGCAAAAATGAGATATTGAACCTGTATAGTATATATGAGTTTCATGATAATAAGGTATATTTACGATCGACAGAGAACAGGCAGACGGAAGAAGACAGTTAAAAGTCATAAATACTTTTGAACTGTGTTGAAATATGTTTAAAAAAATATTCCAATTTTCCATATTTTTTTTTCGGCGTGTTATCCATAATTCTTAATTGGTTCAGAGCGCGTACTGCGTCGTAGATTGTATTACTACTCGAAGTAACAAAATCGGATACACGCGATTTTTCCGCAGAATTCTAGAGATTTACGTCGTATTTTCAGTTGTGAACATTTGCCTGGTTGTCGTATGACGTCTTCCTATATCTCCAAAATTGCTTACCCTATTTAATTGATATGTGGCGATGGCACGACAACATCTGTTGGGAGGAAACTGCGCCACCGAAACCTACTTCAATAAACTATTCAGTTGACCTAAGCGTCGTCTCGCTTATTTAAGGAAGAAACCTACACTGGATAAATCTATTTTCCTGGCCAACCATTCGATGACTGCAATATTCGAGTTCTTATTCTTTGAAATACCACTCCTCATATCATTTATCTAACATCGTTCACTGCTATGGCTTACTTTATTTTTCATAAATGTTTAGATCAACGATCGTATCCTAAGACTGCATTTCCCCTCCCCCTTGCTCTTACATCTAAAATTTCAGCTTTCACTACTGCATTATTACCAGATATGATCACACTATTGGTATCATTACAGCCGGTAACTACAATTCACTATTCTAATCTTCAAGTTTTATGTAAATCCTAACACACGTAATTCGCTACACAATATTATATAACGACTTTGATTGAAGTTCATTGGATACTAATACTGATCGATACTTGCGTAAAAAAGGAAAATATGAATAAAAAATAGTAAAAAATAATAATTAAAGTATAAAATATGAAACACTTTCTAAATGTTCCAAATATGGCAAAAAAAAGTAATGGGTGAAAGAAGATATCAAATAAAGAATTCACAAAACGCATAGCACTTTTGAAAACCGAAATTCAGCAATTACCTCTCGTATTTGGAAACCTATTTGAATATCTATCTGTAGACTTATAGATTTGAATAGCTGCTAACATCTTACGCTTTTTGTATCCAAAAAGTTTTATAGTTTTTACCTTTTTAAATCGCCGTAATCTACCGATTAAACAGAGCAAAAATTTCTATTAAATTTTTGTGGTACAGGAAACAGCAAGAGTTGGCAGCTATGGATTTGTATGCATACACATTATACAGGGTGTTTCATAAAAGATAGTTAAAACTTTTAAAGGTGATCATACACATCAAAACAAAGTAGGTCGCGTTCAAAGAATGTTCTGTTCATCAAAGAATGTATGGTCGGAATTAAAACGCAAAGGTGCTAAAG